>RQTK01000216.1:87812-216249 GCA_003991915.1 Elysia chlorotica | reverse complement strand
ATCATCATCATCATCATCATCATCATCATCATCATCATCATCATCATCATCATAATCATCATCATCATCATCATCATCGTCACATCATCATCCTTATTATATCATTCTCTTTTCAATCGCTGAAAGGGTAGCAGTATTGAAGGACTAATCTCTTTAATAGAAACATTACTCACAACAGAAACAATGTTCTCTGTTCATATGAAATGTAATAAAAGCGAAGTTTGAAGTTTACTGCAGCCGGTTGATTTCTTTAGACTATATATTGTGGACGGGCCTCAAGACAACGTCTGATTATTTTGTGCTACCACACACGAGGCAGGATCGGAAAATCTGGACTCTTGTATCAGGCAGTCACATTATACTGACACCGACCCAACCAGTAGGGGAAAAATTGGACAAATACTTTTTAAATTTTTTTAAAGGTTTACAATTATCTTAAATTTTACGTTTTACTTGTTTGTTTTTGTGTGGGTTATGTTTTTAATCTCACATGTGCCGAGGCGAAAGAGATGACACATTTCAGTTTAATACCTCAGAAATCTCATGGTTCTGGTTAAAAACTTACGCCACCGTGAACAAGATAAGAGAGTTAAAAAGCTATACATTTTTTTTCAGTCACGTATTTGCTTTAAGAAACGTGTTCAACACAGATGGTAACGTTAACAAATAAAAATCTGACACTTCAATTCTTTTATTTTATGCCATATCCTGTTCACGGTGATTAGTAAAAAGGCTTTTTTTAGTGAGTTTAGTTGAGTTATTGGACGTAGGTAGATCGGTGGCCATTTCTTTTACATAATACGTTTTTTTTCTATATCTATCTATATCTCTTTCACCTTTTCCTATCTCTCTCTCTCTCTCTCTCTCTCTGTCTCTCTCTGTCTCTCTCTATCTCTGCATTTCTCTCAATACTGGCGAAAGCAACCTTTTACAAAATAAGTAAAGAACATCTCACAAATCGTGAAATATTGTTGACTTTACGACCGAAAAAGTGGAAGAAATAACTATGACTATGAAATAGTCTAATCATCATAATCACAAATAGTGCTGCGTGACTCGACCTCGAAACAAAATTCGTTTACTAACAGTTTTAAATTTTCACACCTACATTCCCTACAATCCCCCACTCTTTCGTTCAGAATAATAATTTGATACACACCTGTAGATAGTAAAGCTTTCATTTTATCGGAAGCTTAGTGGTAGAATAAGCTATGGCTATTCGTTTGCTGGCACAATGCTCCCATCCAAATTGAAACCCAATATCTTGCTATACCTGTTAAAATCGTAAACATTTCTCTTTGTGTGAAAAACAACAGGTTTACTTCGAGAACCGATTATCGTGTTTAACTTTGTAAAGCTCAAGTCGATATGAAAACTTGTTGTTTTTTAGGGTAATAATATTTATTCAGATTGTTGTTGTTGTTGTGGAGTTGGTTTAACATCCAACATCAGCAATATATAGGCTATATTGTGGACGGGCCCCAAGACTGGCGTCTGACAATTTTATGTTATTTAGAGCTAGAATTTTAAGGTAGTGCTCAGCAGTGGTTATAAGTGGGCCTTATCTCTAAAATGATGATAAAAAATGATGCACTTTGTAGGATTAGAACTGTTGACTTGTAGATGAGTTGACACCGAATCGACTTTGCGACTCATCCTTCAAAGAGAAGATGGTTAATACCACTAGACCACTACGCTCCGATGTTTGCTTGAAGAATTTCCCATTCTTAACGTTTCATACCTTGAAGAATTAATACTTTTTAGCCGTTCAAATAAACTATGATTGAAATTCTGCTGCACACCTAAGGACAACTATATATCACCTGAGAAGATGTTTGTTTGGAAGAGATAGTTTTCAAAGATAATAGATCCAACCATTTGCCAAAGCTTTGTCTCTAATCGGGATTTCCAATGATTTTCACAGGTAAAACTGAAAAATTGTATTGTTCCGACGGGAGGTCATTGCTCTATGAATCAGTCTTTGGTGTTTATGGAAGGCGGTGTGGTAGAGCACAAGAGTACTATAACAGAGCGCGCTCGTTGAACTCATAAATGCCACTTTGCGCTTGAAAAAGATGGCGGGACAAGATGCAGGATTTTTCCAAACAGCCGAAGTATCTATATATCTATCTATCTTTCTTTCTCTCTTTCTTTCTCTCTCTCTCTCTCTCTCTCTCTCTCTCTCTCTCTTTCTTTTGCGCTCTCTGTCTCTCTGTCTGTCTGTCTGTCTCTCTCTCCCTTTCTCTCTCTCTCTCTCTCTCTCTCTCTCTCTCTCTCTAATATAAGCGACACTCTCAACGCATTAGGCGTAGTGTCGCAGATGTCGTTTTTAAATTGTGTATATCAGTCTTGTGTATAAAGCTTTGTATTTTTTAAATTTCGTTGTAATCTTGATAATGTGAATTATCATTTTGGATGAATTATATTCTCCCTGATATGTATAATTTATGTGGTAAAATGTAGACTCAATTACCTAGTTTCCTTTGCGGTAAAATATCAGCACTGTTTATCAAATTCAAACCTCGTTTATAACTAAAAGTTACGATCAAAAGCTTCATTATACAAGAGCTAAATCGAACGTGATGTTAGCATTTGTTATCTTTTTCGGGGCCATTGTAAAATGTGTATTTCTTGTCATGTTTGTATAGGGTGAGAAGCCCAACGAATCACTAAACATCAATCAATCAATCAATCAATCAATCTCTCTCAAGTGTTTTCGTCTCCTAAGCTGATAGGAAATGCACTAGCCTTGCCACATGCAACAACAACAACAACAACAACAACAATAACAACAACAATAACAAGAACAGCAACAACAACAACAGCAGCAAACAAGCACAAGCAACAATAAAAAAAATAAACAAACAAAAAAAACCCTCCCTCCAAAAAACAAAACAAAAAACCCAAAACAAATACAATAACGACAACAACAACAACAACAACAACAGCAACAACAACAACAACAACAACAAAACCCGTTAAAATAGCATACTGTTTCACCCACCAATATCTCAAGTCTTTTTTACTCTTTTGAATAAACCTATGTTAGAGCTTCGCAGAGGCGAAAACCTGTATGTAGTTGGGATTCTAGCAGGGGGGATTCACCTTGGACTCCGTTTGCACGGCTGAAAGACCTAACTCTGGTCACATTTATCATCGCTCTTGGGATGGAAATACAATATTCAAGCAAACGCCTGAAGGTGGAATTTTATCGGAGTGAAAATTGCGTGTGGAGATATAACGGTGCTGTAAAAAAAAATCTCAGGTAGGCTGAATAAAAGGTGTGAATTGAGTCTGAGTTCATAAGACTTTTATCACAAACTCTGTGGATTCAATTTGGTGAGTAGAAAACTGTTGGGGATTTGGTGTAGTTAGAGAGAGAGAGAAGAGAGAGAGTAAGAGACAGTGGAAGAGAGATACCGAAAGAAATAACAAGAGTGAGAAGGCAAGAGAGAGAGAGAGAGAGAGAGAGAGCGTGAGAAAGAGACAGACAGGCAGACAGACAGACATACAAACAGAGAAAGACAGACAAAAAGTGATTAAGCTATGCTTTATGTCGTAAGAGACAAAAATAAGATTCAAAGGGAAAGACACTCTGGGAAAGAAAAAGTTATTGATACCTGATCATTAACAGGAAAGATATGAAGTGGGATAGGAAGCGATAGAAAGGGAAAAAGGCAGCAATAGATAATAAAATAATGAAATGTAAGTAAAATGCACCGCTATCGACGGGGCAGCGCAATTCGGTTAAATGCATTTAATTTGGTTTCACTGAGAATTGAGCCCCATATTAACAGGTAGGTCACAGCTTTGAGAGACCATCTGGAGAGTCTCACCATTGTTTTTTTTTTCTCTAAGGTGTATGGAACTTTAGTCTACAGAAATTAGTAGTTAGCAGTTACACACTTCGCACTCGCTTTGTTTGCCTCTGTGTCTCTGCCTCTGTCTTTTTCTTTCTCTTTCTTTGTTTCTGTCTTTGCCTGCCTCTATCCTTGCCTGTCTCTGTCTTTGCCTGTCTCTTTCGTTCTTTGTCTTTGTCTGTCTCTGTTTTGCCAATCTTTGTATGTCTCTGTCTTTGCCTGTTTCTTTCTTTGTTTGTCCCTTTCTTTGTCTGTCTCTGTCTTTGTCTGTCTCTGTCTTTGTGTGTCTCTTCCTTTGCCTGTCTCTGTTTTTGTCTGTCTCTATTTTGATCTGTCTCTGTTCTTGTCTGCCTTTTCCTTTGCCTGTCTATGTCATTGTTTTTCTCGGTCTTTGTTTGCCTCTGCCTGTATGTCTGTTTGTCTGTTTGTCTGTCTACCTTTCTCCCTCTGCTCCGATAGAAGTCAAGGGAGAGGAAGGAACAATAAAACTAAAAGCAATCATTAATGTCGGTGTTGATAACATGGGTCAATTGTAAACAACAAAGATTTTGACTTTGTTGCACGGACGGCTCGCTAAATGATTTTACAACTTGAGCAACCCACAGTGAGCTTAATAATAATTATGTTCTCAACCCAAAGTTACAGGGGCTTTGAATTCTCTGGATGTACGTGAAGAATGATTTACACTTTACAGCAAATGCCAGGGAAAATGTGATGTAAAAATAACGAATAAACAAAAAACAAACAAACAAACTAACAAAGAACCACCCCCCAAAGCTATCGCTACTGAAAAGAACCAACCAATCCTTAATCAAAGAATGTCTTATTGATTTTTATCATAAGAAAATTTCTAACTTCATGAATGTGTTGGTGTATGGTTATTGGAATTACTAGCTGGATTAATAAAAAGATGCCAAAGGAGGACATAGAAGAGGTATATATGGTTTAGAGCGTTCTTTATGCACAAATGGTAAGGGACCAACAGAGAGGACGAAAAAGAGAGTGAGAGATAGAGAGAGAGGGGGGGAAATGAAAAGATGAAGTTAAAAAAAAACCCCAGTGATATATATATATATAAAGAGAAAGAGAGAGGGAGAGGCAAGTGAAATAAACAATGGTATAAACATATCGATAAAAAGAGAGATAGAGAAAAAGACACAATGACAGACAGACAGACAAAGAGACAGACAGACAGAGAAACAGAAAGATAGACAAAAGACAGACAAACAGACGGAGACAGAGACAGAGAGCGGCAGAAAGACAGGGGGATTTACTAATGTGATTATTGAATCAGGGAAGGGAAAAGAAGAGAAATCAACTAAGTGAAGAACAGTGGAGCATGCAACTTGATGGCTACCATATTTGGAAGTTTAATGCCTAACGAAAGCAATGTCAAAATACGTAAATATGGTTAGCATGAAAAAGGGACATATTAAAATGGAAAAGAAGAGTACAGAGAGGAGGTGGTAATGATTTTTTTTATGAATTGGTTATAGAGTGAAAGAGATAGAAAGAGACAGATAGATTGATAGATAGTTGGAGAGGGAGAGAGAGATGGAAAGGGAAGTGGAAGAAACAGTGATATAGATAAATAGATAAAAAGGAATGGAAAACCCGAAAGTAAAAGAAACGGTGTTTTAGAGTTAAAGATAAAGAGAAAGAGAGAGTGAGAGAGAGAAATGGAGAGATAAAGTGGAAAGAAACATTGACGTAAATAGGTAGCTTAAAAAAACAGACAAGGAAAGAAAGATAAAGAAAGAAAAAAAGAAAGAAAAAAGAAAAAAAAGAAAGGAAGATAGGATTAAAGAAACAAAATAAAAGATAAAGAAAAAAAGGAAGATAACAGAAGCAAGACCAGCAATGTTTACTGGCCACCCAGAAGTAAAGCACCTACTCTCACAGTTTCTCTGGGGCCGTCTAGACAAGGGCAACAACTTTACGAGTGCGGGGATAAACATCAATAAACACAGGGGGAGTTATCCCTGGGCTATCTGAGTTGGGTCGACAGGCGTCGTTCAACGTCCAGCTTTAGTATCCAGTCGTAACGACTGGTCGATCTATTACGATGCTCTATATAAATATCAGGATCTGTGTCCAAAGTATATAGTTATTCCATTGCCAATATCATTATTATTTGTAGGCCTAATACATCGGTATAGTGCATTTTTATATAAATACTTAGTATTGCTATTGGTATAATATTATTTAATATCCCGTGAACTGTTTCAAAACCAATAACCCTACATATATCATTATTAGTTGTATGTTAACATATTGGTCGAGTGCATTTTTAAATCGAAATACATAGTGTGCTGTTAAATCTTATCAACTAAAGCGCACACATCTCATGGTTAGTTGTATCTTAAGGATTTGGGTAGAATGCAAAATATCGAAATACCAAGTACATGTCTTGTTCCACCTAATGATCTGTCTCCTACTCTAAAAATATTACACCTAACCTCTTTTATTATTTGCTATTTTCGGACATCGTTACCTACGTGTAGGTCGGTATCTGTATATTTATATAATCGCATGAGACAGGAGTCCTGATTAGTCTTGGGACCAGACCTTGATAAAATAATCATAGTCTTTCTGTTAACGTGGATATTGAAAAACACACTCGCTCACACATCCATCTCATTATTAGTTGTATGTTTGTGATATTAGTATGTTTTCAGTGAAATACTTTGTATTGCTATATCAAAATTAATGATCTATATCATAGTCCAAAAATTATCACTTTACCTATCGCATTAATAGTTGCACAGTACAGTACATTATATATATATATATACTTTTCATCTTCTTAGATCAGTTCTGTTATACTTGGTCTCTGTTAAGCGAAACTGTACAAGTCCCCGATATCTTTTCTAAGAAAAATTTATAATCATAAGAAGTTAAAATGAGGTATTTACATACATTATTATTAGCTTATTGCACAGACCATCAAAACAGTACTCCTTCCGCAATCTTAACCCTCTATTGTCCAAAACTGCGCCCCATCCCCCTTCCCACCCCCATACTTACTACCCCCTCACACACACACATGCACGTACTACTCTCTCTCTCTCTCTCCCCCCACCCCCTTGCACACACACACACTTTCTAATTAACTACATTTCGTTCCTGAATGACAATCTTAAACTCTACCTAACTGATGAAATAAGAAGTTATTTCGAGGAGAAACGGGCTTGGAATAGAAATCGTAACTATTTGCTTTATCCCAATGCACGGTTCTAGTTTGGATGAGTGGATGTCCCGAGATTGTCAACACAAGACTTCCTTTATTTCTTTGTTCTTGAGTTAGATTGCTTCAGGCAAAACGTATAAAATCATCCAAAAGAGAGTGTTTTAGGTTTCGTAGAGTTGATATATGTATATACATACATACACATAATTATCAATTCTACGAAATGTAAAAAATTGATTTATATGTACATCATTTAGGCTCTTCCTACAAAATCAACGTTTGTCTAATTAATTCTGGAGCTTTGTTATCTTTTTAAGGCTTGATTCTAGACTTCTTTAAATAAAGGTCCGAGACACAGAGGTACACACATCTCGGCATGGAAGGGTTCTTTGTGGTTTGTCAGTTATTATTTTAACGCGTTTTAAACACTCTTTACCTACTCATAAGAATACGCGTAAACAATGTTAACCTGTTCTTACTTTTAAGAAGTAGCTAAAGTTAGATGCTAACTCTAATTCATATTGCCAAATACTGACTTTGCTTTCTACCGAACATGGTATATATTCAGGGTAGTCTTTACTTTATCTAAAGTAAGCTCGACTCCGGTGCTTGTATTAATATACACCAGACATTCTCTCTCTATCTGTCTGTCTGTCTGTCGAAAGAGAGAGAGAGAGAGAGAGAGAGAGAGAGAGAGAGAGAGAGAGATTTAGTGGATATTTCTTATAGGTGTTGAAAGCTTCAACGTATACTTTCCAAGATATTTATATTTAAACTGAATGCAAAAATTGTGTAAATAATCGTTTTCTTAATCTCTGATATTAATTTAAGAAAAATACAACAAAAGAAGGTTAAGAAAATGTCTGGATTGAGGAAGTCACATAATTTTATAAGTCTTCAAAATTTTAAGCTACTAAGAAAGATAGCCGTGCATTAAAAAAAAAAAAAACGAAAAAAAAACCCCCAAACAAACAACCAGCAGTGTTGTGAGAGAAATCGGAAGCTTTTTCCACTGTGTTATTGGCTGGGCTTCTCGGAATCAATCTGGCCACACAGCGGGATGTCCGCTTTTTATGCTGGAAGGACTGGATTTTCTTAGAGTTGGATTTCCTTTGTTTGAAGATAACATTTTCTAATTATTTTTTGTTACTTCCATTATCTCTTTTATTCTCTTTTGAGAATTGTGCTCTTTTCTGTAAAAAAATCTTTTTTTTTTGTTTGGAAAATGCGACATCGTATATAATCGTTTTGATTTTTAGAACCTAATTTCGAAGCTAAATAGGTTCGACAGTTGTCCTGGGATCTTCGAAAAGAATTCTTCTTCAATAAAGTGATAAAAAGCAATAAAACGGTCAGGCGATTTGTACCTCTCTTCTAATCGCTTATTTAAGGAAGGAAAAGAGAGAAAGAGAGACATAAAGAGAGACAATTAGTGGATATCTCTTATAGGTATTAAAAGCTTCAACGTTCATTTTCCAAAATATTTTTACTTAAACTGAATGCACAAATTGTGTAAAAATTGTTTTCCGAATCCCTGATATTATTAACACACAAAAAAACCCAACAAAAGACAATTAAGAAAACGTCTGGATTCAGGAAGTCAAAGAATTTTATAAGTCTTCTAAAAATTTAAGTCACTAAGGAAAATAACCGCGCATTATAAAAAAAACCGAAAAAAACAAAAACAACAAACAACCAGTGTTGTCAGAGAAATTGGAAGCTTTTTCCACTGTGTTATTGGCTGGGCTTCTCGGAATCAATCTGGCCACACAGCGGGATGCCCGCTTTTGATGCTGGGGGGACTGGATTTTCTTGGAGTTGGATTTCCTTTGCTTGAGGATAACATTTTCTATTTCTTTTTTTTATTATTTTGATTTGCGCTATTTTATTTTGCTACGGTGATTTCTCTTTTGATGATTCTCCCCTTTTCTTTTAAAAAAATCCTTTGTTGGAAAAGCGACATCGTATATAATCGTTTTGATTTTTAGAACCTAATTTCGAACCTAAATAGGTTCGGCAGTTTTACTGCGATCTTCAAAAAAGAATTTTTATTCAGTAAAGTGATAAAAAGCAATAAAAATGGTCAAGCGATTTGAAACATGAAGGGTCTTACTTTATAGCTTATTAAGAAAACTCTTTGATTTTTTGGTTTGTGCAATAAAAAACAAAACAAAACAACTGAGCAAATGATTTCATTTTTGAAAAGTTCATATAAAATTGTGCCAATTGTTACTCCACAAATTTTGTTTCATAAATAATTTTACCGTTACACCGACTAAGAAAAATGTCTTAATGATACAAATAGAGATATTTGTTTGAAGCGAAAAGTGTATTAAATTTATTATTGCTGATATCGGGGACATGACTTTTTTACATGTCTAGCACAATGCGTTGAGTTTTACTCGCTGGAAATTGAAATGTTTTGCTTTGTTCAAATAATGCACGAAGTTCGTTTAATTTCAAAATTTGTAGCTCAATATTCTCTGTTTACACAAATGTGAAGCGGAGATAACAAATATTGGGTTATCGGTTTTCTTTCTCTAAGCCAGCCGCCATCCTTCGGCTGTATTGAATCCCATGGCTTTCTGTATTCTTTGGAAAGGGGGCGAACTGGTAAAAGTGGTAGAGCGTCGCACTCCAATTGCGAAGTACCCGGTTCGGTTCCACTACTTGTATCGGAAAAAATGGATTTGTCGGATTTTGTGCCGGCTGGTTCGGTCCGTGTCAGTATAATGTGATTGGCTGTGACAAGAGCCTTGGTATCCCATTACTGTTCTTGTGTGGCGGCACGTACGATTGTCAGACATTTGTCTTTCCTACGAAGAACCAAAAGATAGGGAGAGAGGGAGATAATAGGTAGAGTGATGGGGAAGAAAGAGAGAGTGGACTAAGTTATTTAGGCTTATATTTGATTAATTGATTCATGAAAATAAAATGGTAGCCTACTCTTAAGGCTGGTATATCCAAAAATTGTCAGAGTTTAATCTTGGGACTCAACCACAAGATGGTATATTTGAAAAAGCTAATAATGCTAAAAATTAGACATTATGAGAACATTAATGGCAAGCTCTACCTATATGCCTTTCCCGTGACTGTGTCTTCTTCCCCGCATCTCTCTTGCTCTGAATTTTCTCATCTAAGAATCATACACAGTTAGATGGTTCAAGTTCAGGGACTCTCATATGAAGGCCAAACCATCCAAAGACTAGACATAATTATATCTAGCGCCTTACGGAGAGCCTCAAGATGTTGAAATATCGACGTGTCCGAGACTGAGAGATGACATGTGCGAGTCTGATTTTCGTAGCCGGGATGGTTTAATTGAAGGCCGGTCTTGGCAGTCTTTTTGTATGCTTTGAATCAAAATGGCGCGATTGTCCCAGTCGTGTAAGCTTTGATTAGGGGCCAGCCTGCGGTACAAACCGATGCACGTATAGTTATTTGTAAATGACAACACTGTGTTAATAATCACCATGGCTTTGAGCATGTGCGAGTCCGGTGATTAAAAAGACTTGGGGGATGTTTCATAGCTTAAGCTAGATCTATTTTTAGATAAGCAAAATTCGCCCACTAGAGCCGTCGGACTTTCACCACTTCGACGAGTTATTTACCAATAGATTTTTTCTCCCCTTTGTATGTTCTTTGTCAGAAGATCGGTTTATACTGCCTTCAACTGCTTATGCAGCAAAAGCACACAAGAAAACAATCGTACCACATTGGGAATGTAGTTTTCAAGGGACGTACGCGTCACTAATTTGAGGCTAAAACATACTGGATTCAATTATCCTTCAGCCTCATTCATGCATCACCCTTGTACCCTTTTAAAGGAAAATAGAAGAATCTTCCTCCGATCTCCTTATAGCTTTATATTCGGTAGATCTGAGCCTCACGCATAGTTGTCTGATATAATTATGGTAAAATGCACTACCTGTACCACTTAAAAGTATTGAAACTATGAATAGAATAAGTTTGTATTGTTTTCAAAGAGAGAAAGAGAGAGAGAGAGAGAGAGAGAGAGAGAGAGACAGGGAAAGAGACTAAATATAAAATGCAGAAATACAGAATGATATAATTATATGTAGGCCTGCACGGAAACTGAATCTTCTCCAAAGATTGCCAACGATGTCATAACAAAAGATAGGGAGTTTGGCACCATACACAATTATTATTAGTCTCAAGTTATGTTTGAGTAAATCGATAAGGGTTACTCTTCCTCCTTGAGGTTGTTTTTGTTTCCGCTTTTGGCCTCTATTTTTCTTTTCTTTTAATGATCTCTGGCATAAAAATGTTTGATCTGAGAACTACTATGACTCACGCATACACACAGAATTGACATCAAGTATCACGGCAAGGGGGGTGATAACCACAGACACGTACGGCTAGACCTTGTTATTTGTGTATGATGATAAGGCTATCGGCAGGTACGTGCGACTAGAGGCTGTTGTTTGTGTATGATGATAAGGCTAACCGCAGGCGCGTGTGTGTAGGAACAGTTGTTTATCTGACCACCCTCTGAGTGCTAACCTAATAACTGAGGACTACAGGGGCATGGCACCTGATAGTAATAAAATCATGGCGTTGCGTTTCTAACCTGTGATAAAGTGTTAGTGTACTAGGGTTACTGGGGCACCTGATAGTAATGCATAGCGTTTCTAACCTGTGATAAAGTGTTAGTGTACTGGGAATTCTGTCAAACATAGTTTGGAAAGTTATTAGATTTGTGTGTGGTAAATCTATTCTTCTAAATAAATTAATATTCTCTGCAAACAATGTTGTTTCATCGAGTTAAAAAGAAAAATCAATGATTTGCATGACATCTATATCAATATAGATGCCCAAATAAATCAAGAAACAAAAAAAAAGGTTTCTAGCATGAAGTCAAATTAGATCAGGCCAAAACACAGCGATAAATCTAGATGTTTGTAGATCTAAGTACCTAATTGTAGTGACGGGTACAGTTATGTGTTGTTACAGGGGTGCTAAAAACTATCACATGTGCGGCGTGAGCTGTTTAGCATCACCACAGCCTGAAAAAAAACCCCACGATAAATGCCAGATGAACGGCGATTGAAATAAAGTGAAGTACCTCCTAATCACAAACTTCCTATTGACCAATCCCAGCAGGCGAATAGGAGGTGCCGAGAAAAAGGTGCGGGTTCGAATCGTGTCCATGTCATGAGTTTTTCTTTGTCTATTTGTGTTTTATGTTTGCCTCAAGCAAGGTCTAACAAGCGTACTTATAGCCTATATAGTGCTGGCGTTGAATGTTAAACCAACTCAACAATCAACAACTCAAGCAAGGTCTAAGTTGCTTACTGCCCCTTCTCATCTACCCGCAGTTTTTCATTTCCTTATTTAAAGGCGGCTTATTCATTGTGTAGAGGGTCTGTTGAGAATTATAAATCCGTGATGGTGCGTGTGTGTGAGAGAGAGAGACAGAGAGACAGAGAGAGAGAGAGAGAGAGAGAGAGAGAGAGAGAGAGAGAGAGAGAGAGAGAGAGAGAGAGAGAGAGAGAGAGAGAGAGAGAGACAGAGAAAGAGAGGGAGAGAGAGAGGGAGAGATAGAGAGAGAGAGAGTGAGAGAGAGAGACAGAGAGAGAGACAGAGAGCGAAAGCGATATTATGCTGCAGAATGCTCGCCACCATGTCCAAATGAAAGAATGAGTTGGGCTAAAATAATTTTTCTTTGCGACACATGAAATGCGAGAAAGGTTTCGATCACAAAAAATAATTACCCGTGTAGATCTTATAACAACAACAACAACAACAACAACAACAACAACAACAACAACAACAACAACAACAACAACAACAACAACAACAACAACAACAACAGCAATAACAGTTACGACACAACCAAGTGTTTTGTTGCAGCCGTTTTGATAAATTGACAAAATATATAAAAACATAATTTACCAAGAGGCACTAGGAAATTGTTCCAATACTGTTAGGCATTCCCATACCCATTTTCTTCTTCACTTTCTTTAACCTCACAACCACCCGTGCTATCACATCCTATCAGAATGGTATTGTATCAATAAAATTGTTTTGCATTAATTATCACATCCTTGCAAAGTTACAAGTCTTTCCAAAGAAAAGGTTTCTCGTATTTTATTATCCAAATTAATATTTAACCTTAGACTGAAGAGAACGACAAACCTGGTGTCAACTATTTGAATATTTATTCAGTGATTCAAACTTTACACAAACCCGGCGGTCTAAAGGCAAGGGTTTCCATGTTTCTCACGGATAATACTGAATAATTTAGACACAAAATATTCCCCAGCCTCTGACAACAATTTCAACATTCTATAGCTGAAGGAAGGTTAACAAGACTCTATGTGGAAACAATACTCGCAAGCTTTAAAAAAATTGTAGCAGGACCTTTACAAGAGATATTCAAAATAATAATTTTTATTTTTCTCGAGTGGCCACTGCAGAGACCGTACAGCGTACGGAGGAGAAGTAACAGTTTCAATATTTTGGGTTTGTTATTTTTTTATTTCATGCTTAGAAAATGTGTTTTTATCTAGAACACACATCTGAGAAGACATTATTACAACTGAAAAGATGAACGTGAAAATATGCAATTTAATTATTAAATTCGTTTTTTCTTTTGATCAATAAAATTACCAGGTAGGAATAATTATGTTTTTCTTATGTATTATGTAGCCAGGCATGAGTAGTAAATGAAAAATATCAAAATTGTTTCACAATGAAGTAGAATTGGGGGAAGATGAACAAGAAGGATAGAAGAGAGTGGAAATCAATTCAGCCTTTTCTATAGACCACATCTTGTTTGAGAATTATGAGAAGATACGAATGAGAAAATAATTATAATCATATCACTCGAGCCTGGCACTTTCTGAAAACAAATCACTACATCATCTGATGTAGACAAGACAAGTAGCTTCCAAACACGGCCTTTAATAAACTAATAAACAAATCGAATATTGTTTAAACTCATATAAAGCAAAGGAAAAAACACTTAAGCTAATCCTGGACTGAGGTCAAGCGGAGGACACACGAAAAACCGACAAATTGCTCCCTTCAGAGCACCAATTGACAAGCGGTCAGCCTCTGTAAAGGGACCCGTAACGAGATTTCTACGGTGACCAATCAGGAGCCAGTGTACAATCGGGTCAGGAGTTTCCGGTATGATCCCAGACTGACGCTAAGGAATTCGATTGCTGCCCTTCCTTGGGCATCTTAGCAATTGGCATGTTGGGTTGTGAACTGGTGGCTACGTCACTGTTCAAGGTCACAGACTGGCACTGAGAATTTTGTTTCCTGTCCTTTTTTGGGGAAACTCAGCAATTGACCTGCTGGGTTGTGAGATAATGTCTACGTCACTTTTCAAGAACACTGACTGACACTGAGGAATCCGATTTATCACTGACTGACACTGAGGAATCCGATTGTTGCCCATTTCATCATTACCATTGTCTGCTCTAGACTCGGTACATGATGATGATGATGATGATGATGATGATGATGATGATGATGATGATGATGATGATGATGATGATGATGATGATGATGATGATGAGGATGTTTCTAGATGTCTTTTAATTAATAATTCTATTATGGTGTTTTTTTCAAGAATGAGGCAGCGAACTCACACTGCAACAATATACACTTATCCTACCACCATGTAGCAACAAGCAATAAACCACAATAATTATTACAATAAACACCCTTCAAATACAAGTACATGCATTTTAATTACAAGATCGGAAATTAATAAATTATAAACCAAATTACCTTTGTATAAAAAAGATGAAAAAACAGTATACGCGACAAAGGCGGTGAACAGCCTGTGTTATGAAAAACGACTTAGTAATTAATATCCTGCAGCGCATATGGCCCTTTAATGTTCTCTAAGACAATGGGACAATTATTGACTCGAGAGCTAAACTGTGATTAGGAGCCTGTCACGCGATATTGATCATCTGGGCCAACAGGCAATGCTTCGATCTGGGGGAGGTGATTCATCTGGCATCGGGGCCTGGAACAATATTTCACTTTGCCCACACACTCACATACGGACACACGCGCACACGGGGACAGATATTCTACAACACATGCATAGAAGCAAAAGAAGAAAAAACGCCGCTGTAAAGAACAAATTAATGGCCGGAAGAGGTAGAGCGTGAGGCAGCGATAGAAAGAGAAGAGAGAGAGAGAGAGAGAGAGAGAGAGAGAGAGAGAGAGAGAGAGAGAGAGACAGACAGACAGAGAGACAGAGAGACAGAGAGACAGAGATAGACAGACAGACAGACAGAGAGACAGAGACAGACAGACAGAAATAGAAATAGACAGAGAGGAAGAGAGAAAGAGAGAAAGAACGAAAGAGAGAGAAACTGAGAGAAAGAGAAAGAATGAAAGATTTATAAAGATTAACTGAAAGAAAGAGTTCAGAAGATTAAGAAGAAATCGAGAGAGAGAGAGAGAGAGAGAGAGAGAGAGAGAGAGAGAGAGAGAAAAGGAGAGAACTAGTGAAACTTAAAGTAAGAGAATGAAAGAAAACAAAAGAGAGAGAGAGAGAGAAAGAGAAAGGAAGAGAGAGAGAGAGAAAGAGAGAGAGAGAGAGAGAGAAAGAGAAAGGAAGAGAGAGAGAGAGAAAGGAAGAGAGAGAGAGAGAAAGAGAGAGTGGGAGAGCGAGGGAGAAAGATAACGAGAAAGAGAGGTATGAAATGTCGTTTTTAAAGATAAAATGTAAGATTGTTTTTGTATTTGTTAATGTTTTTCATCACCGCTTACAGGAAAACACACTTGCTATAATTGTCTTATTAATAATTCACCAAACCACTTGGGGTTTCAAATAGCTTGCCTGATACCTTTGATTTTAAATCGATACGTAATTACGCTATGTATAAAACATGATCCTCACGTTTACCCCCCCCCCCTCTTTTTTTTTCCAAAGAAAACAAGGATCCAGTCGACTCGGGAACTTAAAATTTAAAGTATGCTGAATAATACTCTCTATAGATCTACTTAAAATCAAATTGTCTTGTTTTCAAACCAATTAAAAATAAATAACATTACAAGCTAGGAGTCGTCAGCAAAACGTTGTTGAAAGCTTACGACTCGTCTTAATAATTTATTAGCGAAAAAGAATACTTAGGATGAGATGTAAGCGATCATTTCATTGTTCTTATGAGCCCAGGTAAGAATCGAAGACTTGCGACATTTCTTGTTTTTGTTTGTTTTGTTTTGTTTTTAAGATGTTAGAGACAAGAGGGATAAGGACGAATAATATAAAGGGAAAAATAGCAGAGAAAGAGAGTGAATAATAGAAAAGTGTTTGAGAGAGACTATTGTGTGTGTGTGAGAGAGAGAGAGAGAGTGAGAGAAAGAGAAATAGAGACAAAGAGGGAGAAATAGACAGAGAGACAGAGACAGAGCTAGAGGCAGACATACTGAAAGAAAAGCAGCGAGAGAGAGAGAGAGAGAGAGAGAGAGAGAGAGAGAGAGAGAGAGAGAGAGAGAGAGGGGGGGAAGAGACAGACAGACAGACAGACAGACAGACAGACAGACAGACAGACAGACAGACAGACAGACAGACAGACAGACAGACAGACAGACAGACAGACAGACAGACAGACAGACAGACAGACAGACAGACAGACAGACAGACAGACAGACAGAGATAGATAGATAGCAAGAGAGAGAGAGAGAGAGAGAGAGAGAGAGAAATAATGAGATAAAGAGAGAGGATATTAACAGAGAAGAGGGGAGGGGAGGGCAAGGGGGCGTTAATTACTGAAACAGAGTTATGAGATGGTGTGTGTCACCCGACCACCTTGACATGTTAGCAGCCTGAACCCCAGAACTCAATAAACAACCCAGACACAGGCACTGACTGGGCAGGGGTTATATGCACGCTAGAAAGAGCAGACTTTTGGGCAGACAGACAGACAAGAATAGTCTGGGCGTTAATTGTAAACGGATTTTCCCGAAGCAGGGGAGCTCACTCACGTGCTGGTCATCATTTTCAACTGACCCGGAATGACTCCGGATGTGACCCGGTCAGGCTTGTCCTGTACTCACCCCTCCCCCTTTTTTAATCTTTTCATACAGACTCACTATCACCATCGTTCTCTCTGTCTTTGAGAGTCTCTTCATTAATATTTTATTTCTCTTTCTTCATACGTCTCTCTCACTGTTCTCCCCTTCTCTCTCTCTCTCTCTCTCTCTCTCTCTCTCTCTCTCTCTCTCTTTCTCTCTCTCTCCGTCTCTCCTCTATTTGATTCCTTCACGTTTGATAAGTCGCCAAGTGGTAAAGAACTAAATGACCAAAACCAAAACCTTGCGACAACTTTCGATCATATTTTCTATAATAGAGTTGAAAATAATACTTGAGTGGTACAAGTTAAAAAACACATGAAGAGATTCTGTACTCATTTTTACTCTATACACATTTAATAATTATACCGCTCCATCACGTTTTAGGATAAAGTCCCAAATCAAACACCAGTTACAGATTCTAAACGAAATATAAATATACAATAAATATTGCCAAACTGCGTACAAATGTTTGTCTAATATAGAAATAATGGGTGTAAATTAAACGCCACTAGTTATAGGTAAACTTCAAATTAACTCCTAAAATTAAAATTTAAGTGGATAGAAGCAATAACGTCGGGTCAGTTCCTAAAGTTCAGAGATTATCTTAATCCATCACCTGTCAATACTCTTTTTCTCCCGAATAATTGCCATTGTTTTTGTTTTTTTTATTGAGAAACGAAAGTAGTTAAACTCGTCCAGTCTAGAATAGAATGTGTTCAATATGTAGCGCATATTTTTTTGTGACCGAGTACACCACTCTCGACACATTTTCAAACTAATGAAGTAGCTGCTAGTCTATTTTAAATCGGTCAGAGAAATGTATCGAAAGTCTCCCATACCAACAGGACAGCTGTTGATGGATGGAGTATATAAACAACAGTTTCCATTAGTGAATGTGAACCATTGTTTGGTGTAAAAGAAATTGGCGTAGAATATGAAAATGTATCTTAAATGACTGTAGAGACTCGAAATTCTTCTATTGAGCATGATGCGGCCTAGACATGAACCATTGTTTGATGCAAAACAAATTGGCGTAGAATATGAAAATGCATCATAATGACTGTTGAGACTCGGGATTCTTCTATGTGGGCTAGACAATAAATGTATTTATTATAAGGAGACTCTAGAGTGCCCATGGCGTGCAGTTTGACTTCTTCTCATAAGGTTTTAGTTCTTTATAGGGTTTAACGTCTCGATCGCCTAGGTTCCTCCAGGGAGTCATATACGGTGATGGAGGCCCCAAGACTTACGTCTACTGCCACACACGAGACAGGGCGGGGATACCATGACTCCTGTCTCAGCCGATCTTATTATACCAACACCGACCCAACCAGTTACAGGACGAATATCAGACAAATAAATCTGCCGATCGTGGGATTCGATCCGCAGACCTTCTGATCTGAAGACAACCGCTCTACCAATTGAGCTAGTTTGCCCTCTCTCTTCAGGTTTCTTTGATCTGAGAGGAAAATATTGAGAGTCCGGAGCAAGAGATGGACATCACAGGTGGCTCTCTCACTCACGCTGTGGTCAGCCTGAGGCCTCGTAAACATCAACCTAATTCCTTCCGTGAATGTTTCCAAGACATACAGACTCTGCGTCAAACACTGGTGGTCTTTTTTCAGACTCTTTTGTTTTAAAAAGTAACTATAGTTACTATTCTCATTACCTTTTTGGCATTGGTAAAGGATTGCGAACCACTTGGACTATCAATCTATATTTGACTGGGCAATATAGTTAGGAAATAAAGAACACATCTGTAGTCCCATGGAACATGATTAGTTAAATAAAAACCAGCAATACAATGTTACTAACAACATGAATCCTTTGATTTTGACAAAACCATCCAGAACAATTCGGTTAAGTGATTTGCTGATAGCTGATTCTGTCGCTAGCGTTTTGTCTGATGTTTTATTCTAACTCATAATTAAGATTAATTAATGTGCATAAAATAATAAACGAAAAGAAAATAATACAGAGGCACTTTATTAGTTTGTTAGATACACTTCTTTGACTTCTACCCTGATATCATTGTGGAAATTAATGAATGTAGTGCACACGTTTCTCAAAAATTGGTATAGATTCTAGTCTCTCCAAAAATTTTATCGTTTTCAATTTTCGTGTAACCATGTTTACTTTATTATAATTATATGTGTGAAATACATTTAACATGTCCAAGTCAATTTTTCCTCAAAGGGACACATAAAGATTATCTTATCTCATCTTATCTTATATTATCTTAAAACAAGACGTGCAACAAAGTACTTGGATAAATCATCTAAAACCAGGCGGTTTGCAACTTAAAGGCAGTGCCTATAATGTTTCCTACCCTGCAGTTAGCGGGTGGATCGGAAAATACGATGAAGGCGAGATATTTGAGACTGCCCTGCAGCAAAATAGGATAGAAATTCTCGCCTTGTTTTTACCATTCCTGAATCCACAGTCAAAAGAGGAAACTGGGAAACTGGATATCCTTCCTAGATAATCGGTGCCGCAAAAGAAGATGAGTTTTTACCTGTAGACAAAATTTTCTAAGAGGACTGAGCGAGCTACAAGCAGGTAAGAAATTGGTTTCCAGAGGCGCCGTGGAGATTAGGTTGGTTCACCTGTCGTAACTATAGACGCCGGCGTGTAAGTCAAAACAGACAGCCAGCTAGCTCTCATTCGCGGGAGATGAGATTATACCAACGGCAATATAAACATTCCCGATCTGTAATGGGGCAATTTTGAAATATCGCACACACACACACACACACACACACACACACACACACACACACAAAAGAATGATGCGTTTTTTTTTTCTAAATTGAATTAGTTTTTTGTATGTCTTGTTTTCATTACAGTGGGAATTTCCAATGCTCATATCTAATATCTTCTAAGTCGAGTTGAATCTAAGAGATAGATCTAGGTTTTGAAGTTATTGTTTGTGGTTTTGAAATTCTACAAAGTCTTAGGAGTTCCGCGCGATGCCTTCAGACTTTAATATTCCCATTGTGGGTTCCGACTTTTCGACCTTATCGACTAAGTTTGTGTGGTAGGAGCGCTATTGTTATGGGATTATATCACTTCTGAGCTATAGTTCTTTATCACGTTCGCCTTCATATAAAGGAATATCTATGGAAAAAAAGGAGAAAAACACAAAAAAGACACAAACAAACCAGTAAAGCGCCACGTATTGGTAAAGTTCCGGAATGTTTATAATATCCCATTTCCTCATCTTCCACATTCCCAGCATTCAGGTTTAAAATACTTGAAGATCTAGACACGACGATTTTCTTTAATATTGACAGAAGGAAAGAAGGGTTTATAGCGGGCTTCGAGCTCATCAACATAAGCTTATAAGAAGAAAATTAAGATAAATTGATTGTCCAAAGAAAATAACGAATAGCCATAAGACATAGAAGGCGTTCTTTATTGTGTTCGTAATTAACAATTTTTGAAATATACTTTGAAAATACTTAGACAAAAGTTATTTAAACAGTACTTGATGTCAAAGTGCTTGAAATAAAATTATATTCAATGCAAGAATTTTTGTGACAAGCAATCCACATTACGTGAGCACATTAATTTTTTGGGACCTGTAAAACAAGCCTCAACCTTCAATATCTAAGCAATGAGCTCTTTTTGTGAAACGTCTCACTAAATCTGTAGTCTCTGGTCGTACTCTTTAAGCCTTACAAAACGTTAAAGAACAAAAACACAGAAAGACCAATAACGAGTACTACATGTATGCGCTTGTGCCATTTTATCTAGACCTGGAAAAATCAGCAGAACATCGTGAGTCAAATAGGGTCGAGCAAGTACTCCGGTTTATTTCTCGGTACCTTACACATACCAACTACCTGTACCAACCTACAGGGCTGGAAAGAAACTCTAAACAACTCATCCCAAAACATCTTTGTTCTTGTCAGTTTCAAACCAAACAAGACTGAACTCTAACGATTCGATGTCGCCTTGTTATCTTTTGAGTCTCTGGTACGCTCTTTCTGAAACAGTCTTTCTTTGTTAGTCCACAACATGAACCACAAGTAATTGATAAACAAAAAACTTGTTATGTCCCTTAGATGGCATAGCGCTTCCTGTCTTTGTACTCTATTTAGATGTATCTCTGTCTCAATCCGCCTGTATGCCTCTGGCTGTCTCTCTGTCTATCTGTCTCTCTCTCCCTCACTCACTCTCTCTCTCTCTCTCTCTCTCTCTCTCTCTCTGAGCCCTTTCTCGCCTCTCTCTATGTCTTCACTCTCTCTCCCTCTCTCTTTCTCTCATCTCCCTCACTCTCTCTCTCTCTCTCCTTTTCGAGCTTTCACCGTCCCATTTATTCTGTTGAGCGATTCACTTCTCACAAAGAACACCCCCCCCCACACCACCCTAATTGTATTGACTAAAGGTTACTATGTGTATAAACATTTAGGTCAACCTGGTTAAAACAAAGCAATAGTAAACACATCCTTCTTTGATCCTATGATATCCCTAGCACTTACATTTCTCAGGATCTGGCAAATGCTTTCTTGATTCCGGTATCCACCACTAGCATACATGTATGAAAAGGACTGGTATTCGTTTACTGTGTAGAATGTATTAATTTTGTTTGACATAATCCATGATCTAGAGCAAGATAAGTTAATTCTATGCACACACCCCTCCACCATAACAATGATCCCAAGAGAGAAGAGGGAGCTCATATCTTGTACAAAGAAACCAATATACTAAAAACGATACGAATTTTAATCGCTGGGTAATACGATTTCTGTTCGGATAGAAATATGTCAAATTAGCAAGCCATCTACATAAAATAATCTTTAACTTAAGAAAGAAATTGTAATGGAGCACAGTTTTTGTCGATGAGCGAACTGGACCAAGTGGTAAAACATTGGTCTCTTAATTGGAAGGTCTCTGGTTTTGAAACCCACGATTGGGCAAACATTTATTTGCTCATGCCTTATGCCGGTGTCAGTATAATGTGACCAGCTAAGACAGAAGTCATGGTAGCCTGCACTGTCTCTGTTTGAAAGAAAGTTAAATTGTTAGACGTTAGACTTGGAGCCCATCCACAGTTTAGTTTTTATGGTACTAACGTTTAACGCTAAGCAACCACCAACCAAGCACAGGTTTTCGGTTATGGTACACACTTCACTTTCGGGTAACTATTTTGTTTGTTTTTACTAAAAGTAAATTGGGAATTTCTGGTATTATTGATAAAAACTATACGCACTTCCAGCAAAACAATTGTGAGGCAACCAGGGTGAGTCAGGCACATATCGGAAATCTGACTTTTGGAGTTATTCATGGTGTAAAAAATGCACTTTAATGGGTTGAATAAGTAATACCTCTACCATTTCTAGAGCCAGAGGTTATAAGCTCAATTTGAAAATGAAAAAAGTCACTTTATAGTATTTTTAAATGTTTAAACTGAGGCTCTAGCTTAAAACTTACATTAACACCTGTGCCTATTTCACCCTGGTTGCCTCAAATGTATGATTATGTTAAGCTGAATGCATTGTGTTAATAGTTATCTCTAAGATCAATTTTATGCGTAGTCGAAAACTCATCCACGCCTATTTATCTCAGATATTATATTTACATCTATGATTACTATTGCAGCAACAAACTAACATCTACCAAAGCAGTCGTAACAGAATCTAGAGAAGTAACAGGAAGCGAAAAAAATCAACTTTCATATTTTTTTAGTGGTTCCAACCTTCCGAACAAATCAATCAAAAACGAAACAAAAACCTAAGAAAAAGCAAATTACAAACATATACTGACATAGAAAGAAAGAAAGAAAGAAAGAAAGAAAGAAAGAAAGAAAGAAAGAAAGAAAGAAAAGAAACAACACACTCACACGAAGACAAAATGGTCACCATCCATGTAATAACCAAACTCACGTTCAACGAACAACAGGAGATCGGTTTTTCCTTTAACTCACGCAAGGCGCATATTTTCCCCATTAACTTTTTCTCGTCGCCGCCTCACACATTAAAATTTATGGCTGTCTGTAAACAATGTTTGAAGTGAGCTTCCTGAGAATAAAAAGCTCTTTCAGTTTTTGTCTCGATGTTGTAGAACAAGAAAGTTAGGCGAGCTTATGTCTTGTCTGCGATGCAAAAACAAGGCACAGTATGTTAAACATAACCTGTCGGACAGATGGAAATGTTTGCGATGCCAATTATCGTTATGATGCTTGCATTGGAGGATGTAAACTGTCTAATTAACGAAGCTATAAAAAACGTCACGGGTAAAAAAAAGCGCAGATAAAAAATAATAACGCTCTACTGAGTGGAGTGTGTATAGAAACCTAAGTTGGGTAGGGTGGAAGGAAAAACAGAGAGAAGGAGAGAGAGACAGAGAAAGAGAGAGAGAGAGAGAGAGAGAGAGAGAGAGAGAGATAGAGAGATAGATAGATAGATAGATAGATAGATAGATAGATAGATAGATAGAAAGAAAGAAAGGGAGATAAAATGAAAAATGGAAATAGAGAGAAGCATAGACAGATAGTTAGAAAAAGGGAGGAACAAATACAGAGAAAGAAATAGAAGTATTTCGAATTCAAAGCCATAAATAGGCATGGAGAAAAAGATAAACAAAAGAGATAAAGAGTTATATGAGCAGAGGTAAAAGGCAAACTCTAAAAACTGAGCATGCTGCACAAATAAGTCCTCAAAAAATCTTGTAGAATTTAAAAAGTCATAAATAATTTATATTGACAAGCACTCTACCGCAAGCTAAGAAGATCAAAAGCAAACTTTTTTTTTTTTTTTTTTTTTTCAAAATTTTCATTTTCAAAACTTTAAAACACATTTTCTTCTTGTGTTGTAAAAAAACGTGTAAACCCCGCCGCCTTGATCTGGTTTCGAATTTGCGGTATGACAGTTTCCTAATATTCTTGATTTGGCATTCCTTTGATCATCCGTACTCGTGTGAAATAAGAATATGAAGCAAACGAAATTTCATATCTTTATAATTATTAAAAGATTAAACTGCTAAGCAAAGTTATGTAGTCAGATAAATGAGAAAATTGCACGTAAAGAAGAATTGTAATTATTCTTAACAGGAATCTATTACAAGTAAGATCTCGATGGCCTAAGGGTATGGATTGAGAATTTTTACTCGTGATCGAAATATCTTTTGGTGCACTTAGCCGGTGTCGCTTTGTTAAGGAAAATTAATCATCCAATTCAGTTAGGTCTGTGATAGACTAGTTGTCGCTGTTGGGTGTGTTATTTTAACCACCAAACTACTTACTAAACAACGAAACAACACATTCTAGTTATTAATTTATTTTTTTGTTGCTTTTTTAGTGTGGGTGTATGTGTACATTAATTATTACATTTGGGGATTTCGAGTGGGTATGGGAGAGAGAGAAAGAGAGAGAGAGAGGCAGAGAAAGAGAGAGAGAGAGAGAGAGAGAGAGAGAGACAGACAGAGAGAGACAGAGAGACAGAGAGACAGAGAAAGAGATAGAGGCACAGAGAGAGAGGGAGACAGAGAGACAGAGAGAGACAGAGAAAGAGAGAGAGAGGCACAGAGAGAGAGAGGGAGAGAGAGAGGGAGAGAGAAGACAAAGCCCACAGGAAACACTCACTTCTGCATGGCTAGATCTAGACTTAACATTAGGCCTAGTTTATCATCGCTACTAAAGCCTGATAAGCTGTGACTCGGAGCTGACTCCACTAGCCTGCGAGCCCCTAGACCTCCAAGGGGATCTTTATTCCCTCATCATTATTATCTGACGAATCCCTTCAGTGCTAGATATGACTATCACTACACAATTAAAAAAATAATCATTTTCGTCTTCTATCGTTATAAAAAGAATAATGGGCCGAAATGACAAAATCATGAAGCCAGTAAAGATTTCTTAGTCAAAAGTCGGTGATTTAAATTCCACTGTATATGGGAGCAAGGACTAAACCAGAAGACATTTGGATCTCGTGAAAACGTGGTCTCTGGTGTAAAGTACAGTACTGTCAGTCTATCACTAGAAAACTATTGATCATAAGATGGTTACAAATGTTTAATTACGCAGACTGTGCCATAACAGATGCAGGGTACATAATACTACTAATTTCTTGACTCCTCTTTTTTAGCACCGCGGGTAGAATGCACAAACATAACTTAGCTTACGTGTCGTCGTAAGTCTTCTTATTCTTATATTGTTTCGATGAGACGTAAGCTACGCCTCGTTTGTGCATTCTACCCAAGGGGTTGTAAATTAAACGTCGCGGTAGCTTACAACTCGTAGTATTACTTCTTTTGGATATTATCTTAAGGAGTAAGTTTTCCGCCTGCCGCTTTGTTGTACTTATGACCCTAGGTAATTATAAGCAGATTAAAAATTAATGGCAGTTCATCATGAGTTGATTTTTACTTTGAAACGAACCAGCCTGTATGTACAGTGTATACATGTAAATCCAATGTTTTCTTTTTCATTTTTATCCATTTTTTCCTTTTTGTTGTTTTATCATTACTACATTTCGGTTACTTTGTCGGCACATGTAAATTCAATGTTTTTTTGCTATAGATTAGTGACTATGTCCGTTCTTCTCTCTTTTTTGTTGTTGTTTTTTTTTTTCACCTCCGGAAAGCAAGTAGTTTCAAAGGAAGATCCTTTGTGACAGACAGACGGTATAACGACCTCAGACCTGATTTAAAAGTCCCATAAACCTGTAGGAGATGCCAGAAGATGGGGAAAAGGATATTCATCAAGGTCTAGCCTGGGCAAGGCGAGTCTGGGTCTGTCTACAACGCTATTAGCTGCAGTGTATGAGCACAAAACTAGTAAATAACTGGTAGATAATCAAAAAAGAAAGAAGGATGGGGTGCGGTAGTACTGTTGTTATAGCAGGGCTTTTGTCGCAGGGGGTTCTGTGGTTCGAGCCCCCGGGTTTTTCCCTACTGGTTTTGTCGTTGTCCATTCTGGATACCCCACTATGACGTCCGTTTGCCTTATATAACTTCTTTTCTTGAGACCTAGGACACGTTAAACCTGGTTTGCTTTCTCCAACCACCAACCAAAGAACAGAGGAGGTGTGTTGGCACACAAGGTAGGTTCGTGGAGCGCAATGCTTGAATCCTTATGGAAAAAATGAATTCATAAATGTCATGCATCAAATAACCATGTATGCAAAAAACTTAATTCATCAATGTCGTGCATCAAACAGCAATCTATGAAAAAAAGTAATTTATAAATATCATGCATCAAATAACCATGTATCAAAAAAATTAATTCATAAATGTCATGGTATTATTAATCTTATATGAACAATAATACATGAAAACGAATCTGTAAATGCGAATGACGTTTATGAATTAATAAAAATATTAAAAGCATAGAGTATCAAGAGTTTCATAAATAAACTTTTTTGCGTACGGTTGGTAGATCCCTTATTCTCATAGCACACCCTCGTCGCCAAGGGATAAATTTATTCAGGGGCCTGGATTAAGGTTTGGATTAGCCTGGCTCAGTGGCTTTCTAGATAGAGCCTAGAGATGGGCCCGCTCCTTTAGTGGGATAGAATAGAGTCGACCATTATCGCCTCTCGCTTTTGATTAGCGCCAAGGGAGTGGGGATTATGCCGGTCATGTGTTGTGGTCACGGGGTGGAAGTCTTTTCCTCCCATGGGTCACACGCTCAGTTACTAGATCTAGAAGTATGACTAGTCGTTACCGTGGAGACCTAGGCCAGGAACTGAGGAGGGAACGAAAAATGTTTTACACACGTATTTCAAGGAAAGGTGCAATAGATGACGTTTAAAGATAATTTTATGCACGTATAATTGTTAATATAAGAATTTTTTAAAAATTGAATTGCATTTGGTGGCTGGTTGGGTGGGCAATCTTGAGTTAAAATCACCGCGCATACTAAATTCGCTGCGCCCAGCACTCACCATCGCAGGATATTATAGCTAAAGAGTTAATAAAGACCCCTAACTTCATAACCAGCACTCACCATTGTAGACATGAACTGTCAACGTTGTCTCTCTAAAAAGCGTGATCTCCACGCTCAGCAGAGGAAGGGAAGGAAACAAATTGAGATTTAGGGCGATGGATTTCTCTATTTAGGAGGTCCTTGGTTCAATTCCACAATCAAACAATATTTACTAATGATTCGCATTTCATCCTTTTCTGGTTTGGGGGAAATGGGGTGGGGACATATCAGTATTATTTGAACGGCTTAGACAGAGCTCTTGATATCTGCTCTCTGTTACTGATTGGCAGCATAAAAAAGAGCTGAGACTCGTTCCCAATATCGCCTAAGGCCAGACCCAGACTGCCCGTTGGCGGCTTGACTGGGGGTTCTTTATGAAACTCTTTTGTATTTTTTTGCTTAATTAGGTCGATGCTACACAAAATACAAGCCACCAGTTTCAGTCTGTATCTGGACTTAGTAACGTATCAATGCCATGTTTACTTCCAAACCATATCTTTGCTAAATGTCCTTCTAACCATTTCTCTCTTTCTCTTCCTTCCACAGCCCCTCCCCCCTATGTGATCCCGACTCTGCCAGGCGTCGACCTGAGTGGTGGGGTACCAACGGGAGGATCCACCAACCCAGGTATACAATGTACTACAATGTTCTACAGAGTTATAGAACTTGACTTCTAGCACTTAAACAGCGAAGCGTGTACAAAAAATGACACATGACGGGTTTAAATAATGATATGGATACAGATTTGATGAAAACAGATATAGGTCCAAAGTTTTTGTTATGGACATTACGCGGTTCTTATTCAAATTGAAACAAAAGCTTAAAAGACTATTAAATCTATAATCTATGTAATATTTGCTAATTTATATTTCAAAACTTTAGGTTAACGAAAAAAAATCGAACAGATCCCTATCACGTAGTTTGAAATCAGTTTGCGTTGAACAAGATTTATCTTTCAGAACCCAATATTCTTTCAGTTTCAATTACCTCGAATAATATTTGCGCAGGTCAGGCCAAGGATATAGGGGGGGATAGGACTACAGTGCCAGCTTTTACATTTATCAACGCTAATTTGACTACAGGCTGCTACCATGTTGTCACCAGCAACTGCTTGTGATGGTAAATCATTATTATCAATGTTTTTGTACCTGCCTTAAAAAGCGTGAAGCAATGGAGAACATACATCGATGAACGAGTATAAATGATATGATGTGTAAAAGATCAAAGAATGTATCAGTTAGTGGATGGAAAAATCAAATCAACATAAAATGTACAAACACAGTATAAAGGAACAATCACTCGGAAAATGAGTGTGATTATTTCACTGTTTCGGTAAGTTAAATAAAGACACTGTGAAATATAATAAGGATCTCCCATACAGCATTTAAATGATTCTGATCTAGAGACTTGCCTTATCACCACCGAGTACCGTGCGTTTTGGTCAGACTCAGAGTGTGACAAATCAACAGTAACAAAAAAGGCAGGGAGATAAATAAGAATAAGAAAAAATCGTAATAAAAGATATCTGGGAATAATGTGAATGTAAAAATGAACACAGAGATAAAGAGAATTAATGGGTGACAGAGACAGAAAGTACAGACAGACAGAGGGAGAGAGAAAATTGAAAGAGATAGAGAATGAGAGACAAAGAGAAGTGATGAGAGTAATGAAAAAGAGAGATAAAAAGACAGTACAATAAAAGTGCGCACCGACATTTACAACCTACGCGTTTTTAATCCCCTGGACTTCGGGAAACCCCTGTCCAATCCAGCTGCTGCGTTAATTTCTGGCTTTTCCCAAGGATGGTATGGACTGCGACTTTTGCCTGGCTGCTCTTGAATGGAAAGTGACTTTGACCTTTTAGCGGTGTTTTTTTCCATTGAGACATTTCGCAATGTTGTTATTTTTTATCGATTTTAAATAGTATGATCTTCGTTAAACATGACTGGGAACGTTATGTTTTTAGGTACATTCTACAAAAAAGCCAGTTCTTCTGAATTCAGCAATAGGGTGCTAATAGTGTAAAATACAACCTTTATACCCATAAATAACCTTCTAGCCAATATGTAGCTATACAGATTCTACTTTTTTTCCATTCCGTTTTAACAAGAAGTCCTTAAATTATATAAAAATGTATACATTTTAGCTGGCCTTTTGCAATAATTTTCTTCCTATATTTATTAGTTCATTCGCACATCTTTGCCTGTTTATCTGTCTCTCCTTATTCTGTCAACTCCCTTATTCTTCCTCCATCTGTCCGATGGTCTCTGTCTTAGTCTCTCTCTCTCTCTGTCTCTCTCTCTCTCTCTCTCTCCATGCTTCTTCCTCAGTCTATCGTTCTACCTTTGCATGTCTTTATTTCTTTCTTTGTCTCTCTCTCTCTCTCTCTCTCTATCTCTCTCTCTCTCTCCTTTCTCTCCCCCCCCCCCCCGCCCCCCCCTGTCAATCCCCCAAAAACCCCCCCCCCCCCCCTTCTGCCCCCTTAATCCCCTGTAGGTCTCAGTACAAAGCCGACATCTCCACAACACCCACCCCATGAATACCAAACAGACAGAGTACCAATCCCAGTGGACACTTTGGGATCACGGAACCCTTAGCGAAAACGAAGACGATATGTAAGGAAATCTGCACGCCCGTCCAATCATAGCTGTATCTTAGACTTACGGAGCCAATGAGCGATCAGAAAACCTCATGCCCAAGTGGGCGCAATTACGTTATCCGATTTCGTCATGTGGACCGCAAAGTTTGAAACAGTGATCTCCCATTGTCACTCCTACCTCACGAGACTACTTACTGATTGATGGTAAGTGTCAGGAATTAACCTCGGACCCTGAGGGAGCATGGGGGATCCATAGATAGAGCATCAGATCAGTTACTAAGGCATCTTTGACAAGATTAGGGGGTGGGGGTGGGGGCGGTGGTCCTGGAATAGAACATCGGCTCAAAAGGTTCGAGTTCGCTCCCTATTGGTTGTGGCCTGAGAGGTTATGTACGCTTAGGTTGTGGCCCGTCCACAAAATATATCATAGTGCTGATGTTGGACGTTAAATTAACTCAACTGGTCTCTTGACAAGAATATATTATGTATAGAAGGGAAGATATAATGAAGAGAGAAATAAATAAAAAGAGAGAGAGAACTATGTAGAGATAGGGAGAGAGAGTGAGGGAGAGACTCTGTGAGAAAGATAGACAGAATCGAATCAGACATCACAGAAATACATTGAGAGAAAAAAGAGCTTGCTTATGATCTGAAATGTTATTTAACGATGTGTCAAGACAACCTGAGAAACATGTTAACAACAACCAGAGTTAACGCTAACTGTTGACACATTCTCTGTAAAATTACTGCTAATAAATGCCAACGCGGAGGTTCGATACGACCTTTAGCAGTAGACCTAGAAATGGAGAAAAAAACAGCTGCCATTCTTCTGAAAAAAATATAAAACACACTTCCTTTGTTAACGGGGCAATATATCGTAACGAGCGGTCTAAAATTCTGTTTTCATAATTATTATACCATAATTTATATAGTATTTGTGTTTACTATACCTTCAATTTTACAGATAAATTATAAGGTGGACAGAATAAAAAAAGTATTTTATGGTATATGATCAAATTGATCTTTCTACTTAGTACCTATGGTTTTGTTTTGTGAAATAACTCTGCAAGCCTTTGTTACATAGGATGTTATTGCGATGATACTACAAATTTCACATTCATCGATCTTTTAATTTCAGAAGACCCATACACCAACTTACTAAGAGGATCTTAATATCATTAACCTAAACAGAGAAAAAAAAACCCAATACAAGCCACTGTGCCTATGACCCAAAAAATTCGCTAGGTACAAAGGCTTGTAACAAAATGCTTGATAATATGGGGCTCGATACGACCTTTAGCAGTAGGCTTAACACTGGAGGAAAACAGGTGCCATTCTTGTGAAAAAATATAACCCTGACTTCCTTTGTTAACGGGTCAATACATCGTAACAAGCGGTCTACAATTCTGTATTCATAATTATATATATTATATGTGTTTGCTGAAGCTTCAATTTCGCAGAAAAATTATGAGATGGAGGAGATAACAATTATTTTATTGCACAGTCATCCAATTGTTCTAAAAAGCACACTATACTTCGTTAGTATCTAGCGTTTTTAATGAAATAACTATACGAGCCTCTTTTATATATGGTATTATTGTGAGGATACAATGTATATCATTTTCATCGATCTTCCAATTTCAGGAGACTCCAAGCCATTCATCAACTCACCAGAGGACCTCATGATTAACCTCAATAGAGAAAACAAACCTATACAAGCCCCGTTACCGATGACCCAAAAAATCGTTGGAGACAAAAGCTTGTAAAAAAACCTTGAAATTTTTCTGTTTTTTTTTATATTTTTTTAAATTTTTTTTTAATCAGTAATAAAACTTAAGAAAAAACTGACGATGAGTTAAAAAGGGAGAGAACGCCAAATAAGAAAGATAAATGTCTATTGTAATGTTCATTCTATACTATTTTCTTAGTCTTGTTTACCAATTATTACACTTGGTATTATTTTATAATTGATCATCTGTTTACAGGGAACTTCGCATGGGAAAATTTATAAAGAATTAGTAAGAGCTTAGCACTTTCCTACTTAAATTGTATTCACTCTGTTGAATTAATCAGTGGGGACGACTAAGGAAAATAAGGACTCTTCTCATCCTATATTGATTTAACACGTGGACTCTAGAACCGATTAAACGGAAATTGCAAGTATGCAGATTTGTGCACAAGAGGAAGAAATAGAGAGGAGGCAACAGATTAAACATGAATAGATCATGATATAAGGAGAGAGACAGAGAGAGAGAGAGAGATGAGGGGTTAAGATATGAATAGATCAAGAGTGTGAGAAGGGAGCGAGAGATATAGACGGGGGATAGAAGAGAGAGAGAGAGAGAGAGAGAGAGAGAGAGAGAGAGAGAGAGAGAGAGATTCAGCAAGGAACTTTTTAAAATTGATTTAACCTTCACACGTTCAGAACACTTATTGTTACATTAAGACTAAGTGCTGAGAACTCAAAATGCTAAGGGAGATTACGCTTGACTAAGTTGCGGGTGGTAAAGGGAAGTAATTACGTGATAATCATTATATCGCTAGCTCCGTGCCAAAACATGAGTGTCACAACAGACTTAATTTCACCCAGCCAGTCTAAATAACTAGATCTACTTAGATGGAACTAATTCTGAATGTTTGTTATCTTAAAGTGAAGAGAAGCTTACCCTATCTCTACGCCTAATGAAATTATTCTGCCCCTATTTTGCATTATGGCTGTGTAATGTATTAGCGATGGTTTGCCACCAAGAGAAATGTAAATAGTAAGCATAGAAAGATCGTATACATATTGGCTTAGTAAAGAAAAAAATAGCGGGTTTGAATTTTCATTGCACATGCATCTCCAAAACACACGTCAGCTAACACCAAGAAACTAACTCGCCAAGTACAAGCAGGGTCAAAATGAGGTTCTTTAAAGAATAAACTCGACTAGGTTTCTTATATCACTTAAAAAAAAAATTCAAAATTCAAAACATATCTAATTTACTTTCTAATCAACAATTTTTTTTAGAATTCTAAAGTAATGTTCTACTCAGAGTGATTTCCTCCATTGTTTACAACAAAACAAAACACATAATAATTATTGTTTAATTATTATAGTATTGATAGCACTACAAGAGACCAGCTTGTCCAGTGCTTTTGGTGTATAATTCCACACAGGATCATCTCGTAATTTCTAACTGTTAGAACATGAAATTCAGTTTTTTTTTGTAAGTTAGTGCAATATCAACCTCCTCGCCCTTTTTGTTTTGAATTATCATTTTACTTGCTTGGAAAAATGCATAAAAGGAGCAATAGATCGAGACAAGATGTTTTTTTTTTTCTTGTTTTTTGTGTGTGTGACGAAACTTCAACCTTTGAAAGCGATACTTTCATATGATAGATGCATATATAAAGACTTTCTCCTTGTTAAAAAGAAAGAGGATACAAAAAGTTCAATAAACATAAACAAAGGGACTACCGAACTTGACCTTTATATGGTAAGCACCAGTGCCACTGTCTAGTATTACCAGAGACAATAGATTTTAGCAAGACGTCTCACAAAAAGAGCTCACACTGTTATTGATACGGGGATCTAGCGTGAGGCGTGCTTACTCTATTTTTTCATTGCAATTAAGGTGGTTGAGTAACGCTGATACTGATTTTTACAAAGCCTTTTAGAAAGAAGGAAACGCTTTTATTATCCTAACCCATAGACGCAAAATTCTCCACGTGAGAGAAAGAAGAGCTTGCTGCTGAGATGAAATGTTATTTAACGCAAAATTCTCCACGTGTAAGCTCTCACTATAAAACCCTTTCTGGTATTACCATTCGCAATCGCAAAGGTCATAACTCAAGCTTATTTTTTTCTTAACTTTTATTTTAGTTCAGTTTTTGTGTTGACACATAGATCTAGCTTGATTCTGTAAAAGTTTCTAGGGGTAGAATGCACAAACATGATGTAGCTTACGTCTCGTCGTAGGCCTTCTTATTATTAGCTTGTTATGGCGATATTTGTGCATTCTACTCTAGATCTTCATGCGTTGAGTTGAGTTGAGTTAGTTTAACGTCCAACATCAGCATTTTATAGGCACGTGAACGTTCTACCCTTTATAGAACTGCGTTACTCTCTAAAGGTTGTCTGTGGAGCCATGAGAGAAGAAAAATAGTGAGAGAGAGAGAGAGAGAGAGAGAGAGAGAGAGAGAGACAGGGACAGAGAGACTGACAGACAGAGAGGCAGTCAGACATAGACACGAGTGGGAAATTAGGACAGACATATGGACAGACAGACAGACAGAGACAGACAGAGACAGACCGGCAGACAGAGAGGAGAGAGAGTGGGATATTTTGGGAGGGAAAGAGAGATAAAGAGAAGGAGGGATACTTTGGAAGGGCGAGAGAAAGAGACAGAGAGCGAGAGAGAGACAGAGACAGAGAGAGAAAGAGATTTAGTGAGGGGGAGAGAGATAGAGAAGAACAGATAAAGATAAAGAGATAGGTAGAGAAAAGTACAGACAACTTTACTGGAGAAACTCTAGGCTGGAAATGTCAAGCGCAAAAAACTCACCCAGGATAATTGTGATGTAAATAATGAATGCGATACAGAGAATGTTAACAAAAAAGTGGCACCTAGATCTAATTGGATAGTAAATTGTTAAATTGAAAAACTGAAGCTAATAAACATTAACAGTAAGAACAATGTCAGAATACAACTTATACAAATGGATGAGAAGCAGGCCTAAGAGGGGTAGCTATATTAATCGATAAACACATAAATAAATAGAGATTAAGGAAAAAGAGAGATATGTAGATAGATAGATAGATAGATAGATAGATAAATAGATAGATAGATAGACAGAGAGAGGTGGAGAAAGAGAAAGAGAGAGAAACAGACAGACAAACAGGCAGACAGACAGACAGACAGGAAGACAGACAAACAGACATACAGACAGACAGACAGACAAACACACATACAGACATACAGAGACAAAGAATAAGGTTGTTTTTTGTTTTCTTCTGTTTGTTGTTTTGTTTTGTGGTATTTTTTGTTTCGTTGTTGTTTTTTGTTTTGTATGTGTGTGCGATTTGTTTTTGTTTGTGTGTTTGTTGTTGTTGTTTTGGGTTTTTTTTTGTTTTTTTTGTTTTTTTTTGGGGGGGGGGGTGTTAAAAGATAAGCAAAGTGTCTGATAAAACCGGAGAACTGAGGCAGGAGAGTGACATATCAGCGAAAGGTAGAAGAACTTGTTAATGCAAACACATTTAGAATAATTTTACCTGGTACAATGAACAGTATTCAATGTAAATTTCTCCCCAGGACGCAGGCTTCTTCTTGCAGACAGTTAGTATTGTCAAGTGGAGAGGGACCTGATTGTACTGATTTAGCTGTCGCTGGGAATGAGCCAATCAGAAGTACGCACAGATTTCTATAAGTAGAAGTTGGATGAATACGTTTTTTGACCGATCGTGAGATTTAAACCGGAGACCTCTCGATTGGGAGACCAACGTTCTACCACTTGCGCCAGTTCGCCCCAGAGAGAGAAAGAGAGAGAGAGAGAGAGAGAGAGAGAGAGAGAGAGAGAGAGAGAGAGAGAGATACCAAAAACCCCAAAAGTGTAAGGCTTGCGTCTAAATAATTCACCGCCTAGGTATGCAATGATTTTTTTTCTATTGATTTCTTTCTTTTTTTTAATGGTTGTTTTAGGCATAGTAAGTGAAAACAAACAAAAAGCCAATGGCAAGGCAAGTTCCAAGCAGGGTTTAACACTACCGGCTCTTTCTATAGAATTCAACCCAAAACAAGGTGAACAATTTGCTCACTTCTGTCTGACAGGTGTGTATTCTTTTCTAAAAATCAATCAGCCCCTTATCCCCACCTCCAGTCACTGTCTGTTACTGGGTGAGTGTATGCCAGCGCGTGGGTTATTCTTTTTCTCGACATTCTTTGTGTGTGCTTACCTAACCTAGATAAAAAGTCAATATTATTCTCTGGCTGCGTGTTCAAGTAAAGACGTCAACTGACGTGAGTACTGTACTGCGTGAATATCGCCCTGAACTCGACAATGCCGGGCTTGATTTGTTTTCGCTAGCTGCCTAAAAATAACCACTAGAGAGGTACCCGCACAAACGGAATATGGATGAGGCCAACTAAGGTCGAGGCACCACGGAATGCACCGCTATGATTAGTGCTGTTCGTTTTATTTATTCTCATGGGGGTAGAGGTTCCGTTAGGGGCTGGCAGAATTTATGTGGACTCGGGATAGTACCACGGTGCACAAAGGATTTGGGGGGGGGGGGGGGGGGGGGGGGGATGAGATGGTGTTTTGTGGGTGGGGGAGGGGGGGGGTGAGAGGAGAGAGAGAGGGAAGCGGGGGTGAGAGAATGAGAGAGACAAAAGGAAAGAAGGTAGAGATACATGTACTGGCATAATGGAAATCATGGAACACTTAAGTCAACATGTCCCTACTGAAAGAAATATCGAGTCGCGACTACCATAACAATAAAGCTATTAATAGACGTATTGTATCCCTTAGTGCGGTGTTTACATTATTTTCCCCTGTGAAAAACTCCAATTTCACCCCCCCCCCCCCCCCCTTTTTTTTTTCACACACACACACACACAATAAACCTCGACCAGTGTAACATGTTTCACATCTTTACAACCCCACAATCTGGTACACGTCATGTCACGTAATAAACTTGCACCTTCGGTTCCGTGGGTGTATAATGTCCCACCAGTATCAGGCCTGCCTAATTGAAAAAGTCCCATTTAGGTACTTCCATAGCAAAAAATAGGTATTTTTCAGGAAAAATAGGTACAATTTACAAACGCAGTTTTTGTAGTTGGATCAGTGTTAATCAAGATCAATATAGGGAAAAACTAGAGAGAGAATTTAAGAGTGGAGAAAAATCAAAACACATTGGATTGCTTGAGGCAGATAACAGGCTGTAGTAAAGAAAAGATCAAACTGCAATCCACAGACAGTCTAAAATACGCAAATGAACTAAATAAATTATACTGCCGGTTTAATAAATTTAACTTCAAAAAAGAACAGAGCGTATTGAAAAATTACCTTCTGTCTCAGCCTATAGAGAATGATTTTGAAATAAGAGAAGAAACAGTTATAGCAGAATTTAAAAAGTTAAAAACAGGAAAGGCCATGGGCCCAGATAATATTTCTGGTAAGATACTAAAAGATTGTTACGAGCAGCTCGCCCCAATTTTTACGTTTTTATTCAACTTCTCTCTAACACACCACACCATCCCTGAGATTTGGAAAACATCTGCAGTTATCCCTATACCTAAGAAAAAAACAGCAAAGGACCTTAATGACTTTCGACCTGTAGCTCTAACATCTATTGTTTTTAAATGTTTTGAAAGAATAATCTTAAGACATCTTCTCTCCGACTGTGTAAACAAATTAGACCCTATGCAGTTCGCATACAAGAAAAATAGAAGTGTAGAGGATGCTTTGTTAGTTTTTACCAATAACATCTTGAAACATCTTGAAACCCCTAAAGCATATGCAAGAGTTCTCTTCATAGACTTTTCATCCGCTTTTAACACCATCCAAGCCCATTTATTAGTGGAAAAATTAATAACTTTAAAAATTAACACCAGTATTATTCTGTGGCTATTAGAGTTCCTCACAAACAGACCCCAGTTTGTAAATATCAATGAAACATACTCCAAAAAGATAGTAACCAACACGGGTGCTCCTCAAGGTTGTGTTTTATCTCCAATTTTATATTCTATCTATACTAATGATTATAGGGCCACTGATGTAAACACTCGTCTTATTAAATTTGCCGACGACACAACTCTACAAGGCCTTTTAAGCACCTCAGAGGACGGTTATAAAGCCGAGGTAAAAAACTTCCATGACTGGTGCAAAGATAACTTTCTGACACTCAATGTAGATAAGACAAAAGAAATTATTTTTGATTTTAGGATAAAGAAAGATATAGTGATTCCTCTCTCGATTGAAGACAGGACTGTTACAATTGTCGACAGCTACAAATATTTAGGCTTGACAATAGATTCCAAATTAAACTGGAATGTTCACATTGATCATTTATGTAAAAAGGTAAACCAAAGGCTGTATTTTTTAAGAAAACTCAATTCCTTTAATGTTAATAAGACTATAATGGCTTTATTCTACAATGCAACCATAGAAAGCATTATTTGTTTTGGCATCACTTGTTGGGGAGGTTCAGCTCTTTCAAAAGATAAAAATAGAATAGATAGTTTGATTAAAAGAGCGGGTAAAATAATGAAACTGGACCCACCACTTTTCACTGATCTTTATAAGAGGCCACTTTTGAAAAAATGTCTAGATGTAACTAAAGATATCGACCATCCACTAAATCAGGAGTTTATGTTTTCCACACGCAGCGGTCGCACAATTCAACCTAAAGCTAGAACCGACCGCTACAATAATTCATTTGTGCCATCAGGCTCACGGCAAATGAGGAGCTCAACATGAAACGAATGTGTTAATGCGAGCTTGTAACTGTGTGCGTGTGTGTGTGTATATGTATGTGAGCCATCACTCATATTATGTAATGTAAAATGTTTATTTTTATTATTATTACTGTGTGTAAAATACTTTTAACATGTCCAAATCGATTTTCCCAATGAGGGACAAATAAAATTATCTTATCTTATCTTATCTTATCTTGGAGAGAAGAGAAAAGGTGCGACAGCTGGTTTAGATCTTAACCTTTGTTAGGGCGTTGAGTGAGCATTAAGAATGTATCAGACTTGATCCTTTTCTTGATCATCTGGTGTTTCAGTGGCACCTCGTATTACAGTTTCCAACATTGGCTGACAATTTAGCAATCCAACGAAGTATCTTTGAAAAACCTAGAACACTCAAACAGTGTTTTAGGAATAATATGGTGCTCTAGAATTATTAGAATGCATCCGTATTAAGCTTTGATTATAAATGAAGACAAACCAGAAGTTAAAATAAAGCAAATACAAATTCTAGTTAGTAAAGTAAGAAACAACATTTTAAATACCTGACACAAATAGAGACACAAAAATTAACAACTCAAGGAAACGAGTACATTAATAACCACAAATTTGATCGTAAAACACAGATAAAATCTGTGGATTGCACACATAAACATCAACAATCAAATTTCGAATTTTTTGAGTACCTGATTCAGTAAAAAATTATTGAAAAATCGTCAAGTGTTTGCGCGTTCAGCACTCTATGGTACTGTGTATTTGAAACAAACATGAGGAAATCTTGAAAATCCAATTATTTCGGTTGGTTTTGGTCGCCATGAGGGCAAACTGAAGAGGCGCTACTTTCTATAGCGGAGTGAGATCAAACCTTCTCCCATCATCTCAAGTGTTTGAAGGTGCGCTTCGGCACATAGTACTCAACGTTCTTAAATCCCAATGTGTGTTAATTATAAACTGTGCGGCGTGGTCGCCACAGTGTTGACAAGAAGCTTTGCAGGGTAGTTGTAGTTGAGTTGGTTTAACGTCCAACATCAGCACTATGTAGACTATATTGTGGAAAGGCCTTAAGAGTGACGTCTGAAAATGTTACGATGTGTTGCCACAAACGAAACCGGGCGGAGATACCCTTGTCTCAGTTTGCAGGGACTTGATACGATAAAAATTGAGAAAGGTATCGGGTATTTTTTGGCAGTGATATTTCCGTTCTCAGTTACTGATTGTACGTGTTTATGTTAAAAATTGGGATATAATTATGTACTTTGTGTATTAAGATGTTTTAAATGTAATATGAATCCATCTGTGTTGGAAATACCAAAAACAAATTTTCAAACTGTGTGGATAAAGTTTACCGTACTGCTTTAGTAAGTCTGCAATCGTCGATCCAGGAGTAACGAGTATAACGTTGATAAATATTTCGTATTGCTAATACCTGTGAGTGATCAATTGCAAAATAATTTTTCCATTCACTATCCTAGTAAAACAGCAAGTTTCGCATAATATGCAATATACAATACCTTCCTCAAAAAAGATATTATGTAGTGGCAAACTCCAGGCCAGTCACATATTGACGCTAACCCATCCAGTAGAGCAACCTTCAGATTTAAAACTGGGTCCTTTATTGTTTGCTCTTTTTATTTTGTTTGCCAGAAACGTATTGTATTTAGCCGCAACTTCTTTAGGACTGTGACAACACTGTTGTTTTTCAGGGAAGATAACAAGTAGAAGCTAGTATTTGAAGAATGTACACGCTAGTACTTAAAACCCCTAATAGTTGTGTATCGTTGATATCTAAACCACGACTAGGATTACTAAACCCCACTTTGAAATAACCCCACACTGCTTATCTTCACTTAAATGGTTCATACAAGCGTATCAGAGACAACAGACTTTCGTGCTATTGTTCCCATTCTACTAGTACTATACAGACAATCAAAGACTTCCAAGACCGAAAGACCTATCATTCTGAAAGTACAACATTCCTGAGGAAAGAAAACCCCGCCACTCTCCGTTTATTTTCCACGCGAGTGGTCTCCCCCTGACTACCTAGAGCTCTTTCATCTCCTCCACTTAGCTTGACTTGCCACATTGCCTAATATTTATTTTTGACTCCGCGGAACCGAAGTAATGGCCCAATTAGTTGCTGCATAATCGGTTACACGGTTTTCGGTCAGCTCCATGGGTAGAACGTGCTCTCTGTTATAAGGCATTACATGACCGTTTATCCCAGGTAAAAAGAAACCGGTTATCGCTAATAGAAGCTTAATCCGTGATTCAGAATCACTTAAGACTGATCAACATTACGGCATTTTAAGCTGTTCAGCTGCCTGACTTTTCAACGAAGTCACTTAGGTCTTGCTCACTGGATTGTAACTTATGGATATTTACTTTTAGTATTTTAAGAGAAAATAAGAAAGTAACGGAAACCTGATTTCTTTAGACTTTGTGGGCAGCCTTTTTAGAATTCACACAATATTTGAAAGCGCAGTAAAATAACTCGAATGTATAAATCTATAGTGTTAATGGTACATCTCAAATTAGTCATATTCTACCTATGAATTGTTGGTGGCTAGCTCAGTATGATATTGATAATGTTTCCAATATTTTATAATGTTCATCATAAGAAAATAATAATGTCTGCTTTTTTTGTAATGGCAAAACGGGCACACGCTACAATATTAATTTAACAACAGTCATTCCCATAATCCATTTGGATGATATGTTTTTATGATGGGATTTTTTTTCAGTTTCACCTAATACAAAAGTGGTGATCTTTAACCAAGAGTAAGAACACGACATCGCTAAGTCTGTCTACCCTTCCTCCAATAATTTTATCTCCAACAGCTAAATCTCATATTACTAATTCATCACAAAATATTTTAAAATGCCTCTTTTTGTAGGTATATTATCTATGTTTCATGATTTGAACATAAAAAACACAGAATCCTAACGCTAAATCTATGTCAGGTATTACAGGTTCAGTCTGACCAAGAGGTTTGTTCTGATTCGTATGATCAGGAGGATCTATGCCTGGAAAGAGAAATAAGAAAGCAAGGTGGCGCTATACCCGTAATGTAAATAGTTCAAAACTTTGTTGGAAACAAAATTAGTGTAAGAAATAGATGTTCAAACTTTTACAGTACTGTTACATCTAGAATTATTGACCTGCCGAGTAAAATTTTGGGACTAATTAAAATTTAGGTTAACAATTTCATCTTTTAGTGGGGAGTTACCGTAAAATTTTATCTTCTCGTTATTTTGGAAACTATCTCTCTCTTTCTTTCTTTCTTTCTCTCTCTTTCTCTCACTCAGCTCTCTATATGGCTCTCTCCCCTGCTCTTTCTCTGCCCCCCCCCTCTCTCTCTCTCTACCATTTTCTCATCAACTTCTCATTCTTATTGCTTTATCTGTTTTCGTTTTCTTTCTCTTTGTCTCTTACTTCTTTCTTTCCAAACTTTATTTTGCTTCAATACACTTCTGTTTGCTTTCCTGTTAATCTTTCATTCATACACAGAATTTACAGACACACAGTATGTTTGCCTCTTTCCTCCCTACTTTTAATATCCAAAAAGCTGTTTTTCAATCACCACCATTTCCTCTCCTCCTTCTCATTGTGTCCCCAATACAAACAATGTTTTATCTTCCCGTTCCCCCCTTCAATCCACTCACAGTTGTCCAGCTAGCCTCAAGCTGAGCTTTGTCCTCTTTTCATCAGCCACATCAGCCACATCAGCCACATCAGCCACATCAGGCACCCTCTGGTGTGGTCATTTGTTGGTCAGTCAGCCGAGAAATGAAATGGCCTTCGGCTCCTTAATTCTTTGCCCTACATCGGACAGGAGTATTTATTGTGTACCGAAGAGCCTCCCTCCTTCCCTGAAGCGCGGCCCAGATGAAAGAATCTGGAACACTGAGTGCGCACCTTAGTGGAAACATACTGCAAGCTGGGGTCTATTGTTCGAGAAAAAACGTAGTGAGAAAGTAGTATTATATATTATACTTTGGGTGACTTTCCTCCATCGTATAAAATTGTTTGGGAAACGCAGTAAGCGTAAATCTAGCGACATTATACGCTTGAATACCTCAAAAGTGATATTTAATATAACGTATGTTTGGACCTTTTAATATTGAAGCCTATTCCACTTAGAACACCTGTTGTTTATTTAAAAAGTTATTGAAAGCCAGAAAACACTTATTTGACGTTTGGGTACAATCAACCTGAATGTATTAAAGGTATCCCAGAACTTTATCAGACCAACTCAGAATTTGTAAATGAAATACCCTAACTTAGCACTCGGCATAAAAATTAAGACTCATATTTTCTATGGCCGGGTTATTTCACGAACTTCGTATTTTTTAAAATTGAATCCTCTTACTATGCACTCATTAATCTTTGGTGATATTTTTAGGTTTTCAAGGTTCCTGAAGATTCCTATAGAGTGACAACGGAACCAAGTGGGATTCGAAACACCCAAAGCATCAAACTACTGAGCTGTCTGATATCCCTGCCATCAGTTCAGTGTAGCCAGCAATGTAATTAAACCTCTCTGTCTCTCTCTCTCTCTGTCTCTCTCTCTCTGTCTCTCTCTCTCTCTCTCTCTCTCTCTCTCTCTCTCTCTCCACCCAGACCGAGTGTAAGTGTTTGAAGAATGACACGGCCTGTACCTCCACAGAGGCCACCAGACCATCAGGCCATCAGAGCCAGTCACCCCCTTAAGCTGTTTGACCAGGGGATTCTAAATTATTAAATGTCCCCTAAGTCTATACCCACTTCTTATACAGAGAAACTGTTTGTCTACTATACGAGTGTTTGCCCATCAGGCTTTACCAAGGCCCCTTTCTCTTTTACGCCCCCTATTTTCTGAGATGAAAAACGCTGTTGGCTTTTTCTTCATTTGGCTGCCAAAGACGAAAGAGCAAATAGTCCTAAAGACTAGTCTGAGACGGGTGGAGTATTGAGTCAATGACCACTGGATGGAGAATGAGAGGGACGGCCAAGTTTGGAGCTAGTGGTCACTGGGGAAGGTAACGGTCTCTACAGCTGTTACTGAGGGCTGCCTATACTGTCTCCTGTTTTCATATAAACAATTAACCGAATAATTGTATTCTCGAAGTGCTTGATGAGGTGTGAAGCAATTTGCATAAACATAATTTTCTATGAGAAGCAACAAGTGTGTTAGATGTATGTCAAGACTTTGACGGATTTTACACTCTAAAACGATGTTTAACGAAATGCTCTAAACTGTTTCCAAGATCAGTTCTTGGGTCTTTCTTTTACTGGGCGTCTCTATACGTTCACACTAAGTAAGCCAAACAATGAATTGAACAATTCAACTTCGACAGAAAATATTGTTTGTTACTGTCCATTCGACATGAATTCGGCATTGACACTTACTGCTAAAAATGTAAAAAAAAAAGTAAACACACGTACAGTTTATCTTTTTAAACTACTATTTTAAAACGTACATGTTATAAATGAATAAAATACAAGTTGTACTTTCTTTGCCGTATACCAGTTGCAAACAAATAGTCCATTCCTGCCTAAGCTTATCAAGGGTAGCATCAAATGTAACACCTTGTAAGATAACCTAGTTGCTGACAATGAAAACCAAAAAAATGGATTAGAGGGGTGCCGAGGCTAGACACCCTAAGATTACATTTAACGAGATGCTTGAACCAGTTTCCAATACCAGCCTTATGACATATTGCTAGGTATATCTACGTTTTACGCAAAGGTAAAAAAAAGGATTTTACGATTCAATTTCAAGAAAAAATTAAAAAAAAATTGTTGCACCATCGACATAAAGTGGCACCAAACATTTATGCTAAAATAAAGACCAAAACTGATTAAAATAGGTACAGCATCTACGCATTGATCTCTTTAAAACGTACCTGCCATATATATCGTAACATTCTGTACCGTATACGATTTGCAAACAAAAAGTGCATTGCCGTATAAGCTTTTCACAGTTCCAGTCATTCTTATACAGTCAGTGCAGTCTTTGAACCGTGTAAGATAACCTAGTTGCTGGCGATGGAAACCAACAAAACAAACAAACAAGGGAAGCCTTTGATCTCTACGATCCCAGGAACATTGCAAGTCTAAAGTGATAACAGCGATCCAATACAAATATTATTTTCATCACACCTAATACTTTGAAAAACTTGTAAGTGTGAAACACCTCCTTCTTAAAAAAATAAAAGGTAATCTCTGATTAGTTTTACTTAATTTACTGAGAACTCTAAAGAATTGTAAAAGGAAACGAGGGTACAAGCTGAGGTTTGAAAATGTAAATCATTACTTATTAGTTTAGATCACTACAGATTGAGCTGTTTATAATTTAATGCAGTTAGAGGTGTAAAACTTGAAACCTTCTGTGTAAAAACAATGGTCTTCGTCGGCTCAAAAAATTTCAAGGCAAAATGAATTTTCTAAACAAAAGTTAGCGTTCTAATATTACCATTCAAAAAATATATTTTTAAAAACTGTTAGAAAGTAATGCTTGATTTGTATGCTCAAAAAGTAGCTTTTTTAAATATAGTTTTTATCCTTAATAACGCGCCTGCTTTCGAAGTGTTTTAAAGTGGTTTCATGAAATTTGATAACCGCCATAAAAATAGTGTCTCTGTCCCCTTGTACGTGTGTTTGTGTGCGTGGGTGTATCTGGGATAGGGAGGGTACGTTGGTTGGTTGGTTTCTTAAAGTTTAACCTCACTATGTCAGCTCTTTCAGTAAAGTGAGTTCACTCTCAAGTAACAATACCACACAGATTGCAGGAAAGACCCACATTGAAATAAACATCAGGAGGCGAGGTAGACTAGATGAATAACCCAGCTAATTTAATTGATCTCTGGGGAATCGAAAAAAACATCGCCATCACATCGGTTTCCATCCGCTTCACAATGAAATGTAGGTCAGTGACAATAGTTCCATCATCCCGCGTCCATCACATTGGGGGGAATCCCTGCTGGATATTTGGGAGAGAGAGAGAGAGAGAGAGAGAGAGTAGGAGAGAGAGAGAGAGAGAGAGAGAGATTAAAAGGTAATCTCTGATTAGTTTTACTTAATTTACTGAGAACTCTAAAGAATTGTAAAAGGAAACGAGGGTACAAGCTGAGGTTTGAAAATGTAAATCATTACTTATTAGTTTAGATCACTACAGATTGAGCTGTTTATAATTTAATGCAGTTAGAGGTGTAAAACTTTAAACTTTCCGTGTAAAAACAATGGTCTTCGCCCGCTCAAAAAATTTCAAGACAAATTTTTTAAAACAAAAGTTAGCTTTATAATATTGTCATTACATGTTTGAATGTAATACTTGATTTGTATGCTCTAAGAGCAGCTCTTTTGAAATATAGATTTTTTCCTTGGCTTAATTACGCGTCTGCTTTCGAAGTGTTTTAGCAAAAGCTACTAAAATGGTTTAGGTAGGTTTGATAAGCATCATAAAAATGGTTTCTCTGTCCTTTCTCCACATTCAAGACTTTGAGGTAGTCATGGAAGATTTCTCTTTCGTTCAAAATAATTATTTTACAGTTTTTATTCTGAGTCCACTACCTTTAATATTTCTCCAGATATAAAAGAAAAATTCTTTTGTACGTTTGTGTGTGTGTGTGTGTGGGTGTGTCTGGAAAAGGTTTGTTGGTTCCTTAGTTTAACCTCACAATGTCAACTCTTTCAGTAAAGTGAGTTCACTCTCAAGTAACAATACCACACAGATTGCAGACAAGACCCACATTAAAATAAACACCAGGAGGCGAGGTAGACTAGATGAATAACCCAGCTAATTTAATTGATCTCTGGGGAATCGAAAAACATCGCCATCACATCAGTTTCCATCCGCTTCACAATGAAATGTAGGTCAGGAGAGAGAGATAGAGAGAGAGGGAGAGAAAGAAAGAGAGAGACAATAGAGAGAAGTGGAGAGAGAGAAAGAGAGAGAGAGCAAGAGAGATATAGAAAGAACCAGAGATAGAGAGAGACAGAAGAGATATAGAGAGAGGGAGAAAAAGAAAGAGAGAGAGAAAGAGAGAGACAGGAGAAAAATAGAGAGAGAAAGATGAAGAAAAAAAACAGAGAGATAGAGAGAGAAAGAGAGAGAGAGAGGGAGAGAGACAGAGAGAGAGACAGGCTTGGGATTAATCAGGCGTACTCAACCATACAAACAAATCTTTTATCCCGTGTTGTGTTGTCATCCTTGTTGCGTGCTCCTGGAATTTGTTGATTTTCCCTTCTCCTCATCTTCTCATCTCCAAAAATTCTAGTGACTCCCAGATTTCAACGAGTTGAAGGGCTTCAGTGCATGAATACAAGATCATTATTATCAGTGAAGCAAAACAAAGGGGAATGACATGGGCAAGCATCTGGATGATGGGAAGAAAAGGAAACCATACAAATAATGTTGGCACCGTGGGAGGCTCAGAGAACAATAATAAAATTTGAAGAACAAAATGTAAGGGCATTATAGTATGATAGTTGAGGAATAGTCATAACCGCTTAATACGAAAATTCTGAAAGCCAAACAAACATCCACTAAAGATGGAAAATAAGATGGACAGAAAAAGAGGAAGAATATTTTATATTAGATTTCCCTGTTAAACACACGCCTCGTTTACTATATCACGGTAGCTATCAGACTAAAGCAAAAGCAGTGGAAAGATGAGATCCTAAACTCATTATTTTCACCTCGGTGTGTTTTGAACCTTGCAAAAGAAAATCTTTAGAAAGATAAAGAGATACCATAGATGTTAAAACAAAACATCTTAGCGGAAGCCTAAAGAATATCTGAAACTAGTTGATAAGGTGTGTTAAACTACACAGACAGACCCAAAAAATTAATAATCAAAAACCAAACCAAGGCTCAACGAGCAAACAACCAGCAAACAAAATGAAAAGGAAAAAAGATGGTGTGGGCGCCACTAAATCCGCCTTGCCGCCATAGAAAGAGCTCCAACCACCAGTGTTTTCTTGTTGACAAGACAGTTCTAACGAGGCTAATTTTGGCTAGGGATAAAAGGCGTCCAACTCGCTAGGAATCTAAGACGGGAAAACCCCGACAAATAAAATAATTATCACTGCGTGCTACACAGATTAATTTGATCTGAAATATTTGATTTCGCATCGCGCCCCAATTATAATTATCTTGATAATAACTGACAAAATAAGGGATATCTTGAAAATGAAGGGTGTTTTTTGTTTCTTTATTAAACAGTATTGACTAAAACCGTGTTGAACATCTTATTACATATATTAAAAGACACAAAATAGTATAATTATGTAGTGCTGACGTTTGACGTTAAACCAACTCAAAAAGATTACGTACTACCTCAATCTTTTACCCTTCGATTTCTCTCTTACCCCTCTATCTATCATCTATCCATTTATCTATCTATTTATCTATCTATCTATCTATCTATTTATCTATCAATCTATCTATCTATCTATCTATCTATCTATCTATCTATCTATCCATCCATCTATCTATTTATCTATCTATCTATCTATCTATCTATCTATCTATCTATCTATCTATCTATCTATCTATCTATCTATCTATCTATCTTAAGCTTCCATTCTGCTTTTTTATTTGAGTAGATCTCACAATGTGGAAACCAAAAGACACAATTATATAAATTTAATGTCCCTTTTGTTTTATCAGCCAACTTTGCATACAATCCAAAGGTGCATAGAGAATACTAATCTTTAATAGTGCGAAAATTGTACCATTTTGTGACAGTCTTTGTGGTTAAGGTAAAAATTCAAGTTTCATCTAACACAACACTGTTCTCGAACTAGGTATTCAATTTTAAACTCTACAATAACCGTTTCTTTTTTCTTCTACTATTTATTGTTACACACTACTCCCTGCAAACGTTCATTATTTGTCCCCGGTGTTGATCTATATTTTTTTCTATGTTGTTGTAATTTTTGTTGTTGCTCTTGTTGTTGTTGTTTTGTTGTTGTTGTTGTTGTTGTTGTTATTGTTGTCGTTGTTGATGATGTTGATGATGTTGTAGATATTGTTATAGTTTTTGTTGCGTTTCTTGTTGCTGTTCTTTTTCTTTAACTCGTGCGTTGTTGCTGCACGCTTATCTCGTACAATGTTAAACAATTGACCCCCAGTGGTGAACTATAATTATTTTTCACCTTTCTTTTTTGTATTCTTTTTGTTATTGTTGCTTTTGTTGTTAATTGTGTTGTTATTGTTGTTGTTATTATTGTTGTCACCATTATTGTTTCTGTTGCTGTTTTTTTTATTGTTGTTCCTTTCAATTTATTATTTCTCGTCTAAAATCTATAGTTTTCTTTTAAAACCAAAAATGAGAGATGCTCTTTGTTATTGCGTGAGAAGAGATGCGGAAGAAGGAAGCAATTATATTATATTATAAATTATATTTCTTCCTATAACTCTCTATACACATGTATAAAAAAAACAATAATGTTTTCTGTAGTCCTTGCCAAAAATGTATCTCCTTACTTTGCGATGCTCCGTTGATTCTGGTCTGATGATTGGATGAGCAAAGCAGAAACTCATTCCGGGAGCAGGATATTTTGTTACGGGTTTGATGTTCTGGTAATATTTACTCCAATTGAATTGAAAATGGCCAAATATAGAAATGATTTTGGCAGCGAACTTCGTCACAACAACTTTACACTTGTTAAGTTTTAAATACGGGACGTGCATATAATAGAAATATAAATGTAATTATTATAACAATGTGAAAAAATATGTATGATGCTGCTGCTGCTGCTGCTGCTGATCATTCCGGGAGCAGGATATTTTGTTACGGGTTTAATGTTCTGGTAATATTTACCCTAATTGAATTGAAAATGGCCAAATCTAGGAATGGTTTTGGCTGCGAAGTTCATCACAACAACTCTATATTTGTTAACGTTAATATGCAGGTTGTAGTATTGAGGTTTGACAGTAATTGAATTAGACTTATCACGGGACATGAATGTAATAGAAATATAAATGTAATTTTATTATAATAAAAGTGAAAATGATGATGATGATGATGATGCTGATGATAATGATGATGATGATGATGATGATGATGATGATGATGATGATGATGATGATGATGAAGATGGCAATGATGATGGTGGTAGTGACAGTTAAAGTATCAACAACGAAAACAACGTTAAAATAAAAGGATGACGACAACGGCAACACTTTCCTACAAAAATATGTTTGAGTCATTTTGAAATATTTACAGTCATAACATTATCACAAGATATTTGAATCATATGAATACATCTCGATTTGTTCACTAGAATAACGTGTTAATTACGCACTTATGACAGCTATAACAATTCAGTAAAATTCATAATCAACTAATGCGTCAATTATTGTTTAATATGCAGATGTAGGCCACGTAACTTTCCATTCCTTTAATAAACCAGAATCAAAGCAGAATATTTTAAATTCAACGTTGCAAAGCAAACTCTAAGACGTTAAACATATAATAAATTCCTTTTCTCAGGATAAAAAAGGGAACAACTGTCGACAAACTGTTAAATCTGTTAACTCTTTGCCTATGATAGACGCTCAGGAATCGCTGATAGAAATCTCCATCTTTTAATGCACACGGTTAAAAATAAACAAACGGAGATTCCCTGCAATGTGCCTCGGGCTGCACTCTCGCTTCTTTAATCAAACATACATGTAAACACAGACTGGCTGACGACTTCTGTTTTACCTGTAATGATGTAGATCTATGGGGAGATGCAGAGAGATCGAGTAGAGAGATCAGGCAACGCACAGGTGCAGGATCTGGAGGAGGGGAAAGGAAATTGGTTTGGGATCAGGTGAGGAAATCTAAAATAATCGCTGGATTCCTGGATTTTTTTTTCGTTGTTGTGGTTGATGCTAGAGATATTTTGAAGCCTCTCCTGCTTTCCTGTATCTTAAAAATTATCATTTTACGTACATCCTGGCAATTGTGTTTACTTGTAGTAGTGAAGAATGAGGATGATGGTGATAAGGATGTTTGTGCTGATATGATGGTGAAGAGGAGAAGGGGGAGAAGGTAGTGATGGTGGTGGAGGAGGAGGAGGAGGAGGAGGAGGAGGTAGAGGAGGAGGATAATATAATGATGGTAAAAGGGATCTCGTAAAAATTCTATCAATTTCGGCAATACCTATCGATCCCTCATTGTTTTTAGTGCTTACGTTGCGTCGTTCCGTCTACCTCTTTCTCATTTTATCGTCTCTGTTTCCAGTCCATTACTCTGATTTTTGTCAGATATGCAAGCGTGCGGCTTCTCCTGAATGACTTTAAAAGGGTTTATCAAATTCTTGTTTTATCTTGAAGACATTCGCCGCCGGCCTTTCTTATCCTTATATTTAAAATCCTTTTTACATGTATCGTATCACCAAGAGCGCACATGCTTTAAAATGCTTATCTTAATAACATGCCATACTGTAAGCCTTTAATCTGCCCCCATCTCCACCACTGCCCCCCCCCCCTTTCCGGCGTGGGCTTAACACCCTAATCTTACACTGTACATTTCTTAAAGATAAATTTCTTTACAACCTCTTAAAACTCCCGTAACAACTTATTCAAAGGATAATCTAAAATATGTGCGCTTTTATAGCAGTTCGAGTATTTTACAGATAACTCAAGAAAGACGCATGTGTATTTTACTAGAGTTTGATAAGTAAAGCTATTATATCAACTTAGACCCACGATAAAGGTGATTTTCCTTATAAACACTACCCTAAATAATTATGTGGTCGAAGTTTATTGAACCGTTGTGCTTAGGAATCCTTGACCATTAGACCTATTCTCTTGGGCTATCAAACAAGTATTGGTTTGACCCCGCCACTGAAAAGAGACAAGGGCTAGATCAAAACAGAAATGGTAAGATCAAAAAGATCAAAGCTATCTGGATCTTAAACCTTTCACTCCAAAGATCGGTTCCATCTCAAACTCGCGATTTGCTTTTCGTTTACCTTCCACTTAAGGAAGTGCATAATTATCTACGTAGCGGTTTAAATCTTTTGCCCCGAAAACGAGGCTGTCGTCTAGATTTAATGTCTGCTTGGTCTCAAGAAAAATGCATTACAGCTACGGGAACCCAGAACGGGGCAATCGGGACTAGAAAGTCCATAGTGTACTGACAGCGCTCAAACCAGTTAGTAACCAAGATGTTTCAGATGGGATTCAAACCTTGCACTTCTTGTACCGCAAGCGGACACTCTAACCCCTGAGTCATCAAATTTCCATTTTTTAATCTGTTACTTAAGACAGTTTTACGTAATGGTTTATAGCTATCACTTTCGTCTTAAAGGGACGGACAGTCAAGTCTGCAGTTGTAGCTAGGCATAACTCGAAAAAAATTGATTTTGGTCAGTAGATATGTTTCTTAATTATAATCATAGAAAGTCGATTTGAAAATTCCAAGATCAATTTACATTAGTTAGCTATTTCGTGTCTATACTGGACTCGTCGAGGCGATGTAAGTCGTTCAGAGGTACAATTTTATCTCCGTCAATAATACCATTACGTTTGATGCTTCATGTATCTTAACAACAATTATATTTAGATTTGTACTTAACTGTGCTCATGTGCAGGTGCGATGTACTATTCTATCGGTCAAGAAAAGAGATCTAGATTTTGTAGGTAAAAAAAACCAAGCCTACATGCAGAGATTTTTCAGTGTATGAGAGGGTCATGTTAATATGTATTATCTTATTGGCATAGGACATCTCTCTAGATTCGCATAATAATACAGATATTCGTTCAGATTCTTAAGTGCATGGAAAGTCCAAGGGAAGCTGAAATAGGGCCTACAATTGATTTATGTAGATCCAGAGTCTCAGCATGTAACTTATTTACATAAAAACCAAGCGATCTCGCATTTCTTGCTATATCAAAGAAATTGAAATAATAGAACTACAAAATGGGAGCACGGTAGCGCCAATGTAAGAGCATCGGACTCCGACGCAGGAGGTCTGGGATCCGACCCCAGCTCTTTGGCGGATGCTTTTTTGCCTATAGGTTGGAAAGATATTAGTTTAATTTGGCCAGCCAAGATCTGTGTATTCCACTTGAAATCCCGTCGCCATATACGAACTTTTAAAGACTTATGAAACATTAAACTAGGAGGCAGCTTTGGTACCTTCTTCATTGGTCCTTTCTTTCTTAATCATAACCATTTTCCTCTTTTGTAAACCATTCTACAGGGACCTGTGTAACATCATACAATACATTTTAAATTCGTCGCCATATACGAACTTTTAAAGACTTATGAAACATTAAACTAGGAGGCAGCTTTGGTACCTTCTTCATTGGTCCTTTCTTTCTTAATCATAAACATTTTCCTCTTTTGTAAATTATTCTACGGGAATCTGTGTAACACCATAAAATACCTTTTTAAATCTTGTCAGCCCACGAATTTTAAAGTGCTAAGTGGTACACGCAGTGCAAACTGTGCTAGCTGGGTGTGACACCAGCGGTCTTTCGCTGTCGTTTTTAGAGCAAATTTGAACAAGACCTAGTTCAAACAATACGTGAGAATGCTTCATTTTTTCCTTCACTGAAATGATACAAAAATGATGAGTGTGAATCATGCAACGCTTACAATTCGAGTTGATGAAAGAGAACAGAGAGAGATAGGGAAAGAGAGAGAGAGAGAGAGAGAGAGAGAGAGAGAGATAGAGAGAGAGAGAGCTATGACACTAATCTCTTCAATCCCTTGACCTAGAATCTCTTTCAATAATTATAATTATTGTAAAGTAAACACGTAGCCTCTATTATTTGTTCGAAGCCGGTTTTTTCCGAGTATATCCGCTAATCCAGAAAATCCTTCTGACATCACCCAGTCTGGTGATTTTGTGATAGTTTTGTGTGCTTTCTATTTCGTCTAATATTGAGGAAATTACATGTGCAGGGTTTTGGTATCTTAAGCTTTGTTATCTGTGTTAAGAAGAAGAAGAATAAGAAGAAGAAGAAGAAGAAGAAGAAGAAGAAGAAGAAGAAGAAGAAGAAGAAGAAGAAGAAGAAGAAGAGATAGATAGATAGATAGATAGATAGATAGATAGATAGATAGAAAGAAAGAGATAGAAGTGAAAGGATACAGATAGACAGACATAAATACAGACAATCAAACACACAGACGGACAAACAGGCGGGATGAGAACCACTTCCACCGGCAGATCCAACGGATCATTTTTAGATAGACATTTAGATGAATTGATGGATAGATACATTGAGAAAAAGATAGACAGGCATACAGACAAACAGACAGACAGACAGAGACAAAACTCACAACTCACTGCATGCTCCAGGCACTACAGATCAGAGTAAAACACCTGGACCTTATTTTTAATAAGGAATATTAATTCCGTATATCCATTAATCAGCAGGAAGACCCCACCAGGCCTTCTCTCGACTCACTCGCGGGTAATTGGGTCGTGAGAGCAGAACCAACTTAGTCCGTATTGTCCCGGACTAGGGCGAGAAACGTGCACTGATTGCTGGGATGCTAGGTCAGGTAGCCTAGTGCAATCCAGTGTAGCTCAGTGTAGCTCGGTGTAGCCCGTTGTAACCCAGTTTAGCACAGAAAAGCTCACTGAGATACTTAATTCATAACTCACGACAGAGCAGGTCAGGGTGTTATTAGGTCATAATATGAACACCTTAATTGTTAGTGGAATCACGAGAGAAGAGATGATGTGCAGTATAATAATTATGTCGCAAGAGTTGCGTCGGTTTGAAGGGATATCATGTGTGGCCCTAAGCTCTTCAGGGGACTATCTAGCCCCACCTCCCCCCTCCCTCTTTTCCCACAACGTTGTGAGTGACACCCAGACACGCCCTCCACTCAGTCAGACATGCTTAGATAAGGCACGGTGCCGATCCGAGCCTGAGCATGAGAGAGAGATAGAGAGATAGAGAAGGAGAGAGAGAAGGAAAGAGAGAGAGAAAGAGAGAGATAGAGAAGGAGAGAGTGAGAAAGAGAGAGATAGAGAAGGAGAGAGAGAAAGAGAGAGAGAAAGAGAGAGAGGCAATAGCGAAATAAATTTAAAGAGAAGAAGAGAGAAAAAGAGAGAGAATGAAAGAGAGACAGACAGAAAAGGAACGAAAAAGAGAGAGAGAAAGAGAGAGAGAGAGAGAGAGAGAGAGAGAGAGAAAGAGAACGAGACAGAGAGGCAGAGAGAAATATGAAAAGAAAGAAAGCGACATCCAGACACGCCTTAAACTCACAGTCAGACACGCTCTGATAGGCCACGGTTCCAAGCCGAAACATCACGCACATTAATACACGTACGTATAATTATCCTTGTCAGATTCAGTCAACTTCTTATCTAGATTCCAATTAGAGAGACGCCTTTGATTTTGAGTCGTTCACTCCACGACTTAGGCCAGAAATAGACTGAGGTTGCTGGCTGGATGGGGTGGGGCTGTGGCTGAACTTGGGGTTCTTTATGAAACCCTCTTGTATTGCGCAGTCAGATCGGGGCTAAAAAATGCAAGAGGGTTTCATAAGGAACCCCCAGTCCAGCCACAGCCCCACCCCAGCCACCAGCGTCAGTCTGGCTCTAGCCTTAACCGCCGTGAGATGTTGAAGTACTTTGTAGTGATTGAGTGAAAGAAGGGGTTAAAGCTGTTGGAACAAACCTACCTGTTGTTTCTCAGGTTCTTCCGCAATGTTTCATAATTATTATTTACAAAACAGGGTAAGTTTTGCTTGGAAAGTTTTTAATCAACATGTCAAGTAAAAGAAGAAACATTTGAATGAACGCGAAAAGAAAAATAATTTCATTTAGACATTTATGTTATTAATTACTTTTTACAAAGAATACTTTACTTTTTAGCTGAAAAATTAGTTTTGAAAACAAAAAGACAACCATAATTTTTAACCACCTCAACAATCGACAAAACAACGACAAGTTTTGTTATATTTATTGTAGCAAGACACCATCATTATAATTGGGAAAGGCTAAATGAAATATCATGTAGTATCAACTTTCCGAACAACTATAATGTTGCAAATCAATTTTGATGTCGATGTAGTCATAACTATACTTATAGCCATGATTCCTTAAATAAAATTCCCCTTGGCGCTTCAATTATCATGATTTTAATAAATCAATATCTCCAGGAAAAATCATGTATGCGTACTTTATTTTGCATTATTTTTAATAAAAGTTAAGGCTAACTTTGGTCTCAATCATAATGTTCCTTGAGTAAAGTTAATGTAGACCGGAAAATACTCTCAGAAAAATGTGTAATTTATATAGCTTCAGAGGTTATCATAAAAGTTGGTTTTATGCTAGAAATATCCTAGTTGGAAAATTTCAATTCAAGAGAAAAAGTTACCATTGCTTACTTGGTGCTGTTTTTAGATAAGTCATATTCAACTAGTGAACATTAATTGTATTACTGATATCTTGTGCAAAGTTAATGGACATCGGAATTGAACATGAAAAAATAATAACTTAGAAGAGCTTAATTTAAAGTTGTTTTTATGTTTGTTTTTTATTACTTGTGTGTGTGTGTGTGTGTATAAATTGATACTTCAACGTCTAGAATCTTTTTTAAAATCTCAACGTGCGTGTTTCTACATCGGAATAAAATTGCGCTACTTACATTCAGCCCACGAAAAAAGCCCAATTCAACCTGTCATATCTCACTGTCGTTATTCCAATGAAGGAGTAAGAGGTCTTATTTTATCATGTCATTGCTCACGCGAGCATCAGCTCGTAAAACTTCTTATTTGGCATTTCATATTTCAACAAGATGTTATTTTTATGTGGTTGGTAAATATAACAAATATAACAAACAACCACCGTTACATAATTTAAAAAATAGCGAAAACATTAAGGGAAAAAATGTAGTTTTGTATGCCATCACCCTATTAATCTTCTAATGTAGTTGGTGATCTACCATTAAGTGAAAAACATAAATAGGTTCTGCAAGGAAATAGTTGATAGGCACACAAAAAAAACAACAACTTTCACGTTTCTAATAGAGAGATCGCAAAATTTAGATTTCAATTATATAAAATCATGAATCCTAGTGAAGAGAAAATATTACGAACTTCAGCAAATCAAAACGATGATTCTCCATTTTGGAACGGAGCGGCGTTAGATAAATCATTGGTTGAATTTTTTTCTCTTTAGTAACAGGAAATTGTTTGATATAGTGGATATATAGACATTTTTACTTTAAAAACAATTGGTGAAACTGAAAAAAAAACATTTAGAAAATAAAATGATTTTAATATAAAAGAACGAGACTGAGCCACAGAGAGGAAAGAGGGAAGAGGAAGAGTGAAAAAAGAGAGGAAGAGAGGGAAAGAGGGTGTGTGTGAGAGAGAGAGAGAGAGAGAGAGAGAGAGAGAGGGAGAGAGAGAGGGAGAGAGAGGGGGGAGAGGGAGACTTGAGGAGGGTAATAGGTAAAGTGATGGAACCTAAAAAAAAAACGATAATTATGTTAACAACAAAGAAATTGATAACAAAGAGAAATATGATTGTGAGGAAAAGAAATGCAGAAAAGACTTTATTTATCATAATAAAATAATACTCTAAAGAAATAATACAAAATATGAAAGATTAAACAATAGAAATGCAGTTGATTTTCAAAAACAACCAAAAAGACCATGAAATCGGTGGAGAAAAAAAAAACAACTTTTTAGAAGACAGGATGTTGCACTCTTTAAATACCAAAAAAAATTTATAAAAATAAATTTTTACCTCACTTTCTACCATCGGTGAAGTTTGAAAAGAATCAATGTTTTGGAAGAGAGCGCTGGTATTGTGGAGGAAGAGGAATTCTCCAACGATGAAAATCGATTCTTTCCCGAATACTACGGAAGCTGGCGTGCTGTTCGAACACGATACAAGCTTTACCACGGCTTCGATACAGCCGTTTGTTTGTTCGCTTGTTGGGTTAAAACGGAGAGATAAATGGAAGGAAAGAAAGAGGAAAAGAGAGAGAGAGAGAGAGAGAGAGAGAGAGAGAGAGAGAGAGAGAGAGAAATGGGGGGATAATGCAGTCGGTCTGAATACAAGCTTTATAGGGGCTTGGATACTGCCAATTATTTATTCACTTGTTTGGTTAAAAAGGAGTGTAACGATAGGGATAAAAAAAGATACAGAGAGAGAGAGAGAGACAGAGAGACAGAGAGAGAAAGATATGCAGGCAGAGCGCAAGTGTATGGAAATAAAACGAGTAATGCAATATACAGATAGATAGAGTGAGAGAAAGAGGCAGAGAGGGAGAGGGAAAGAGAAAAAGAGAGAGAGAGAGAAGGAAAGAGAGACAGACAGAGACAGTGACAGAGAGACAGACAGACAAACAGACTAGTTGTGGCTAATAAGCAAGTTTACATGGTGAGGGTGGGTCCAAAACTGAAAGGATAGCAAATAAAGGTAACACAACTAGACTCCTTTTAGTACTGATTTCTTTTTATTTCTTTATGTTTGATAAAACAAGGACTGCAACAATCTATTAAATATGATCAGGTACTTTCTAGATGCTTGTTTGTTTAAAAGTTGTAGTCCATTGTAATTATGAATAAGGTAATCAAACCTTGAATTCTGTGGTTTACTCTGCACGTTTGGACGAATAAAATGTATCAATTTCTACAGGAATTAAAATTTATCATAGCCTGACTTCAACTTAAATATTGTTTTACGTATCACAAAATCGCATTAGGGACAAGAGTTGTTTTTACAAATGTATGTAAAGGAGTCGGGGTGGGGATATGAAAAACATGTTAGGTAAGAAGGCTTGTTGGGATAATGGGAAACAAAATTGAATAGAGGAGGAGGTTTCCTCTCTCTCTCTCTTTCTATCTCTCTTTCTCTCTGCCTTTATCTCTCTTTCTCTCTCTCTCTCTCTCTCTCTCTCTCTTACTCTCTCTCTCTCTCTCTTTCTCTCTCTCCTACCTCTTTCTCTTTTCCTCTCTCCTTCTCCTCCTCCTCTCTCTCCCTCTCTCCCCCTCCTCCCCCCCTCTCTCTCCTATACTACCCCCAGCTCTGCGTGTCGGAGTGTGAAATGCTACAATGGTTCTCTAATTAGGCGTGAGGGGCCTGCGTAACTAACAAGCTAAGCCTCACCCAGAGTTGGGCACCGTCTCCAATTACTACTCGAGAACCGTCGATTGACCACTACGTGATGATGCTTAGAGACGGCTCATTAGCTATGCTGATATAATTCCAGTACAGAATAGAGATGAACTGACATTTCGAACTTTCTTTATATTAATGTTATTTGTCGGATTTCATGTCCTACTGGTTCGGTCGAGGTCAGTACATGTATAATGTGTCCGGCTGAGATACCTGTCCTAGTATCCTCGTACTGCCTTCTGTGGCATGGGGAGTACTTAAAGTGTCAGATGTTAGTTTTGGGATCGGTTTACAAGAGCCTAGTCGCTGAAGTTAGAGCTAGAGGCAAAGGAACCAAGTGACCAAGCAACTCTGTGGCATAAAAAATGGTTTTATGATGTGAGGGACATGCATCGAAATTACTCCAACTCGTTTTTTAAATCCTTCAAATGGTTTAACTTAAAAATCATCTTGTCTGTCTTATACCTTCAAACTTGGATGTGTAGAATGATTAACAGTTGTTTGATAATGCCAATCAATGCAGCATGGTTTGAGGTCTTTTTTCTCATTACAAATGACTTTAAGTAAACTTGAAACTAATAGTATATAGAGCTCATTAACAGCTGGGCCTACTTTACTCTTAATTAATTTATCATTTCCATAATTATATTACTTTACAGGCGGCTTGGACACCGTCTGAAATTACATGTCCTTTGACCGCTACGTGATGTGGCTTCGATAAGGCTCATTAGTTTTGCTGCAATACACAGAATACCAACATAGAAAATAGAAGAGGATATATGTTGAGTTCTCCCTTTACTCTCCGGCTTGTAATTTATTCTTGTTATCCAGGGCACATGCGTAAAGTGAGTTTTACTTGTCTGTAAATTAACTTGTTCAAATTGTATGAAGTAAGGCATTTGTATGGTATTTTGGTATCTGTGATCTCCAAACTTTATGGTGGTAAACGACTAGCATTATAATTATTATTCGATAGAATCCGTCACTCATTTTGGATAAGGCAAAGATTATTTGATAAAACAAATTAACAAGTATTATTCTCTGAGACTATTCTATCTTACCAGCACTTCTGGCACCGTCTCCAATTATGGCTTGCCGAGATCTGCCCAGAGAATCCTACGTGATGATGCTTAAAGGAAGCTCATTAGTTCTATGGCCACATTGCCGGAACAGGCGTTCTGAGTTTTTCTTTTTCCTCTTCGGCCCGATGTGATGGACATGCGTTAAGATATTCTAACCAGATATGCACAAACAAAATCCAACCTAGCAAAATGGCAACTCAGAAGATCCCTCATGTGTACACGGTGTAATTGAAGGCAGGAGTCAACCTATAAATATATAGATAGGCCTTCGATGGCCTACAAAAAAAACTTAAGAAATAATATGATACGGTTAAACATCTTGCAATGGAAGGCAAACATAACCAGTTCAAATTGTATGATGTAACAATTACCATAATTAGTATAAGTCATTGCTATCTGATACTGAAAGAACAAAATGGATCATCTCCACCAACTCAAAACCGTTGATGGGAGAAGGAGACGATATACGCTGGCTCAATATTTCCTAGGTATTAAGCACCGTCCCAACCAGTCAAGAGCAGTGTGTGTTCGAGGGGGAATCGAACCCCGACCCTCTTACACCAAGACCAAACTTTAATCTATGCGCCACACTACGCCCTCTCCAAGCTCCAGCAACTCACACTCTCTGGAGAACCTCTAACACCTGGGTATTGAGCACCGCCCCAACCAGTCAAGAGAGGGATTCAAACCCCGACCGCCAACACCTAAACCTCTGCACCAACACGCCCTCTCTAGCAACTCACACTGTCTGGAGAACTCCCAACACCTTGTTGTTTATGTTCATTCAAGTGTCGACCACAGACCTGAGCTCTCCCGTTTGTGGTTTCCACTTTACCTGCTAAATGTCGTGTGGTCTAGATCATCGCTTTCCCGTGTTTGCATTCAATACAAGGAAGCAGCTGTGGAAATAGAATGCCAAGGGTCCACACTAAGTGCTACCGCAGCTTCAGTTCTAACGAACCACACCACCCCCAACCAACCTGAACCATGACCGACTAGTGCTAGATGGATACGCCTTAACCATCCACACTGACTTGTTCTCTGTTAAACAGACACCAGGAGTATGATCCCTACTATAACCCTCTTTTCATGTATGTTATGTTTTCAAGCCATGCAATTTGTCGTTACACTCATATATAACTTTTAATGAAACCACTGCAATAGAAGCTACTTAATGTTTCACTTATACACACGATAAGGCATTGTCCTCATACGTAGCATTAAGTTAGGAGCCTCAATTAAGCCTACTATCTATTCATAGACACGCCTTGATAAGTTACTGATTTTGACGAAGGTTAAAAAATGTCTGTAGGTTGGTCTAAGGGCTAACAATTAGTCCAAAGTCAAATGTTTCTGATGAAACATCAATTACACTCACTTCTGTGATGTTTTAGTATGATTTAGATCGTCACTAATTTAACCTGTTTAGCAACCTACTGACGCATTCACGCTCTTTTATGGTTCTTTAAAATTAATATTTTGATTGAAATGAAAGAATATCCACGGCAATTCATAAAAATAAAGAAAATAAAAAAAATTACCCTTAACTTTTGGTTCCTAAATTTTTATAATTTCAAAGTCATCTCCTGAAACTGTCAAAATATCTTCTGAATTTTCTAACATTCCCTCCCCTTTTTGTCAAACACAGCTAGTATAGTCTAAATCTAAAAAAGATACCATGGACACCAGCTTAGTAGGCCACTTATGCTTTCTTGATTTTCTGGGCTAAATTTACTCCTCTACATCAGGAAACGACACCTGGTCCACTTTCCACCAGACTTTGCCCAGGGCACCGAGACGCCGACACGGTATATATAGGGTATCGCCTGCCACCCCCAGACTCCAGCCGGTTCAACCATCATGCCTGGCTGTATGCTGAACTTTCTCACCAGACGATGGAATCTAATCGCTTTAAGAGACTTTGCCTGGGGGTCTCACTTTGGTTAACCCGAGTATCAGGTCACAGGTGAAAGGTCACCCCCGTGTAAGATTCATTAGGAGTCTGGTTTTTAAGTTTCCCATGACATGGTTTATATAGGCTATAATGTGGACGGATCCCAAGACTGACGTCTGACAATGTTATGTGCTCATTCAATTTTTTAGTGAATTTAAGGCGGTTAACAAAGTTCAGGCTTAGTTTTTACCAAACTTTAAGACGGAAGCAACCGTCTTAATTATCTTGAGCAATATGCGCAAAATCCTTGCCCTAAAACACATTGTCATTATTTCATACTCTCTGATTATACTGTGTTAAAATATGTGTCAACTGCGCCAATGCATTCCATTTGACGTTCTAATGTAGCAAGTACTAAGAAAGTAGATTTCGACGCTAGACTATTGGCATTAAATACGCGATAAATTGGGCGTATGAACTTATTTATAGTTTGTACTAACCACTCCTAAATGTGATTCGATCCTGATCCAGTAGGCTATAAGAGTAGGAAAAATACCCAAAGGCGCAATAGCATTTTCATTTCCCAGTTTGTATACAATCACGTTATTGATTTATACATATGCCTTACATAAAAACATTAACTATTTTGTTCTCTTCTTCTTTCCTTATCTAAGTTTCCACCTAAAAGAAATAAAAATTTAAGTCGTTCAAGCGCATTAAAAATTTCAGCAACAAAAACCTTTCAGGCAATTTGTCCCATGTTTTTGAGGAACGACGAAGTAAAAAAACAACTGTGACTTTACATGAAATGCTATGCGAAAACCTTGAAGGTGGATTAAGGAATAGTAAAGAAAAATAATACATGAGCTTAAATTAATGCGAAAGCTTTTCATAATTATTAAACCAAACCTGCTAATGATTTAGAGACTTCTTGAAGATTTACTGAGGATTAACGCCAAAAAGTTTATTTTTGGATTGAAGTCAAGCAAACCATTTGCTGTCCAAACTTCGATGGGAACAGAAATAAACGTACATAGGCTGCAAGAAAGAAAGCAAACAAACGTGATTAAAAAAAAACAACAACAACAAAAAACAACAACTGAAAAACATGCTTCATGTGAAAACCGCACCGAAGAGCATAAAAATCTGGTTCTTAAGACGAGCGATAACATCGAAGAGGTTGTAAAAATGTATTTAAAAAATAATACCAAGCAAATCTGGATAGATAGCGAGAGAGAGAAAGATAGATAGATAGATAGATAGATAGATATATAGATAGATAGATAGATAGATAGATAGATAGATAGATAGATAGATAGATGAAGATAGAGAGAGAGAGAGAGAGAGAGAGAGAGAGAGATGAGTGGGTGAGTAAAAAAGGTCGATCCGCCCTAAGAAAACAAATATACCGTGATTAGAAATGCCGAGAAAATAATGTCAATAACTAGAGATTTACAATCTCAATTCTTCAGCATGAATAGTTTTTGACAGGCAAGGCGGCTTAGGGAGGTAAATAAACAAGCAAGAAGAAGCGTCTATTACAAATTCAAACTATAATTATGTGGAATCAAAGAAACAAACAAAATCAAATAATTTCCTAAGATAAATTCTCGTTAACTTTTTTTTTATGAAAGCTAGTCAAGGAAATGATAAAACGTTTTTGGAATTGTGGCAGGAAAACTCGCTAGCAGAAAAACGACTGGGTCTTTAGAAAGGATGAAAGTTCATAAAAAATTATTGCTTCGAAAGCCGATTAGGAAACACGTCATGTCTGACAGAACATGAAATTGTCAGACGTCAGTATTTGGGTCCGTCCAAAATATAGCCTATATAGTTTCATGCTTGTTAAATCGTCAGAGGCTAATCACAACAACTAGTATTATAAACATGAAACATGAAATTGTCAGACGTCAGTATTTGGGTCCGTCCAAAATATAGCCTATATAGTTTCATGCTTGTTAAATCGTCAGAGGCTAATCACAACAACTAGTATTATAATTATCATTAATTTGGTTGCTGGGTTGAATTTATTTGAAGTTTTTCAGCAATTTTCGATGGTAGGATCAAAATCTATAATGTTTTTGAAATTAATTGGTCTCTAAAAGCGTTTCTTGTAAATGAACCATAACAACAACATTAACAACAATAACAATAACAAAAGCAATAACAGTGACAGCAACAGCAATAACAATAACACCACCACCGCCACCACCACCACCACCACCAACAACAACAAGAACAACAACAATAACAGAAGCAACAACAATAGCAGCAGCTGCAAAGTCAACAACAACAACAACAAAAACAATGACAATTAAAAATTATAAATTAACAAGGATACCTAAACCACGGGCTTGTTTTTATGACACATCACTTCAGCTAGTTACCGCATCAATAACTCTCTGACAACTTTAAAAATAGGAACAATGAATAGCACCTTTATCTTCTGATCTCATCAGGAAATTATTATCAGCGGCTCTGCATGATAGCATGCGTGAGTCATTAAATCATGGCTGGGGATGTGTTAGTATTGGTTATTGATTGGACATGAATCAGCGCAGCTGTTTACAGCATTAGATTGATCGATTGATATATTGATCGTCTGATTGGTTACAAAAACCATTACTCTTTAAAACATTGTACAATAATTATGTGATAAAACAACCACCAACTTGATTTCAAGAATAACGACCTTAATAAGTAAGGTGTAATAAGTATTCAGTGTTCGTGATTGATAGATTGATTGGTTTATTGACTGCTTGAATGATATCATCGATTTATTGATCACTTAATATGCATCCAATCATCAAATAATAAACAGCCAAAGCAGGGTGTATTTAAGAAGATCAGACGCCGAAGTTCTCTTACATTAGTGGCAGGTATCGAAAGGATGTCGAGTTAGGCCAGAGGATTACTTAGTGGACAATCAATGGAACGGTCACTGGTCTACCCATAATGTCCTGTTCATCCATGAGGATTCGTGAGTCACGGCTGATCAGTTATTGATGATGTGTGAATCATCTAGGATCTGGCAATTTGTCCTGTGAGGATAAAATAAAACATTAAGAAGCTCCTATTGCAGTGGATTCATCAAAAGTTATATATGAGTGTCACGACAAGTTGTAGTTCAGTTGTTTTAGCGTCCAACATTATGTAGGCTATATTGTGGACGGACCCCAAGACTAACGTCTGACAGTTTTATTTGCTGCCAAACACGAGACAGGGCGGGGATACCATGACTCCTGTCTCAGCTGGTCACATTAAACTGACACCAACCCAACCAGTAGGGAGTGAAATCGCCAGGGCTCGAACCTTCAACCTTTTGGGTCGAAAGCCTATGTTCTACCCTGGGCACAGCGCCCCCGAGTTCAACGACAATATGCACGGCTGAGAACATAACATACATACATAGAGGGTTATAGTAGGGTCATATATAAAATGTATATATCAATAAATTCAATCAACAGCATGTGGCTTGTTAATCCTGCTCGACAAGTTCATATTGGAAGCCCGCTCCAAGAAACAGTTTAAGTTATATTAGTTAATGTATTGAGTTGTGAAATGTTTTTTTTAATTTATTTTTCTTATCTGGATGGCATAATTATTAGGTACACCAACTATATCGACAACACGAGGTATATTAATTTATTGACTTGTGAAATGTTCTTTTTAATTATTTTTCTTATCTGTGTGGTATCATTATCAAATACACCAACTATATCGACAGCACAAGTTATATTTATTTAATTGAGTGAAAAATGTTTATTATATTCTTTGTCTACACGGTATTATTATTAAATACACCAACTCTTTCGGGGTTATTATTGTAACGCTCATACTTCATTGATATGAGCAAACCTTTATTATCTCTGTTGTTAACAACCAGCTGGAGCTTTATGTAAAAAGCAATGTTTGAATAGCGTAGCTTGATTGCAAATTGCATGACTATAAAAGATTTATTCTTATAATTATAAAGCTATACCTCAAAACATACGGTAAAATTGGATTTGTGGCCATGAAACGTTGTCCTTACGTTGTGTTGTGTGGATTTCTTTGTGTTACTATTGTTGGGGGTTCTAATCATAGGATTGGATTAATTTTAGTTGTTCGGGGAAATGAAAACAAAAGCTGGAAAAGCGTAGCAAGGCAACTGCGTGTTGTTTTCTCTCTCTATTGTTCGAGGTAATGTAGAATTTTAGGGACTTCTTTGAAAGGGAGCTTTCGCACCGTCACGATCTGATTCGTTTGCCTTTGTTCGTGAGCGTAAAAAAAATTAATAGCACTCATATTTAGATTGGCAGGTAAGGGCAAAAAAAAGGAACAACGCAGAGGAGAGACAGCAAGAGATGGGTAGATAGAGAGAGAGAGAGAGAGAGAGGGAGAGAGAGAGAGAGAAAAGGCGAGAGAAGAAAAGAAAACGGTTAAATACAGAGAGAGAGAGAGAGAGAGAGAGAGAGAGAGAGAGAGAGAGAGAGAGAGAGAAATAGATGAGATTTAGGATAGGGCAAACAATGATTGAAATGAATAGAGTTAAGATAAGAAAGAGAGAGGGGGAGAGGGAGAGCGAGAGAGCGAAATAGAGAAAGAGTGGGAAAAGAGAAATATATATCGAGAAGATAATATAGAGAAATAAAGAGAGAGAAGGGGAGGGGGGAGACAAAGATATAGCGAGGAGGTAATACAGAGAAAACGAGGTTTGCGAAGAGATTAAGCAAATAATCTAGTGATACAAAACGAATGTTGGAACTGGAAACGCAAAGTGCGATTTTAAAGATAATCTAACATAATAAGTTGTTAATTTGCACTCTATCAAATGTTAAAGGCTAGAGATAAAAAGCGACAGGGCACTGGCCTGCAGTAACTGGCAATGACGAGCAGTGAGCGAATGAATGAGTGCCTCAGATGTATAATGACCTATTCCATCTCTAAAATATTAAAGATTTAGAGTGTTTCTGAAATGAGATAAAGCGTTATACAACTGTGGTGAAACACTTGCTGGGTGGACCCATCCTGGGGTGAGTGCAGACTGAACTGAAGCCCTCACACCCAGTGTGATGTGCCTGGGATAGAAGCCTAGCAAGGCCTTCCATTAGCAAAGATTCTACCAACCTGACGCTTGAAAATCGTATCTGTTATTGCATTTTTGCTATGATTATTGTGTATTTTTGTACACTTTATTGGGTTGTTTAGTGTTGGCAGGTCTGCTTTACAAGGCTTGGAGCTGTCCTCTTGAATGGCTCTTGACACGGTAATGATAGTGGACAGGGGTCGTGAGAGGAGAGAATGTTGGGAGGGTGAGGAGGGGGTGAGGAGGGGGTTAAGGGGGAGAGTGAGGAGGTTCTGGAGGGTCGGAAGATGGGCGGGTAACCATCCGTTGAAGCCCCAGTCGTACAAGACTGTCATTACAGGCAGTTCTGAATGTCTGAATTACATGGGGGAAAATAGCTTGGAGTGATTAGAGAAAATGATGAAAGATGGGTAAAAAAAAGGCGGTTGGATGAAATAAGACGTGCTAATAGAAAGGCAGACAGACAGAATGACAGACAGACAGAGAGCGAGTGAGGAGAGAAGAGAGAGAGAGAGAGAGAGAGCGAGAGAGAGAGTGAGAGAGGGAGAGAGGGAAAGGGAGAGAGAGAGAGAGAGAGAGAGAGAGAGAGAGAGAGAGAGAGAGAGAGAGAGAGAGAGAGAGAGGGAGAGAGAGGTAATTCAGAAGTTTGTGGAGAGACTGCTTTTATAATAATAATGTATACAGAGCTAACAGAAGGAAAATTTCAATTTCTCTTGGACAGGAGTGTAAATCAAATCAAATGTTTTATTTGTGTTTTTATGTTTATTTTAATCTTTCTGAATCTTGGAACACAATGTATGCGCATAGAGTTCTTATAAATAATGATAACATTCTTGCGCACCCGTTGTTATCAGACAAAGGTAAAGTACCCCGTCGACATGTCGATAAAAGAACATTATTTGAACCAATTTGATATCTTAGACGCCATCACATCTGAAACTGACGTGATAAAATATGAAGGCTGCGTAAAATACTCAGGCAAAAAAGACTGAAAATGCTGCAAAAACTGGCTGATAATTTAACTATACAAAGTGATAAGAAAGCAATTATGCTATCATAATCTGCGGATCTAGGAAATTTTGAAATTCGTTCCAACGTAATATAGCCCAGGTATCTAGCCAAAACAAAAAGTTGGCAAGTGCTTGGCAGAATCCGTTTAGATTTTATGATTAATCTTGAGAGACAAATTTTTATTTGGTTTAACTGAAAACAATCTTACCTGAAATACATATCGATGGACGAACTAAAAAATGTTATTCTAAACAGCGTCAAATTGTTTTCGAGCCAAATGTTTCCAAAACAACAAAATATAGAAGTTATAATAAACATCCAACAGGGCCCTGAAAAGCATGTTTTATATTTTGTTTTGTTTATGAAATAAAAAAAAATAAAATAAAATATGTTGACACAGGTAGTATCTTTTTACTGTTTGAGTTGTTATGTTTTTAGGCTGCGCCTCTTGTTTCTCATAATGCATTGCACTAGGTTGAACTTCAGCATCTCGATTTTTTTACATTCAAATTTGTTGTAGTCTGAAGTCTTGTCATAATAATTGCTTTTAAACTTATTACTGGTGCAACTCATATAGTTATACTTGTTTTGCACTTACCTGAGTCTTGTTGATCATTAGTTTCCTAAACTTGATTTATTTCCAAGACTTAATATCCAGTATCACTGCGAATTGCTTAAACATTGCTACCAGTACTTTTTTGTAAAAAAAAAAGAAAATAAAGAGAGTGAGAGAGAGAGAGAGAGAGAGAGAGAGAGAGAGAGAGAGAGAAGGAGAGAGAGAAGAAAACAAAACAAAAACAGAACAAAACCAAAAACAAACAGCGACTGTTGAGGACACAATTAATATAACGCACATGAAAGTGGCATGCTTTTCTTGTTAAAGTTTTAAATTTTTGCGGTAGTTAAATTCGGTAAGGGTGATTAAATTACTTCGAATAAGAATCCTCAAGAACTAAGGGTGGTTGCATGAACGCGAGTGAAGGGACTACTAACTTAATTGTCTTAAACTCTACATCATTTATCGTTTCCATCATTTATACTAAACTGGCTAAAAGTAAAATCCCGCCTTGGTTTAAAATTGATCAGGTTTAAATTGCTTAGAGAAATATTCATATTTGCCATCATCGTTACGTGTGAACTTAATAATTCTTTGACTACCTTTATGCCTGAAAGCATTGGAATTTATTGGTGGAAACATTTTACGATCAAGATTCTATGATCACATGATCAAGATTAATCTTTCAGAGTTAATTTAAGGCGTCTCAGTCGACTGTCTAGTCATTGACGTTGTCTGACCTGTGTGTAAAGAAAGGTGGTTAATCCATTTAGAATTTATTAACAACAAAAAAAAGTCAATGAAATTAAAACGACCAATAAAATAATGCAACAAACCCCTAATAATAATATGCCTTTCAAGTACCATGAGATTGTGTTCTCCTTTGGAATATCTAAGAACTGTAATGCATTGCACTTATTGTACTTGAAAGTTTGTTGCATAGATTCTTGAAGAATGCATATTATTATTAGGGGTTTGTTGCATTATTTTATTGGTCGTTTTAATACTTGTTTTATGCGAAAACCAGTTTCATTGACTTTTTTTTTGTTAATAAATTTTTTAAACGATCTGTATTGACTAGAAACTGCTTATTCATATCAGAACAATATTAAAATTTGTTACGGGAATATATGGCACTTTGCATTTAAAATTGCTCTTTACAAACTTGAATTTCTATAGCTTAAAAAGCAACATGCATTGAGTCTGTATAACTGCGACTGCAAGGACCCAAACCCTTCCCTATAAATGTCCCTTCTATCTCAGGATCTCCGATAGTGATAAAACAAGCATTCAAACTATCCCTTCAAAGTTTCTTCTATTCCTATCTCTTGAATGAGGGGGGGGGGGGGCGGAGTCCTGGCGATTTCGGCCCCTACTGGTTGGGTCAGTGTCAGTCTAATGTGATTGGCTGAGACAGGAGTCATGGCATCCCCGCCCTGTTCGTGTGTGGCAGCACATAAAATTATCAGACGTCAGTCTTGGGGCCCGTCCACAATATAGTCTATATAGTGCTGATGTTGGACGTTAAACCAACTCAACTCAACTCTACTCATCTCTTGAATGAGATTTAACCCTTTACAGGGCCCATGACATCTGCATAACACCAGTGTACCCACGTACCAGATGGCCTGATGGTGGCATTCTAACTATTTTGGTTCACCCATCTCCTCATTTCCTCAATCTGCGGTGCTGACAGCAGGGCGGGGAAGGTTGAACAAGACGTGATGACCGACATGGAGATATGTCATCAGTGGTAGCCTTTCTGTCTGTCTGTCTGTCTGTCCGTCTGTCTGTCTGTCTGTTTGTCTGTCTGTCTGGTACCTCAACTCTTTCTCTTTCTCTCTCTCTCTCTCTCTCTCTCTCTCTCTCTCTTGTCTCTCTCTCTTCTCTCTCTCCTCTCTCTCTCTCTTCTCTTTCTCTCTCTCTTCTCTCTCTCTCTTCTCTCTCTCTCTCTCTCTCCTTCCCCTCTTTTAGACACACAGACAGACATACACATACATAGAGAAAGACATACAGAGAGGCAGGCAGAGACAGAGAGAACAGAGAGAGACAAAGATAGAGAGAGAAATAGAGAGAGAGGGACAGAGAGAGAGAAAGAGATGATAAGAGAAAGGAGATAGAGAGAAACAGAGACAAAGACATAGAGTGCAAAAATTTAATACTTTCTCAACGAATAACGCCAGCAACTTTATAAGTCGCAATACTGGTACGGTCAAGTTAAGTTGAGTTGGTTGGACGTCCAACTCCAACACTATATAGGCTATATTGTGGATGGGCCCCAAGAATGAAGTCTGACAAATTTATGTTCTGCTACTCACGAGACAGGGCGGGGATACCATGGCTTATATCCCATCCAATCACATTACTCCCATCTCATTCGGCCCAACCAGTAGAGAATTAAATCGCCAGGGTTCGAACCCCGGACCTCCTGCATCGGAAACCCGTGCTCTACCCCATGGCTACCCCCCACTCCCCCTTTTCCCCTAGTAATGTCAAAGATCTTTGGGTAAGACCTAGATAGATCTTGCACACGATTTTTGTTCTCTCTGTGGAGTGACTAGTGACTGGCTACCATAACACGGACCATCTGGTCTCACCGAATGAACCCAGCCATGTAAGGGTGTGGACAGATTTCTTTAAGGGAAAGATGCTCTCTCTAAGTTTACCGTCTTCTAGGTTCCCATGAAAGATCCTATTCAGCGATAGGGCCGAACAGACATGCCAGCTTCATGCTTTATCAGCCGGTTATAATCTTTACATTTACTTAACATTTAATGGGATTTAGTCTGGGTAAGCTCGTGGGGTGCTTATTACACTGCACTCATCATCACCTCCGCATAATCTTTTCATTATGTATTAAATGTTATGGTCAGTTTCTTGCACAAGGTTTATTTTTCCTTCGTATCCTTTCTCTCCTTCATTTAAGTCAATTAAACTAGTCCTCCCCTCCTCTACGCACTTTTGTTCTCTCTCTATCTCCCTCTTTCTTTCTTTCTCTCTCTCTCTCTCTCTCTCTCTCTCTCTCTCTCTCTCTAGATGTATCGCCTTTTCTGTATTTGTCTCTGTTTGTGTGTGTGTGTGTGTGTGTTATTCACTTCCATCCTACAATCTATAATCTTGTCATTTTATCACCTCCCTTTTCTCTCTTTCGCTCCCCTCTTGTTCGTTCACTCTCTATCTCTCTTGTTCTGTCTCTTTTTCTGCCTGTTTCTTCTTTCTTATTGATCTATCGTACTGATTCTCTGTTTGTTCTGTGTCTCTCTGCCCAAAACTCTACAAGATCATTGAATACCGATACCTGTATGCAAAAACAAACAAACCAAATTCAACAGATTCAATAACAACAGAATGCCTGTCATATAACTGTTATAACATTTTTATACAGAAGGACTGGTGTTAAAAGAACTTGTCAGTTCTAGAGATAATTAACGTATTGCTTCTATGAATAGTTTCCAATCAACGATCTTAATGGTTTTTAACATTAGCGACTTGAAAGGTTCGATGGACACATTCGACCAGTGTTGTTTTTATCACAGACCACCTGTATCACTAGTCATCAATCACCTAACATGAGTATAATCTTTTATTTCTTTTTCTTTTTTCTTTTTTTTTTCACCGCGCGCGGCAAATGTCTAGAAATAGCCGTGGGAAAACAACACATTAGACGAGTTTCATGAAAGTTATAAGGAAATTTAGTCCCAAGTAAACCCTGAACGTTATCCGTTTCAACCCAAAAAATGCTTTACTTTGAATCAATGAAAGTTTTATTTAAATGGATCCCAACAATAACAAAAACATTGTTGAGGGTATGGATGGAATCACTTAGCTTCATTTTTTAATTAGCATTTGATACATGGCCCCTCTCACTTTCACTATTCTCTCTCTCTCTCCCTCTCTCTCTCTCTCTCTCTCTCTCTCTTTCTCTCTCTCTGTGTCCGTCAGTCTGTCTGTCTGTCTGTCTGTCTGTCTGTCTCTCTCACTTTCTCTCTCTCTCTACCTTTACTCTCTCTCTCTCTCTCTCTCTCTCTCTCTCTCTTTCTCTCTCTCTCTCTCTTTTTCTCTCTTTCTCTTCCTCTCTCTCTCTCTGTTCATTTCTCTATCCCACCCTCTCTCTCCATTTCTCCACATCTATTTCTCTTACTCTTAGTCTAAGTCCCTTTCACACACACACACACAGATTTGTCACTAAAGTATACACTCATAAAAGGAGTCCCTCTAATTTTTCTTTGATTTACTCTCCTACGCCCAGCGCACCAAATACTTTAAACTAGACCTATCTATTCCTTTTCGAGTTCATCTTGCGTGTAATTTAGTGAGTCTAGAAAATTACAGCTTCTCCGTAAAAGCCATCAGCAAGTGTCATTGATTCAGTGTTAAGTCTAATGGATTGGACTTTGAACACGCTCCTGTAGACATGAAAGTGACAGCCAACCCGCCTGAGATGGTCTGATTGTAAAAATAGCAGGCAACCAAGTCTAGAGAAATCTGGCAATAACGACACGTCTATTCTCTATTGATTTGTTAAATGGAAAGACTTTAAGAAGTCAATTTCTAAAGGGATTTTCCAACATAGCCATTTAGAAGTGTAGACAAATTTATGTCAGGTGTTAAAAATAATAATTGGCCTACTGACATAAGTAGGTTTAAATGCATCTATGATTTTCAATTAAGATTAAATACCTATGACTTTTATAAATTGGCTGCCAAAAACTACTGAACATTTCCCCCAAAGATACAAAAAGATGAAAAACCAAAAAAAGAAACATCGGGTAAAGAGAGTGATCGCGTGTACGAAACTTGACTTGCTCTATGATTATACAACTAGTCACATAAATCTACAGGGGGCGCAATAATGTGGGCTCAAAACATAATTCTGTGCTACACAAGATGAAAATCAATACATGTAGTCTCTGTATTGTTTTCTTTCTTTTGGTGTACAGAGCAGTTATTTTCCTAATATTTCCAGCGGCCAGTAGATAATTTAAGATGAATGAGTTGAGGAGAAAACCAAAACTTTCTTGCAAATATAATAAATATGTCTCTGAATTTTAGAAATAAATCATCAGATCTTTATTTAGCAAAATAGCGCACCACTTTTTGTGACATATAGATGTATTTTCCAAGTTTCCAGATAACGTTCACGCAAACAAATAGAATATCTTGCCATCATCTCTTAAATATGCTGTTTCTATATTCATTTCAGCTTACTTATCCACAGCTAATCATTTGTTGCTCGTTAACTAGGGAAAGGGAAAGATTCTTCCAAATTCTTCCAGATTCTTCCAGATTAATTTTCAGCTCTGACATTTTTTCCTTGATGATTGTTGATTTTGACCTTTAACATTCATCACATGACGCTAGTTTTCATACAGATTTCAATGAGTATCATTCAGAGCTGACATAACGCTGGCTTCTTTAAACCCGAGTGTAAACAATCTGGAAAATTTGCGTTGGATTAGAGGCAGAAATGATAAGATGTGTTTCCAAGGGTGGCTTTTGTAGAGAAAAATTGCACCACAAAAAGCATATTTGTGCCTGTATGAATTTTGCATGTTGTGTTGCAATAATTATTCTCATATCTAAGCCATCATAAATCGTTTAATCTCTCTTCTTAACTTTTTTTTTCTCTGAGTAAAAGTTATAAACAATATACTAAAAAAGAATTGCTGTAATTAGTGGCTTATCAGATGCGTTCAAATTAGCTAACCCAGAGCGCTCTGAAAAATTTGCTCTGGCTATTAGATTGCTAACAGTATAATGTGACTAGGTCTCATCGCCTCATCTCGTGTTTGGCAGCACATGCAATTGTCAGAAGTCAGTCTTGGGGCCCATCATCAATACTGATGACATTGGTGATGATATTGGATGTGAAGCAACAAACTCAACTCAACTTCCAAAGTTAAATACATAGCATAAACAATCAGTTTAAGACAAAACGGTAAAGAGGCGGCAGATTTAACGACTTCTTTTCGCTTAAAGCATTAAAGTCCAACTTCTAACAAACTTAAGCCAATTCAATGTACAAGGCATAATTTAATGTGACCAGCTTGGACAGGAATCATGGGATCCCCGCCCTGTCTCGTGTGTGGCATCACATAAAATTGTCAGACGTCATTCTTGGGACCTGTCCACAATATAGCCTTGGGCGTTAAACCAACTCAACTCAACTCAACCAGGATAGGTTTGCTACAAGAGCTCACACTCTATTTCTTCATTGAAATTAGGGCGGTTGAGTAATGTTCAAACTGTGATTTTACTAAGGTTTAAATAAGACGCAACCGCCTTAATTATCTTAAGCAATATGCAAAACGATGCTTCTTAAAATAGCAGGCAAAGTCACCGTAGTAAACAATCATTTGCCTTTAGAGTCCAAGTGAACAATACAATTAAAAAGTAAGAACAATTAGGTTGTTTGTCTTTATTGCACTGTAGGTTGAGTAGGCTGAACAAAAATTACCACCTGAGTATCAATCTGAACTAACTCTCGTAGTGATTCATGAGAGTTACATCACTATTAAATTTATAACGAAAAAATTGTTCACTCAGATCATTTGCGAAATCCTCGTCGGGAAACCTCTCACAACTTCCCATTCCCATTGTAATACATTTGCCCCAGGTCAATGTGATTTGTGAATGGTAACAAATTTAAAGAGTTGTAATTAACAATGTGCAGAGAATCTTGTTTATGTTGAACTGTCACGGAGACCATTTATCATTAAGATCTAATTCAATGATTGAGTGATTAAAACTGACACCTGTTCAAGAAGAGTGTTTCAATAGTACTTATTAACAATCCTTCTTCAGTCAACATAGCGGGTAACTAAAATCTATTGTTGTTGGTCTAACCATCCGAAAAGAAAAAAGAATGTTGTTGACTGTGTATTTAAACTTGAATGAAACACATATACATGTAATTTAAAGCATAAGAATAACCATTACCAAGCAACTGCACATCTATACTTTTGAAAAAAAAAAGGATGATTCAATTGAATGCATAAAGAAAACAACATGATGGCCATTAACGGATAAACCATGTTCCAGCAATAGTATTTTTTAAAGTTTCCGTCTATTATGTATTAATCTCGAGTAGAGTAAAATTAAAATGTAATATAATCATTTTGAAGGCACACAACTATTTAAGAATTAAGTAAGTATAATTTCAATCTCTTGACCAAACAATATTAACTATGAAAGGGGAACCTGGACTAAATATTCTTTCGACACCCCTGCAATTAACTTTTCAATTTTTGTGGCACTTAAATAGTTTTTTGAAAAGCGTCATATGAAAAGCTGCGCCACAAAAGACCTCTAATTTGTCAGAAAGCAATTACAGCACGACATTGTATAATCATTGTTCAATCAAAATTCAATGATAACAGAAGCCAAGGACAGATGTCAACTTTTTTAATTATTATAGAAAAAAAACAGTAAGATTTCCATTGAATAGACAGACGCTGATCCAGACGTGTCAGCATCAAGAAACTATTATCCCCATGTAGTTCCTTGTATGGATCCTATGGAATGCATAATGGTCACTATGACGGCTCCTCAGCATCTCCTACACACCAGAGTGCCAAACTTTTATTCCTTTCCACAAAACCATAGTACCAACTAATCCCCAGGGAGGGACAAAGCCCATTGACTGGACACTGGCAGCCATTACTTCCCTGTGTGGTCCGCCATTCAGTCATTCACACGTCCGATGTGCATTCTCTGTTGACCATTCGTGTTGACCTCAGCCATGCCCATCACCTGGGCAGTCTAAAGACGGTGGCCACTTTTCCCATCACTTTAAAGAGATTAGGAATGGAAGAATGAATATATCGTTAACCAAATCTTTCTGTCTCTGATTCGCTGACTATTTTTTGTTATATTCCTCTGTCAGTCTGTCTGTCTGTGTCTTTGTCTATATATCTGCCATTATGTCTGTCTGCCAGTCTGTCTGGTCGGCTGCCCTCTCTCTCTCTCTCTCCCTCTCTCTCTCTCTCTGTCTCTCTCTCTCTCTCTCTCTCTTTCTCTCTCTTTCTCTCTCTCTCTTTCTCCCTCTCTCTCTCTCACTCTTTCTCTCTCTCTCTCCATCTCTGTCGCTCCCGTTCACTCTCTGCCATTTTATCTATATCTATGTGTCAATATCCCTGTAATTTTATTACTTACCTAGTTATTCTGCATTTATTGACTACGGTATACAACTATACTGTATAATTCAATCCATCCAACAACGTGGGAGATAATATCATACAGACTATTTTTTCTTACTTTTCTCCCAAAACCATAGCCGTTTCCTTGTCTCATCTATAACCCTATAGTGTTGGGGTCACTACCATTGTCCTAATCTCCTTCCCCAAGAGATCTCTATCACAAGAGAAATGTCATTATTTGGGCGGCCAAAATGGCAAAATCTCCATCCGATATCATTGTGATCCGCGGGTGGCGTGTCACTCTGGCTATTGTTGTGGGGAAACAGAGCCGAAGGCTTTGTGGCCAAAGTAGAAATTAATTAATGCTGATTTTGGCTTCTTTAGATATGTTGGCTCCTGGACACACAGCGTAAACACTGAGGATCAAGCGAACATTTTTTTATTTCATTGTTAATTATTCATGTGAGAGAGAGAGAGAGAGAGAGAGAGAGAGAGAGAGAGAGAGAGAGAAAGAGAGAGAGAGTCATCAAATTGGATTTCATGGTAACTTACTTGTATTTAAATAAGAAGAGATTGTTGTGTACAGGAAGACATATTACAAGTCTCCTTCTGACCCCCAAGTTGAGTTGAGTTTAGTTGGTTTAACGTCCAACATCAGCACTATATAGACTATTGTGTGGACGGGCCGCAAGACTGACGTCTGACAATTTTAAATGCACACGATACAGGCCGGGGATACAGTGTATCTTGACCAGTAGGGAGGAAAATCGCCAGGGCTGGAACATGGACCTTTTGCGTTGGAAGCCGATGTTCTACCTCCTTCTAACAACAAATTGAGAATGGTGTTGCGTTTTCCTAGTTTCAGATTACAAAAAAGGAGGTTATTGTCAACACCCGCTCCCACAGCACTGAGTGATGACACATAGTGCTATCAGAATGAAAGTTGCACTCCGAGGGAATTTGCCTGAAAATGTTTATGTTACTTTAAACTTGTATAAACAAAACAAATCACATTTAATTTTAAAGGACTGGGAATTTCCTCCATTTGAGAACGAAATTTTGGTAATGTCTTATGTCACTGGCATTTACTCAGACTTGATGCTGTGTTTGTTCAGATGTACCATGAGGCGATTCCAGTCAAGCTTCTGTAACTTTTGAAATATCCCAAACTTTTCGTTATGGTTACACGGCTGTTATGGAAGTAATAAACTTAATTTTATTTCAGCCTTTTCACAATTGTAATTTTTTTAGTTGCACCGAGATGAGAGGTGCAACAATTAAAAAGAAACAATCGTCAATCAACATCAAGAATAAATTATGGATATAATGATAATGTTTCGATAATACAGATACTTTTTACAAGCATCAACTGCATTCTTAAACCATATAAAACGCAGATAAAATGGTGCACTCATTAATTTGGTTTTCCAGATTTATAATAAGAGTTGGAAATACATTTCTGTTTCTTAAAGTCGCGGGAGAGGGAGGGAGGGAGGGAGGGGAAGGAGAAATAGAAAGAGAGAGAGAGAAAGAGAGAGAGAGAGAGAGAGAGAGAGAGAGAGAAAGAAAGAGAAAGAGAGAGGAAAAGAGAGAAGCACCATATTCTTTCCCAAATCAAAATGAACCAAAATCTGCTTTCTCCTTGTCTCTTTCTCTCTGTTACTCTGTCACTGTCTCTCTCTATCTTACTCCATGTCTATCTATCTCTGCCTGTCTTTCGGTCTCTCTCTCTCTCTCTCTCTCTCTCTCTCTCTCTTTCTCTCTCGATCTAGCTCATATCCATTGCTTCAGCACATTTCAGTAGGCCTACATTGTGTAAGTAAAATTTGAAAGCGACCTATCCACTGCTTTAAGCAATTCCTATTAGGCATGTCAGTTTCCGCCCGTCTATTCGAATCCAGCGCAAGTACCCTATATAATCCTCATGACACCAGAGTTGCGCGAATGTTGATACGCATACAGAGTCCATAGAGGCTTTGCAATAACAAGCCCCGTAGAGAAAACGAAGACGATTGGTAAGGGAATTTGCACAAGCAGCTAATCATTGCACTAAACAACATAGCCGTCACTGTGATGGGATGATTTGAGTTGGTTTTAACGTCCAAAATCAGCACTGTATAGTCTATATTGTGGACGGACTCCAAGACTTTGGTCTGACAATTGTATGTGCTGCCACACACGAGGCAGGGCGAAGACTCGTGTCTCATCCGATGACATTAAACTGACAGCGACCCAACCAGTAGGGAGCGTAGTCGCCAGGGATCGAACCTGGACCTTTTGCGTCGTAAGCCGATGTTTCACTCCAGGGCCACCGCCCCAACCTGTGATGAGATGACGTACTGTAAAACAAACCTTAACACTCTAGCACTATATAGTACAAGGCAATAGGCGATCGGAAAACCCCTATGACTACGCGGCGTGATTATGCAGTACATATCTTAGTATGGATCGCAAAAACCTGAATGTCTCCACCAGACAAACAAAGTCAAGTATACATGCAGTGGACGCCTCAACGGACCTCTAAGGACCTTAACCAAGTACGGAAGGGAAGGCGTAGCGACGGGAAGGGCTGTGTATACATTAAGAGTTGTCAGAGTGTCAGAGATCTCCAGATCTGATAAAAAACAACCCACAAAAGCTGACCAAACTTGCCAGAAAAACGACCTGAATATGCCAGACTGTCCGGCAACCCAAACAGATTTATCTGTTTGCCAGATCAAAGCCTCTGTTGTTTCTTTGCCAGAAATGATTTACTGTTTTTCGCATGATTTAGCGTTTTCAGTGGGCTTTTTGTTTGTTTTCATTTACGTGTAGATACAACTGCTTTAATAGAAAACGCTGTGGGCTAAGATGATCTTGAAATTCTTTACTCTGGAGTGTTTTTATAGAAAATAATCATAGTGAGTTGCGTTAGTCAATAGTCAGCGCTATGTAGTCTATATTGTTGACGGGCTCCAATACTGACGTTTGACAAATTTATGTACTGCCACACACGAGACTAGGCGGGAATACCATGACTCTTGTCTCAGCCGATCACATTAAACTGACACTGACCCAATCAGTACGGAGCAAAAATTGCCAGGGCTCGAACCACCGGCCTCCTACGTTATAATCCGATGCTTCCACCGCGCCCCCTATAACAATAAGCAAATACGAAACCAAACACAAATGAAATTAACATTGCACTATTTTTTTACTCTTGATGATGTACACTGATATAGATTAATATGTACACCCATCTTTAACAGTTCTATCTTGTAATTATTTATTTAAAAAAATGTTATACAACAAGTAGATTAATGGAAAGGTGTTTAATACTTGATCAGCCTCATAATATTTTTTTACATCTACGAATTTTCTGTTATATTTCTCCGCCACGGCCCAGTAATACAATCCCTTGGTTTCTCACCGCCACTCTCTCTAGCAAAGTACCCCATACACTTAAATCTAAAAAAGGAGACGTCCCCTTTACAATGGTTTTCTTATGGTGAAAGCTTCCTACCTCGAAATTCAAACATTTCTTAGAATTGAGCTCCCATGCTATATCACTGAAAGTATCCAACCTTCTCTATGAACTAAGGACACCAGGAGAAACAATGATAAAACTTCAGTTTAAAATACGATCCAGTGGATATGAGTTTTTATTTGACGAGAAATACCAAATCGCAGGTCTTTACTTAGCACCTCAATTCTAAAATTCAAATCTTCGAAACAAGAAAACAACTTTTTATGTTGTTTTCGAACGCCAGAATGGTAATAGCCAAGTACAGCCATTATATTGTTTTAAAGATTTCTTTTTACTACCGGTGTATCCCTACATTTTACTCAAAACTTAAAGTTGTTCGTTGACTGCAACAACTCGATGACCTAAATTTTAGACAGCCTCTTCAAACCTTCATACCACCCTTCCGAACGTATAGCTGGAAAATCAGTCTCCAAATTTTTCTTTTACCAGCTGGGCAATATTTGCTGGTGTCCTGCCTTTCAGTTTGACTCTCTGTTTCCTTTCAACGTGCCTGAAGGTTGTGTTCAAGCCATATACTCAGCCCTAACGTTGGACACTATTTCAAAGACATTAGTAAAAAGCTTCAGACAAAGGTAAGGCTATTTATAAGGATCAAATGCCACTCGGGAACAAAAGGGTCAATTAAAACTCTAGCCTCTCTTTTTCAACTGCCACACGGGTACTTGAGGGTTTCCTCAAAGTTGTTCAAATAAAGACGCAGGGTAGAGTTTCAAGCACTCAGAGACCAGTGGCCTCTATGTCCTCATGTATGGAGAAGTCTGTATTGATCAGTTGGTTCGAATATACACCTGCTATGACGCCACGTTCAATGTTAACCAGGGGTTTTGGTCATACTATTATTTGGCTGTAGACAGTTTGGCCTCATTACTAAAGATAGATTGAGAAAAGGCAGATTGAAATGAATGCTATATATTTTACCGTTGGCCTTATGTGGCACTTTTTGAACATATACTTTTCAGTGGTAAAGTAATAAAGAGATCGCTTTAAGATATCCACAGATTCTCTATGGGCGTGCTCTAGGGGGTGGGGAGGAGGAGGGGGTCTAAGTCATACCTTCGCGCAGCTAACTTATATGATACATAGTGTCCAACAGATCGACGTATATGTAATACCAATCGATCTTTGGCTCATTGCTGCTACACCTAAAAACACTTGTTCACTTCTAACAAATTAAACATAAAATTATGCTGTAAAACATTATTCAATGCTTCACATATAAAGTTGTGATTATCTAGCAACACCCCCTTCCAAACCCAAAAAGCCGAGAAAAAACCCAGGAAAGATTAAAGACAAAAGGTTGAATAAAAATTTACAACCGTTTAAAAAGAAACTTATTCCAAAAATATCTTTATTTGATGGTCAGATAATTATGAACTTTTACTTTGTAGAGCATTTCAAATGATACGAATTAACATGTTGCCATACACCAGTGATTTGTTTCATTCATTTCATCATGTACCACACAGCCCTGTGTGAATAAAACTCAGATCAATCACGTTCTTTCATTGGCCCTACAGCTGACCATGTTAACAAGGGGGCGCGGTGGTCCTAGGGTAGACAGACGTCAGTCTTGGGACCCGTTCACAATATAGCCTATATGTTAGAGTTTTGCTATCATGGTCGTTGTTGAGTTGGCTTAACGTCCAACATCAGCACTATATATGCTGTATGTGGACGGGCCCCAAGACTGACGTCTGACAATTTTTGATGTGCTGCCACACACGGGAAAGGGCGGGGATACCATGACTCTTGTCTCAGCTGATTACATTAAACTGACACCGACCCGACCAGTAGGAGGCGCAATCGCCAGGGCTCGAACCGCGACCTTTTGCGTCGGAAGCCGATGTACAATTTTATGTTCTGCCTCACACGAGACAGGGCGGGGATACCATGACTCCTGTCTTAGCCGGTCATTCGTTTCATTGGACCTGTAACTGACCATGAGAGGAAAACTCCAAACAAGCTGCAGATTCTTCTGGTCAGCATGTGTTGGCACTTGGAGCCATCACATCTTCTACTGCGAAAGGTTGAGTTGGAATTAGCTGCATAAGTGTGTACGTTAGTTTTGTTGTTTAGTGTTCAGCGTGAGCAGTATAAAGGCTATGTTGTGGACGAGCCCCAAGACTGACGTCTGATAATTTTATGTCTTGGATTCGAACCGCGGACCTTTCGATCTGGAGACCAAGTCTCTACCGCATGTGTCAGTTCGACCACATCCCTGCAGGAGCGGTTTGTTGGTGCAGACTGTTATTTTAGAGAAAGAATAAGAGGTAAACAGGCATCTTAAAATAATAAACTTAGCAGGTAGAATGTGTTTTTGTTGTTGTTTTTAAACATTTTTTTCAAAGATTTTAGCATACCACCACTCCAAACTATGAAAGCCTTCAGAAGAAGTTTTATTTATCATATTGCTATTACCCTTACAGTTCGGATTTATAAGAACAAACAAATGGAGGCATGTTAAGTAAAGATCTGAAACACATAAATAACACAGCACTTAAAAGCATTAGGCAAATAATTTCCAATCTTATCTACCGGCATCGATTTTTAACCCCCTGGAGTATAGACAAAAACTTGACACTGACAAGGAAGAAATACGAGCCAGGCCGCAAGAGACAGAAAGATAAAGAAAGACATGAGATAAGCTTAAAAAAACATCAAAGCATGAAAAACCTTGGGCAGTATCAGCTGGCGCAAAAGGTAGAGCGTTGGACACCGAATCCGTGGGTAGACGGTTCAAAAACTGCGATCGGGCAATTCTCTATTTTTCTTTTGTATGTCGTTACTTACTGGTTGAGGCCGTGTCGATTGTAGTTATTGAGTTGGTTTAACGTCCAACATCAGCACTATATAGGCTATATTGTGGACGGACCCCAAGACGGTTTCTGACAATTGAGGCGATGTCAATACAATGTGATCAGCTGGAACAAGATTTCGGGTTTCCCTGCACTGTCTTTGTGTGCCAGCTGGTAAAATGTTCGGGTATCAGTTGTGGAACACATCCGCGATATAGCCCAGCTGATGACTTTGGAGGTTGTGAAACCAATCAATTAACGAACCAACCAACCAACCAACCAACTAACTGAATAACTATTAATTTTGAGAAGAGGAAGATTGACAGCCACTGTAGTGCTCAATGAAGCTACCCGTAACCACAGACATCAACAACTCTGGACCTGACAGATTTTGAGGCGGGTTCGTAACTAATGTACTCGAATTACGCGCCCAACCTGGAGATGAGTGTACAGAGAGAGAGAGAGAGAGAGAGAGAGAGAGAGAGAGAGAGAGAGAGACAGAGAGAGAGAGAGAGAGAGAGAGAGAGAGAGAGAGAGAGAGAGAGAGAGAGAGAGAGAGAGAGAGTACAATGTACCATGATGAGATTATGGCACACGCCGCCTTGTTGACACACGTTACTCACGTTACCTCTGAAAGTCTGAAATACCGGGAAAATCCGACTGGTTCAAACAATTTCGCACCTTACCCAGTTACATCTACTAAGAAAAGCTTTGAAACGAACTTGTATGAAGAACAATATAGCTCCTTGTAAAATTGATTTCGTTGGAAATTTAGAAGGTTTGAAAGTTTATGAAGTACATGTTCTTCGGACCACTACTGTCAAAGAAGATACAGCGCGTACCTGATAATTTGACATTACAAGGACCAGAACTTTCATGTCGAATTAACGTAAAGTCAAATTAGAAGATATATAGGACTTATTCGGAACTTTTAAAGTATGTTGAATTAAAGGAAATTTCGAATTATCAAATGTCCAATTAAGTGGAGTGCACTGTAATAGTTTTGGATTTCCCTCCCTTCATTCTCTTGGGCATTCAAGAAGAAATAACACTATTACAAGTATGTACTGTGTAGTCTGTAATTAACTTATTGCAAACAATGAAGAATAAAACTACCTATAGAAATTCACACTACAGATTAATCATTGATATTTCAACATTCTGAACATTTATAACGCTACATGCTGGTGAAAAAGAAACTTTTTTTTTTCACTGTAGTTTATGTTTGTGTTACTATTTTTAAAACCGTCTCAATAGAATCTATTTTAGAAGTGTTCGCCAATCGTTTAATAGATAATGAATGAAAGATTGATTCATACATTCTCAAATATGTTAGTATGTGCGCCGTTGCGCTTTTGAGGCAGATAATACTTTTTATTTTTGGCGATATAAATGAGCCAAAAATGGATTCCAAGAAATTTGACAGAGAATAAAGTGCATTGTAGAACTTTAATAGTATTTAATGATATTTGTAGAGACTTCTTTAAGGCGGCGAGTTTCATTGCTTTAGGTCGAGTGTGGAGTTCGTTTTTTACAGCACTTTGTTCCTTGGTTAAGAGATTTTTTCGATTTCTTTTTTGTGGACGAACTAAATGATGAATCACAATCGTTCCCAGAAATGTCCATGTATAATCCCATTCAGGCAGACACTACGCAAATAATTAAAGTAAGCATGCACTTCTTGTCTGCCCTCACGTAAGGTTTTCATCTGAATTAAAGTATAACAAAACCCCTGCCCTGTCTGACTCACCGCCAGTGTCTTAAGACTTTAGAGCTGTGGTGTCACTTGAACCTGGGCACACGTCACTAGATTAAGTGGAGTGTGCAATACCTGGTCTATACAAATAATATTTGATTGAAGTTTTTATGGGTCTTTTTACGTTTTGAAATTTATAAAAACCACTTGAAACACTGGTGTCGCATTCTCCTTGTTTTCTGAAACCACGACAACAAAGCAATTTGCTGGTTTCCTTTCTGTCTCGACATAGAAGGCGGTTGTGCTTAAATTTCGATATTGGGTGGGGTGCGCCTTTGAACTATAGATGGAATTTAAGACTACTTCCTTTTGATAATTTTGATTCAATATTTGAAAAGTTTTCAATAGAAATATTATCAAATGCAGCGCCACCCTCTAATGGAAGAAAGGAAAGGATAGCGAAGCGGAAAAGTAATGATAGAGAATTGAAAAGGAGGTAGTCAAATTGGTAAGGTTTCTGAAGTAGTAGAGAAATGTCAGAGCAGAGGTAGAGAAATAGTTAAGAAGTGGTAGACAAAATAATGGTAGAGAAATGGTGGTCAGTGGAGGAGAAACAGTTTTCATGTCTCTATATGAATATAATTATTGTACTGCTCACAAAAAGTAGGCTAAATTTTTGAGTCCCATACTAAAGATACATTATCCTTTACAGTATGCAGATCACGCTTTTCATAAAATACATAAATATACTAAAGAGGAAAAGAAATTGTCACAACTTTAAGTCCAAAATAAACTTCGATAATTATAGAACAAATTTCGGAAAGCAGCAGTAAACCACTTTACAAAATATTACAGCATACTTAGTTAAAAATAAGAAATCCACTAGGATCTAAATTTCATTTTTCCATGGAATACATACTTATTGGTAATTTTAAAATACCGTTAGTTATATCGTTTCCAAAGCAGAGATAAGATTTCACCACAGCTAGGCTCTCTACCTTGGACAAGCTTGATAAGGTCACCATACCTTAGGGAAACAATTGGTCTTTTGAGAACCTCTATCTTGAACGTAGGGTCTATACTTTACTCCGATTTCTGCCTCAAGGCCCAAATCTCTGTCTATAGAGATCTGGACAAAATCACAACGGAGAACTAAAACACAGAGCGCTAAGTGATTCCAAGCTTGTCCGTCTAACCAAATGTATTATTTTTGTTCGTCCTTCTGTCCATCTTTTTATCTCTCTCTCTCTCTCTCTCTCTCTCTCTCTCTCTCTCTCTCTCTCTCTCTATCTGCCTATCTATCTATCTATCTATCTATCTATCTATCTATCTATCTATCTATCTATCTATCTATCTATCTATCTATCTATCTATCTATCTATCTATCTATCTATCTATCTATCTATCTATCTATCTATCTATCTATCTATCTATCTATCTATCTTTCTATTTATCTATCGCTCTCGCCCCTTCCCCCGTCTCTCTCCCTTCATCTCTATCTCCCTCTTAAGTTTTCGTCTCCTGTGTTTTGAATGGATACTCCTTTTCTTCACCACCACCTCACTCGATGAACTCTCTAGTTCTAGTACATGTACTCCGTTGACGAGCTATACCGCGACCTGTCCTGTAGTACATAGGCCTAATGTACATTATCGACCTCTACAGGCGGTCTAGCCCACTGAATATAGAACGTCAAAGAGGCACAGTGTAGACTGCACTTAGCTCCAACAGGTCTGTATATAGCCACACTGAGATCAAATTACAGGCATTAAAGTGTACCATGTCTTGTCGGGCTCTTAGATGTTCGTACTATAATATAGCAAGTGGTTGGTTCGAGGTTCCTTCTCCTTTCCGAGTTTGGATGCTACGAATCTCCATCTTTCACGGTCTCTTGCGATTTCACAGCATTGGTTGATTTTCATTCCAGTTGATTCCTCAGTGTTTTCTATCCAGCTCTTTCTTCTTCTTCCTCGTTCTCGTTTTTCTTCTATTTTTCTCTCCAGGATCTTTCTTTGAAGGGTGCCATGCCTTCTCACGTGTCCATAGTATCTCAGTTTCCGCTTTTGTATGGTCTTGACAATTTCTTTTTGACTAAGACCTAGTTGTTTCAGAACTTCGCCGTTTGTCTTTTTGTCTTTCCATGATGTCCTTGGTATTTTTCTGTACATCCACATTTCCATTGTCTCTAGACTTTTCTGTAGGACCGATGTGAGTGTCCATGTTTCACATGCATACAACAGTACAGACCAGACGAAGCATTTCATGAGTCTGATTCTGAGTTGGTATGAGAGCTTGCGGTATGTGCAAGAAAAGTCCATTAAAGTATACCATGTCAAGTAGGGCTCTTATATGTCCATACTACATGTGCAGTTAGAGTCCATTAAAGTATACCATTAACATATCAATCCGGGCTCATAGATGTTCGTTCATACTACATGTGCAAGTATAGTCCATGCCAAAATCGGGCTTATAGCCAAAACAAAGAAAATAGGTAAGGGAATCCACACTGCACTGGCTTCCAATCGCAACCCTATCCGCGGTGGCCCAGGGGTAGAACATCGACTTCCGACGCAATAAGGTCCGTGGTTCGAGCCCTGGCGATTTCGCTTCCTACTGGTTGGGCCGATGCCAGTATAATGTGACCAACTGAGAAAGGAGGCATGGTATCCCCGCCCTGTCTTGTGTGTGGCAGCACATAAAATTGTCAGACATCAGTCAACTCAACTAAACTCAACTTATCTCCCCAAATAAGATCTGAGCCAAAGTTGATGTCAAGACATACAAGATAGTTTGGCGTATGATCTTCTGGCCGCGCAAGGACTGAGATGTCTATGTGATGTGGAAAAAAATAAGATGATCACTTTGGAAGATTTCTCAGGACAAAGAATAAACTAAGCCAACGACATATTAACTCTTAGAGAGGAGATAGATCTCGTATGTGGCAGCACATAATATTGTCAGAAGTCAGTTTTGGGGCCCGTCCGCAATATAGACTATATCGTGCTGATGTTGGGCGTTAAAACCTCAACTCAACTCTAGACTTACGGGGCTAATGAGCGATTAAGAAACCAAAGGCCTAAGGCCTAAATTACGTGATTGTGTCATCCACTATCCTATTGTGGAACACAAAGCCTGTAATAATATCTTTTGTTTATGTAAATTGAAACCATATAAATATTTGTTATCGTATATAAAAGGTTCGAGATACAGATCATGCGAATGAAAAAAAAAGTGAACTTTACCGCAGAAAAATGTATTGGTTGGTTTAGTTTTAACCCAAAAACTTGTCCTCCCTTATTTTGGAAGGGTATAAAATCTAGCCATGAGCTTCTCTATACGTCCATACACTTGCCATTCCCTTGGCAACTATCAACTATCATACGACAAGGGCAGGCTGTCTGTAAAGGCTGTTACAGATGATGGTGATAGAGGTTTAGAATGTCGAACGAATGCTCAAGCCGATATATCAGCTGTGCATCACTCGACCACTTGAGATTTACGTTAGACTAACAAGGGTTGGGGGGGGGGTAGACTGACGTGATTTATTTGCTGGCACTATATCATACAAATAGTTCTCTAAGTTATGTTTTTTATAGTATACGACCATAAGGGAAATAACATAGATCGAGGTATAGAAAATGTAAGAAATTGATGAAAGTCTCTCGATTGATCATCACTGTGAAACTTTTTAAATTGCTGATTGGATTAGTATCACCATGTAATAATGTTTATAGTGTCAGAATAATACAATTTGTTATAATTCAATGGAAATGTATAAGAGTGCCTTCAAAAACCTTCCTATGTCCCTTCCCTTGTATTGGAATATTTGACATCTGCCCATCAGTTTCCATATACGTCCATATATCTGCCTGGTCTAGGGGCTATCAGAACCAGATGTTTAGGGCACAAAGACCTGGGAACACATACACTTAAACAGTAGACACGAGAAGACGCAGCCTGGGGTAAGATTGAGCAAATAATTATGATGATCAAGTGGATTAAAAACCTGAGAAATGTGATGCTCTGTCAACGTTAGGCACACGTTCATTCTCTCCTTTTATTCTTCAGACCTAAGCGTATATAACTAGGATATGACCCATGGAGCAGGAAAGATAAATATTTTCATAAGAGTTAAAATAGAACAGTGAGGAATGGCGGCGTCTTTATTCTGACCGTAGAGACATGAAAGATACAGTTGAGGACATAATAGAGGGGGAAAAGTATAAATAAGAAATGGATTAAGTTCCTTTGGTTTGTAGTTTATTTTGTAAAAACACACGCCAACACAAATACAGAAACAGACATACGCGCTCTGGTGCTTGTTTGGTTACACACTTCCACAATGTGATATTTTACAATCATTTTTATCTCTCCACTTATAGAAAAAAAACCAAACAAATGTGAGACGGGCATGAAGGAAGGTTATTTTCACACACCAGTACATGTACTTATTTCTGATGTGGTATTAAAATTTAAAAATACTGTTGTTTTCAAAATTACATTTATCTTATTTCCAAAGAAATTTCTTTGATAATTATAACAGGTTTTGACTCTATAAAAACATTGCTCGTACACCGGTAAACTCTCTCTTTCTCTCTCTCTCTCTCTCTCTCTCTCTCTCTCTCTCTCTCTCTCTCTCTCTCTCTCTCTCTCTCTCTCTCTCTCTCTCTCTCTATCTATCTCTATCTATCTATCTATCTATCTATCTATCTATCTATCTATCTATCTACCTATCTCTATCAATCTATCTCCCTCTATCTCTCGCTCTGTTTATTTCTATGTCTGTCTCTCGCCCTCTCTGCTTCACATGAATTTAAATTATATGGGTTATGGAGCAGCCAGGTTTGCCCACTGTTTTATAGTGCCCGCATGCCTCCCATGCCCAGCAGAGTACATCTCCACTGCAGTAAAACTAACGGGAAAACCCGCACCTCCTGTGGTTACGCCAGACCCGGCAACCTCAAAAAGAAGAGTGCGTGGGCAGTTAAGGTCAGCCTGAGGACAGAAACACTGGTCAATAATCAGTTGCAGACCTGTAGAGGAAGGATGGACACATTAGCATAAGATTATCCCCTCTTTCAGTCTGTCTTTGTTTTGAAAGACTAAACTAGCCGAATATATTACGGTGTGGTTGAGAGATGCACGTAACGCTTATTGTTTATGATGTACTGAACTGAAAATATGATTTAGTAAGAGGGGGGTATTACAAGTTAAGGAGAAAGAGGGGAGGGGAACACGTCAAAAGGATGAGAGGGAACGGGGCACGAGATGTTACGGAGAGGGAGATGAAGTGATTTCTTTCAGTTGATAATGTTTTTAATTTAATTGCTTTTCCTTTGTTTGTTTGTTTGTTCAGATAGTGGGAAGAGTCCATAGCAACATGACTTGCAAGATTAGCGAATTTAAAAGAGATATCTAATCAATTGTTGCTTTGCAATTATTTTCGTCTTTTTTCCGAGTTTAATGGTTAATGCCATACTAATTTTTTTTCAGAGCAAAAAAGTACAAAACTTAATTTTGGATGAAAAAAATATGAGGAAAAAAAACAAATTGAGAGAGAGTGTGTTCGTAAGAATAGATCAAGATTATCAACACATAGATCGAAAGTACACACAATCATTTGTAACTATGACTGTGACTTTTGAAGAATAAACAGAGTGTGAAATATTAAGCTCACAATAGTGTCTGCATTGTAACACTATTTTATTAAAATACTTCTCGGACAAACTGTCTTTTTTATATCGGTTCCATTCCAGCTAAAAGCTTGATTTTCTGGTTTTTTTTTTCTTAGAAACATTTTATAGACAACCATTCTCTGGTCTTTTTAACTGCGAGCTTATTTTTCACTGAAAATATTAATGTTAAAGGACATAATTATTTGTGTGTTGTTTTGTAACATCTCTCAGAGGCAAGAAATATGAATGTTAAACAACGAACGTCTTATAACAAATTTTACTATTTTTTTAAAGTAATTTTTACAGTCTAACATCATTATTTTTTCTGATTTTAGTTCTTCAATCATGTAGCCCTGCTCTAAAAGAATTTAGTGTGGTGCGGAGAAAAATTTGATGAAGCTTCAAGTATATTTTCGCTGGATTCGGAATAAGTCATAATAAGAAAGAGATTGCATTGACAGTTTTGAAAGATAGACATAATAACTGTCTGGAAAATATTCTCATGAGATTGTCGTCATAGAAAGCAGACAAAAAACTTCCAATTTTCTAAATCAAAGGGAAACTGAGTTTTAAAATTTTCACTTTTTCCGCTGAAGACTCTGAAATGTTATTTCTATGATTATCGATTTTTACAAGCCCTATGGAAGCTGATGTCTGTTTCAAGCCAAACATTTTTCTCCGATTTTGATGGTTCGACGATTTCTCACTTCCTGTCAGTTTTTGTCGGTTTTTGTCGTTCTTTTGTGTTGTTTTTTTTTGTTGTTGTTGTTGTTGTTGTCCATTTTTATCAGCTTGACGGAAAGGTTGGCATGAATAGTTGAAATAATGTTATTATCATGGTCTATATCTGTTTCTTTCTTTCTCTCTTTGCCTCAATTTCGTATTTTTCTATTTCTTTATTCCTACGCCAATATCACCATGTATCATCTCTCTTTCTGCTTGCATGCCCGTCTATCTCTTCTCCCTCCTCGCTTTCTTTCTTTCTACCTCTCTCTGTCTCTATCTTTGTCTCTCTGTCTCTTTGCCATTACATCTATGTCTCTGTTTCTTTTCCTCTCTCTGTCTATATATGATCCCGCCTTTCCCTCTCCTCGTCTTTTTGTCTCTCTCTCACTCACTCTCTCTCTCCTCTCTCTCTCTCGCTCTCTCTCTCTCTCTCTCTCTCTCTCTCTCTCTCTCTCTCTCTCGCTTTGCCATGTCTCTGTTTCTGTTTGTCTCTCTGTCTAAATGTACTCCGGCTCTCTGTGTGTCTCTGTCTCTCTCTCTATCTTTCTCTTTCTCCTTCCCTCCCCCGCTCTCTCTCTCTCTCTCTCTCTCTCTCTCTCTCTCTTACTTTAGATACGCAATTTTCAATCTTTATCACCACATTAAAAGAAGTTCCAATCTTCATTATTAAACCATATCCTAGGCTCACTTTGATACATTCTTGTTGCAATAAACATTAAATTCGATGTTGCAAACATAATGTAATGATAATTTTAATCATTCCTACTGTGATTCGCTGTATGCAAACAGCGCTTAAGCTTTTTGGATCTTTATTTTACATCTTTTAAACCTATTCATTATTCGTTCTTCTTTGAAAGCAAAACAATTTATGGGTGATAAGGAAGTAAAATTTAAATTGTGGAGCTGGCAGTGTGGTGCCATAGGATAAATACTGTCCATAAAGGAAGATTTGCAATTTTATTACCCTTCTTCAGTTATTTTTGTTTAACAAACTCTCTTTGATATTTTTTTCTATAAGACCTTTGCCATTAAAACTGCCTAAGCAAAGTTTAAATCAAACTCCCCCCCCCCCCTCTCTCTCTCTCTCTCTCTATCTCTCTATCTATCTATCTCTCTCTATCTATTTATCTCCCTCTCTCTCTCTCATGATATTTCTTTGTGGGTTTACGTCTTTTCGTCCTTATGTCTCTCTAAAAATCACCATAATACTTATGACCAGGATGCCATCTGGGATTGAACTGACACCTTCTGCTAACCACCTGAGCTATCTAACATTCAGACTAACAGCTGCTGTTGTTAAAAGTGAAACAACAACTCTACTTAGTACCCAACAATGACATGCTTGGTATACAATATAGTATATATATACATGTAGTACTATGAGCATCAGGTAAAGTAATTCACAGAGCTAGCGTATCGGCCTTGGGCACCTGGAATGATGGCATTCCCCGCATGATAAACTCTTGGACGCCAAACCAGGGGTAATGGATGGGCAGATGCAGTGCCACGGCCTTTCGTCAAGTGGTAAAAACCTAGAAAGGGAGGTTGGGAGACTTAGCGTGCTGGAAGAAGAATTTGGGCGGTAGACAATGGCTGGATGGTAGATGCACAGAGACAGAGAAAGAGGATGTGTAATGGAAATAGATTAAGACATAAGATAGATTAATAGAGAGAGAAAGAGAGAGATAGAGAAAGAGAGAGAGAGAGAGAGGAGGGGGGAGAGAGTGGTGGTTGGAGGGAAAGGTTCCGCAAAAACTAATATGAATGGGGTAGATTGAAAACATGCTTATGTGCAGATAAAAAGTAAGTAGCTGCATGTATTTTCTTTATTTTTCCGATGACAATCGCCTAAAAACGAATATGGAATCACCATCTGTATTAATTTCCATTAAAAAAAGCTTTTCTGTCTGTTCCTGGCCCTGCCTCTATCAATGTGCACTAATTGGTCAAGGGTGTACACAAACATAAATAGATGTCAGAAATAAATTCTTTCGACACCTTCCAGTATCTCATACCAAGCTAAGGTTGGCATAGAGCATCAATAATAACAGCAAACAAACATACCCGCAAGTAGATCTTTACACACAAAAATGAAATTAAAAAGTTATTTCATAGTTCAAGAAAACAACTAATCACATTAAATAGAATGCACGTGGTTGTAAGACTCTGATTTACACCTGAAAAAATGTGAAAAATATGAAACAAGTCATTCAAATTCAAGACTAAAGTTGTTAGACTAGGTAAAACATCTTGGCAACTAATATAACGCAACTTTGGCTGTAACATGAAAAAGAGAGAGGGTGTAGAAACATATAGAGAATACACTAGAAAGCCAGATAGGTTAAAGGTTCTAGAGACATTTAGAGAATAAATGACAAGATACACAGACTACTAAGCCAAACAAACTGATAGTTCGAAAGGAGCACAACTAAATCGAACTAATGCTTCGGGAAAGGGAGATAGAGAAACAGACACAGACTAACATAGACCCAGGAGTTCTTAGTCTGCCACAGCAAGCATGTTATATTGATTAAGTTGGTTCTTGTCAGTGTTGACTAAATAATGCTCTCGTTATTGCTTCTGTCAAGATGCTTTATGAGCCCATGCCGATAAAACCTCTCGCTTGTCCAATAATTATACTGCTGCTTAAGATCCTGATTACTTTATAGCTTCATGTGTAGATGGAAGAGTTTACATAATAGACTGTATACAGTTTGGTGTATATATGGATGCAGGCTCTTCCTTACTGCTGATTTATGCCTCCAGAGCTGGTGTTAAGAAATATAAAATGGGACTGAGTGCAATACAGCTTTCTCGCTGAAAGTGACACTGCTGGTACTATTGGTTCTGGATGTCTGTATATGTATAAGCCTAATTAAGCTTACCGTGTAAAGTTTATATATTAGATCAGGCGTACATCATCAGCGTCATTCGAATAAGCATTATTAATGACAGAAGTGGGTGGTACCTGCTCTGCTTTTCTGGGTTTAACGTCTTCTAGGTTCCCTCTAAGTGATTCTATACGGCGAGAACAACATAACAATTTATCAAGCCAGTAAACAGGCAGTGATTAATCTCTTTGCCATGCCAGCTCACTCGTTGCTTAAGGTAACGGATAATAATGGTTCACTCTAGCAATTATATACCCCGTTTAATATTGAGTGCCGCAGTAAATTTAGTTGGTCTATATTATATGGAACTTTGTATAGGACTAAAACCTTTTTATACCTTTTAGTCTTTCAAAAACCTCTGCACATATTAATACAATTGTAAACATAATTGGCTTATCAAATGCGAATTCAAGCTGCGTGCTTCCTGGTTCACGACATGCTATTTTATCACATGAATATGTCTAGCATAGATTTAATATATCCTATGATTACTAAGTGCAGTTTGGCAAGAGTTTATAAAGGGATCAGTTAGGGATTTAGGGGATTGCATACTGATTGATTCTATTTTGGTTATCGAGTTAAAATGTTCATTAGTACACCACGCCTAAATTAATTTTTTTTTAAAGAAAAGAAAACAAGGCTAAAACCGGTTGTACACTGGTAGGGGGAAAGTGGGAGGGCAATTCATTGTGCATGTTAAAACTTAAATATAAAAAAACGACATCATTGATATCTACGAAATGCATTAGTTGTGATAAAATTCAAGCAATTTACTCTGCAGCTGTTGACGTAAGCTTAAATAGGGAAAGGGATAAGGCTAAAAAACTGAAAATGAAACGACTTTGTTTATAGTTATTATTAATGCATGATTATCTTGGTATATAATATCAGTTTTCATTAGCAACAGCTGTGTTAAGAACAAAAAATTTTGTGAAGTCACACACAGCATTCGCCCCAAAAGCTATCAGCTGGAACCCTACTGGTTTCGAAAGATAATATAGGCGTATCATCTTTTTAACCCCTGCGGTGCTTGGAATTAGCGTTCTCATTGATCCGGCACGAGATAAATCAACTCTGAGCATCCTATATCGTTAATGATATCAGATACTTTGGCGATATGCATGGCAGAGTATGGGAGTGATTTTGAGTTCAATTACAAATGGATCTCACCAACATAGAGCTGAGAACATCAAGTGGTATCCATCACTGATCTCTATTAGATATATCAGCAAATTGTTCGACCTGAATAGCACTTATTCTATGATAATGTCGATTTGCTAGGTTGGTGTCCCGAAAGAAAGCCTTTCAAAGACATAAGGGTACCAACTGAGATTCGAATCGTTAATCTGCCGGGAATTATTATTATTGAAATTTGGTGCGGCTAGAAAATTAAGAAAATGATCGCAAGCGCACTTTGCACTTCAAAAGATTCTATATTAATCTGAAATACAGCCAAGAAAGAAATCCCCTAACATCACACCTGGAGTAGATTAAACAAGCACGTGTCCTTGAAAAGCGAAAGGATGAGGGTAAATCTGATTTTTTTTTAAATGCACATACAATTAGACAAAATAGAAGGGTATTAATAATGAAGGCCGATAAATTTTCTTTTAAGTCAGAGATAGTCATAGTTCAGCCATTTTTCATGAAAGGCTAGAAATAAATTTAGTTATGTCTGCTTGGCAATAAAATTATTGTTAAACAGTATCGAAGTATCTTTGGTTGATGATATAACCCTATCATGCAAGCAGTTGATGTTTCAAGATGGAACACACACACAGTCAATGTCTAAAGGAGGGGCTTGCAGGTGGCTCTAACAAGCTTTCTGACAGGTAGATCTATATACCATGTGAGAAAATAGATCTTACGTCGTAAGTACAATGTTTCGGTAAGCTTAAAACTCGACTTAAGACAGGCGTATGAAAAGGCTTAGGGCCAGTTGTACGGTACTGCGACAAAGTACTTTCGCGATCTAGGGGAACGGAAGTACAACGTCGTAGTTAGCTTACAATATTATTATTCGTCTTAAGATATGTGAAAAAGAAAACTTACGATGAGTCGTAGTCTACCTCAACGTTGTACCCACGACACCTCATCTAGATCTAGACTGATTCACCTGTACATCACCCCTACCGATGCACTTATCCTGGCCTCATTGGTCTCTGATGCACTGTGATACCTGCACTTATGCCTGGAGATGTCATTAAGAGCAAGTGATGTAAGGTTTCCGGGATGTTGTTATGGGGTTGATCTGGTACAAAACGATGCTGCTCCCAGTGCTTTAGTTTGAGCTAGAGTAGAGTAATTTTAGATGAGGCACAGACGAGTAATCAGAATATAATATAACATAGAAAAATCAGATCAGAAGATAAGCTTTGTAATTTCATTTCCTTTCTTTGTTTTCACAAAGCCCCCTTGGGGATATATTAGGATCCGTTATCATTGTCGGGAAGGAATCGCAATAAACACAGATGGTCTTTTTTTTTATCAAGTTGCTAATTCTAAACGAAAAGCTTTATGAGTTTATGACTGTACTCTTACTAAAAATCATGGTAAAACCGACGAGGAATCGATTAGTTGCATTATAGGCATGATTTTTCCCCCCAACTTTAGTGAATAAAAAACCATCTTGAAATTACAACAAGTGCGGTTTGCATATCTTCATCTCTCTCTCTCTCTTTCTCTCTCTCTCTCTCTCTCTCTCTCTCTCTCTCTCTCTTTCTCTCTCTCTCCATCTGTCTCCGTCTGTCTGTCTCTTTCTACATCTGTCTATCTAACAATCCATCTATCTTTCAATTTGTATAACTCTTAACTCCGATTAAGCCAGTTTAGGTTAAATAGACAATAATAATACATGTACCATTAAAATTGTGAGCAGAATCGGGTTATGCGGTAATACTATTAGGATTCCCAATAGATCTACCTGTTCATGTATTCCTGGCGCCTTCTTAAAGAAGCCTAGACTATTCCCGGGGGTTTCCCCCTAAGCTTCCGTCAACGTCTCACACGCACAAAGAGAAAGGGGATTTCACGTCGAATTGCGCAGAGCTGACGTCGAAATGCAAAGGAGACATAGATCTAGACCGACATCTTTAGTGAGTACATGTACAAGTTTGCAAGCTTAAATGCTCTTTGTTTCAAGCGTCGCGAGATAGCTCAGTGTTAGTGCTATGCACTAAAGAGAAGGATGCCAAAAGTTCGAATCTTATCCGGCTTTCTTTTTTTCTGTATAGCAAGAGAATGTAAGACTAATCAAAGACTGCTCGTCTCAGTGTAATGCAATGTATTATGAGAAACAAAGTGGTTCTGTCTATGTATAGTGGACACTGAATTATTGGTACATAACGGTATTATTGAAATATTGAGTTTGGTTCCGTTTCTAAAACATCTTTATAAACGTTCGTGGAATAAACCATGTTGGGCAATACTTTTGAGTAAACGGCTGATCACTTTCATCTGGACTCATTCCACTTAAGGAGATAAATGCTGTTGATTTTTGTTGTTGTTGTTGTTGTTGTTGTTGTTGTTGTTGTTGCTGTTGTTGTTGCTGAGTTTTTTTCATTTAAGACAGCGGTATTGTAGAAAGTAATTCAAGTATCATCCAGTGTAGATGTGGTCGAATCTAAATAATTTGCCATTACAAGGCGATCTAAGATCTTTTAAATAAAAAATGGGAAAACTGTTAAGTGGTGAAGTAAAATTAGCACAGCGGACAAAGCCAATACTTACTTGACGCCAGAAAGAATGTTATTGACAGCTAGCTGTCTATTAGATGATCCGTACTCAACTGGGTATCGGTCTTGGATATATCGATTCCATGTACCATGAACCGGAAAAGGGAGTCCAGCTCCAATTAAGACGATTTCCACTTGGTTGGATTCGGTTATTAATATCCCTTTCAGTCCAGGGGAGCCGGGCATGTTCTACGCTTCATATGTGCTGTCGGACAATGAACTATGCAGAGATTCAAGGCCAGGAGGAATCATTTCACACTGTCCAATAGTTGAACTTTGGGGTTGAAATAGATCATGAGAACAGTTTTGACTAGATGTCTGACTGAATGTCTCTCTGTCTCTTTCTCCTTGTCTTTGTCTATGTCTCTCTTTGTCTATCTCTCCGTTTGTCTCTCTCTCTCTGTCCATTTCTCACTGTCAGTTTGTCTGTGTGTCTGTGTATCTTTCTGACTATCTGTCTCACTTATATCTCTCACTCTCTGTCTCTCTCTCTATCTTCCTCTCTCTGTCTCTCTCTGTCTCTCTGTCTCTCTTTATTTCTCAATCATGCTCAAATAAATGTAGAAATGTGAATGTAACCAAGATGTTTCTGTTTGACCAAATATATTCATATTTCACTTTTTTCTTTGAATATATCTCTATCTTTCTCCGTCTCTCTTTTATTATCTTTTTACCTATCCCCCGTTCACTCTCTTTTCACGTCTCTCATTTTCTCATCGTTTCCTCCGTGATAATTTCCTAAAAGCGTTGAATAAAGATTATAACTAAAAAGGAAGAGGTTGAGAGATAGTCGTGTAAGAGGAAAGCAAACTTAGTAGCTGCAATGTTGTGGTTTTGCTTTTCGATCTGGGTGTAGCTTGAGAGAGGTAGAGAGAGAGGGGGGGATAGAGAAAGAGAGAGAGAGAGAGAGAGAGAGAGAGAGAGAGAGAGATGAGATATGTAGACAGAGATACAGACCGACAGAAACAGAATAAATAATAGAGACAAAGACAGAGAGAGAAATTGCCAGACAAAGAGTGACAACGAAAGGCAAACAGACAAACAAGCAGAAGCGGAGGCAGAAACATACCTAGAGATAAAGAGAGAGAGTGTGTGTATGTGAGAGAGAGAGAGAGAGAGAGGGTGTGTGTGTGAGAGAGAGAGAATTATATATATGGAGAGAGAGTGTGTGTGAGAGAAATAGAGAGAGAGAGCACGATAAAAAACGACAGATAGGTTAAAGGTTCTAGAGACATTTAGAGACGAAATGACAAGATACACAGAATACTAAGCTAAACAAACAGATAGTTCGAAAGAAACACACCTAAATCGAACTAATGCTTCGGGAAAGGGAGATAGACAAACAGACACAGGCTAACACAGACCCAGGAGTTCTTAGTCTGCCACAGCAGAGCTGTTTTGATGGCACTCTCGGCCCCTCCACAGTTTGTTTTCGTGCTCTGGATGACCCACCACCTCCTGCGCTACGATCGTCACGTTTTAGGTACTCAACGTAGAATAGTTAACATACAATGTACTCACTAGGTTGTAATATATGCTTTGCGATTCTCATTATATTTGCCGGTGACCTAATCACGCCCTAATAGACATGGGGATATTCTAAGAATTCAGTGGTTTCATTAAAGTTGAGTTGAGTTGAGTTGGTTTAACGTCCAATGCCAGAACTATATAGGCCCTAATGTGAACGGGGCCCAAGACTGACGTCGGACATTTTTATGTGCTGCCAGACACGAGACAGGACCGGGGATACCTGGATTCCTGTATTAGCTGGTCACATTAAACTGACACCGACTCAATCAGTCACTGTAGAGGGTACGAAATTGGACAAATAAATTTTCGACCGATCGTGGGATACGAACCGCCGACCTCTCGATCTCTACCGCTTGAGCCATTTCGTCACCCCTACATTCCTGGCTCCGTAAGTCGAGGGTAGATTCCCTAAGCTTCGTTTTAGATATGAGCCAGAAGTCATGGCATCCCCGCCCTGCCTCGTGTGTTGCAGCGCATAAAAATTTCAGACGTCAGTCTAGGGCTCGTCCACAATATATCCTATATAGTGTTGATGTTGGACGTTAAACCAACTCAACTCAACTCGCAGCAAGACAAATTTTACCGGGAAAGAATTTTAATCTATAATATAACATCCCCGATTGAAAGGAGGTAATATTTAAGAATACCGCTATTCCAGAGGCATTTTGATAAACTTTATATAATAACGAATTCTAAATTTATCCTGAGGCATTTTATCAAAAACTTTAAGTCGACAAAAACATTGGATCACCTAACAAATATAACCAAACAAATAAACAAATATTTTTCAATAGTTGTAAATATGTAAGTAAAAGTCATGGCGAAAAAATCAACCTTACTCTATAAAATAACACGTTGTATACAAAAGAGATAAAAATGTAAATACCCGAGACATTTTGACTGTATGCATGGACGCATTGACGAAGGAAACAAGGTTATAATATAGGGAAATGTGCATTCATACTGTTAAAACCCATTACCTCTTACTCCTTTATCGATCACAGCCGACACATGATTATGCGGACATGTACAAACGTAAACACGCAAACCAGCCATTACCGATTCCAATGATTTTAACTTATTTTCCTCCACGTCTACTTTACATGATTACATAAACAAATAAACATAACAGACAACGGAATGTTTTCCTTTCATTTGCGCCCGAAATGTTTTGGTGTTTCGCTGTTCTGTCAATCCACTCTAGTACGCTGTTTATGCTTTTCCCATTCGTCTTAAGCCCTTGAACATGGCCCACTGGAGCTAAATCTTTTACACAAGCAAACAAATGCGTTAGGAAGATTATACAGTGCACCTGGAAAACCAATCCTCCTTCATGACACTGATAAATTGTTCGCAAACATTAGTGTGGAACACTACCGCTTGCCGAGTGAGAAAGGTTTTTAATGTTTGGGTTGTTAAAACAAGAAACTGCTTTGTGAGGCTGCTCACAGCAGGGTGTATTTTCTTCTGCCTGTCAGTTCAATTATCTCCCTTGTCAAATGTTACCTGGTCCGTCAGCTCGAAGTTTGGCGTCACAGTCAAGGTGACAGAGAGACGGCGTTCTTTGCCCATACGGCCATACCATACTGACTACTGAGGATTAGGGGTGGGATACACAATCCAAGACACTGACAAGTTGTTTTTTTATCGTTTGTTACTTAGCGTCCAACGACAGCACTATATATAGGTTATATTTTGGACGGGTCCAGAAACTAACGTCTAATAAATATACGTGCTGCCACACAGAAACAGTGCGGGAATAATTATCTGGACTCCTGCCTCAGCCGATCACACTATTTCGACACCGACCCAGCCAGCACGGGGCAAAACACAATTCAATTTTCCCGATCGGAGTCCAATGCTCTACCACTTGCGCCCCACCCCCCACCCCCACTATGCAAGATGCCTTGCAATAACGTTGTCCATAGCAAAAACTAAGACGATAGGTGAGTGAACCTGCAAGCTTTCCACTGGCGTTTAATCATAGATCTATACTAGACTTAAAACCAATGAAATCCTTTCGGTAAAGCGGAGGGCGCGGTGGCCCTGGGGTAGAACATCGGCTTCCGACGCAAAAGATCCAAGTTCGGGCCCTGGCGATTTCGCTCCCTATTGTTTGGGTTGGTGTCAGTTTAATGTGACTGGCAGCACATAAAATTGTTAGACGTCAGTCTTGAACAACAACAACAACAACAACAACAACAACACGAATGATGGCAAAAATCGCAGCAGCAGCAGCAGCAGCAACATCAACATCAACAACAACGATAGAACAACACCTATGTAAACAAAGTTAACGCCTCTAGTCAGTTGAAAGAAAACCAAGACTTAAATTCTAAACAAACAAAAAAAATTTGCGCCGTCGAACTATTCCACGTGAAATATCTGTGTCATTGTAAAGGCAGATTTTGTTTTCATAATTCCAAAGCTTCCCCCAGAACTGCGTGTAATTTGTACTCGGTTTCTTACTCATTTTTACCTAAATATGTACGCTCTCACAGCTAAATGAGTTGGCAGCTCTGTATTTCAATAGAGTTTACGGAAGAGGCGTTGGAAAGACGACCGCTATCTCGAAGACTCAGGCATCAAGTGACGCTTTCTTGGCTACTCCCGCACTATCTCATTGGGTCCAATAGCGATCACTGACCTAGTTTTGTAGAACAACGCTCCTGTCGCACAGAGAAAACAAACGCTGTCCAGACACCCAGTGGTTGTGAACGGTTAAGCCAGTCTTCAGCCTTTGAGACACGCCACGTGAAAGATCCTTTTCTTCTATGTGCGCGTGACAGTAAAGCCGATGGATCTGCGTGTGAGTCATTGAGGTGAACAGAGAGCAACCTTTGGCCAGGTGGACACATCTCATTTGATATTTAGAATATGTGAAAATAGTAAGAAAAATCATGTTACATTTTTAATATTTATATTTTTCTCAAATGTTAGAATCATGGCGTACCCCTTCTTTGTGTATTTCAGGATAATTTGTTTCTATGTACTCTTCAGTATAATTCTTACAAGTTGGAAAGCCAAATTAAGAATATTAATTCATTTCAATATAAAAATTGGTATAAGAATCATACTGAAATGCACAAAGAAAGGGTACACTACGATTCTATATTCGACACAACTATGAATTTTTTTTAAAGTCAAATAATTTTTATTTTTACAAATTCTAAATATGAAATGAGATGTGTCCACCCGACAAAAGTTTGCTCTCTGTTTACCTCAATGACTCACTCGCAGATCCATCGGCTTTACTGTCACGCGCACATAGAAGAAAAGGATCTTTCACGTGGCGTGTCTCAAAGGCTGAAGACTGGCTTAACCGTTCACAACGAGGTGATCAGAGAGCAAACTTTGGCCGGGTGGACACATCTCATTTGATATTTAGAATTTGTAAAAATAAAAATTATTTGACTTTAAAAAAAATTCATAGTTGTGTCGAATATAGAATCGTAGTGTACCCTTTATTTGTGCATTTCAGTATAATTCTTATACCAATTTTTATATTGAAATTAATTTATATTTTTAATTTGGCTTTCCAACTTGTAAAAATATGACTATAATATAATTATTAAATTTGTTAAGGAGACATGTCTTTATATTATCTGTGTGTATTGTTTTTTTTTATTTCCTAATTAAAATGCAAAGTGAATTAACTTTTTGTTGTTGTTGTTGTTGACTAGGTATGTTTTTATTCTTTTGTTTCTAAATTTCCTTTTAGTTTCATTTTATCGTAACACGAAGAATATGCATATGAGATTGAATGTTTTATAACAGGATTATATCGCCACAATATAAATACTAGTTTACAAAGAATCTTTCATCTCAAGAATGTATTATGTCTTTCAAATGATACTTTCTCAAAACTCTCCGTGCTCGCTTTCGTGCATATATACATATACCTGTTCCATTTTGCAAATATAAAGCCATTAAAACACAGTTCGGGCTGACAAAACAGAACGACGAAGAATAGAGACTATTTCAATTTTTTTTTTAGTTTTCTGAAGAAAAAAACAGAAAAACAACAACAACATTCATGCAAGTAAAAATTGGAGATAATACATTCTAATAGTGCAAGGAAATTACGTGTTGAAAAAAAACTCTACATCTATAACTTCAGAAAAGTAACAATTTGAATGTTCCTGAATAAGAGACAAACAAAACCCAGACATCGATGCAGCAAGTAGAATCTATTTGTCCAGTCAACAAATACAAAATTCCCCGACACGATACATGAATTCAAAGAATTCAAAGACTTCAGATATTCAACCTCAGTGTTTGTTGACAGTCTGAGGATGAGAAAACCGCGAGTGATCTTTCCTTGGCGAACGCTTTATGTGCTAAGCAAATATCACAGCGACCAAATAAATGTACGTAATTCCGATGAAGATCAGTGTAGCCTTGTGAAGATGCAGGAATTTGTGATGTCTTGACGATGATGATGATGGTGGTCATGGTGATAAAAATGGAAATAATGTCAGAAAAAACAATAAGATATAAGATATAATAAATAATAATAATATGATAATGATAATAATAATAATAATAATAATAATAATAATAATAATAATAATAATAATAATAATAATAATATAAACTAATCGGAAAGTTAAGGATTCGATCCCTGATAAGACCGCCATGTTATATACTGGTTGGACCATTGTACAGAGTTCTATAAATAGCACTATTCACAGACATCTGTGGACCGTTGTTACAATGAGACAGTCTGTGGTGTAATCTCGCTCTGTTTCTTTGTGGAGGCAGGTAAAAAAAAAGTCTTCCAACTCGTTTGCGCATAGTTTTATGATACTATTTTGGAACCTAGGACAAAGCATTTCTCTTATGTGGAACAAGTTTTATAAAGACTCCAGAAAGAAGTGAAAGAATCTAAAGACTAAAGCTCTATGGTGATGGTGTATTTAATTTCAGGATGAAGTTCAAGCCGACATAGAGATAAAAGTTTATTGCTTTTATGGAAATTAATAGTAAAGTATACGATAATTACCAAAGTTGAAGTTCTACAGACACATTAGTATCCAGTATGGGTCGATTGAGGTAAATCTTGCTAATACCAACTTTGTGGATGAGTCTCATGCATGAACGACAATCATTGTGGATCGTCGAGACAGAATTTCTATTGTTGGATATGAACAGCTTTTCGCTACATTGAAGTTGAGGTTGTTATGATTATTATATGACTCGATAAAACTCATGAAAGTTTTTGCTATGATGGGGTTAGTCAAGTTAAAGCCATGACCTTGTCAAGGAAAATGCTATATTAAGGTACCAACACAAATACACATACACACAAACATACACACACACACACACGCATTACAACAATTTGGTCTCACACTCTAACTTCTCACATTGTGGATCGTTGAGATAGAATACTTATTGCTGTTGATGGATATGAAAAGTTTTCATTTCATTGAAGTTGAGATTGTAATGAAACTTAATTGACTTGATAAAACTCGTGAAGTTTTCGCTATGATGGAGTTAGTCAAGTTACAGTCAATGACTTTGTCAAGGACAATACTATATTAAGGTACCAACATACAGAAAGACACAAACACATTACAACAATTTTGTCTCACACTCTAACTCCTCACATTGGGGGTATGTCGAGGTAGAATTGCTGTTGAAAACTCATGAAAGTTTTGCTATGATGAAGTTAGTCAAGTTACAGCCAACGACCTTGCCAAGTACAATGCTATATTAAGGTACCAACACATATACATACACAACATATTATTACAACAATTTGAGTCTCACACACTCACACTCTAACTCCTCACATTGTCACCTGGATAATCAAAGGTAATGATGGGAATTATGGGAATAATAGGAGGGTATAGACGGGCTCTAATGGGTCCAAAACTATGAAAAGGGGGGAGTGAAACAACCGACCCTCACTGTATAATGAGGTGTTGAAGAGCTAGAGGAGCTAACAAGGCGAAAGTGTCTTGACCACTTGAAACTGTCAGGAGCCTGAGAAAGAGAGATGAAAGAGGGAATGGTGGACTATTAGAGAGGAATGGGGAGGTGTCGAAAGAAATAATGACTGATAAAAAAAAGGGGAGGGGGAGGGGGAGACGGGTAAATAGAGAGGGATAGAGACCGAGACAGAGACAGACAAGCAGACAGATAGACAGACAGACAGACAGACAGACAGACAGACAGACAGACAGACAGAATGCAAAAAGGAGGAAGGGGAAAGATAGAGGGGAATTGGGGTCAGGATGGAGGAGAGGGGGGGTAGGAAGAGGAAGTGGATAGAGAGAGGAGTAGAGGGATGAGAGAAGGAAGAGAAAAGAGAGATAACTATGGGTTAATAGTGAGAGTATGAATATGAGTCTCATGCATGAGAAACAATCATTGTGAATCGTGGAGAGAAAATTTCTGTTGGTGGATATGAAAAGTTTTTGTTATTGTTATTCTTGTTTGATTTGTTGTTGTTGTTGTTGTTTTTGTTGCTATATTGAAGTTATGGTTGTAATGAAACTTAATTTACTCGATAAAACCCATGAAGGTTTTTTAGCCATGATGTAGTTAGTCAAGTTACAGCCAATTACCTTGTCAAGGAAAATGCTATACTAGGGTAGCAACATACATACACACACAAACACATTACAACAATTTGGTATCTCACTCTAACTCTTCACATTGTGGATCGTCGAGATAAAATAATTATTGCTGTTATTGGATATGAAAAGTTTTCGCTTCATTGAAGTTGAGGTTATAACAAAACTTAATTGACTCGATAAAACTCATGAAAGTTTTGCTATGATGAAGTGAGTCAATTTTCAGCCAACGACCTTGTTAAGGACAATGCTGCATTAAGGTACCAACACACACACACACACACACACACACACACACACGTGTATTACAACAATTTGAGTCTCACACTCTTACTCCTCACAGTGTGGATCGTCGAGATAAAATAATTATTGCTGTTGGGGGATATGAACAGTTTTCGCTTCATTGAAGTTGAGATTATAATGAAAAATGATTGCCTCAATAAAACTCATGAAGGTTTTTCTATGATGTAGTTAGTCATATTATAGCCAATAACCTTGTGGAGAACATTGCTATATTTAGGTACCAAGACACACACAACACATTACAACAATGTGAATCTCACACTCTAACTCCTCACATTGTGGATCGTCGAGATAGAATTGCTGTTGATGGATATGAACAGCTTTTTGCTATATTGAAGTTGAGGTTTTTATGAAATTAATTGACTCAATAAAAACTCATGAAAGTTTTGCTATGATGAAGTTAGTCAAGTTACAGCCAACGACCTTGCCAAGTACAATGCTATATTAAGATACCAACACACGTACACACACATACATATTATTACAACAATTTGAGTCTCACACACTCACACTCTAACTCCTCACATTGTCACCTGGATAATCAAAGGTAATGATGGGAATTATGGGAATAATGGGAGGGTATAGACGGGCTCTAATGGGTCCAAACTATGAAAAGGGGGAGTGAAACTACCGACCGTCGCTGTATAATGAGGTGTTGAAGTGCTAGAGGAGCTAACAAGGCGATAGTGTCTTGACCACTTGAAACTGTCAGGACCTGAGAATGAGAGATGAAAGAGGGAAAGGTGGATTATTACAGAGGAATGCGGAGGACTGGAAGAAATAAGGAGAGAGAGAGGGGGAGAAAGCAATAAGGAGAGAGAGAGAGGGTGAGAGAAGCATGGGTAGAGAGAGAGGGACAGAGAGCAAGAAAGAGACATACAAACAAAAGGCGAGAAGGAGGAAGAGGAAGGAGAGAATTGACGTGAGTTGAGAAGGGGGAGAAGGAGGAAGAGGAAGAGGGTGAGGATAGAGAATGGGTGAGGATAGAGAGAGGGATACGGTATGAGAGAAGGAATAGGAAAGAGAGTGAACTATGGGTTACTAATGAGAGACTGAGAAAATAAAGGGAGATAGATAGAGAGAGAGAGAGAGAGAGAGAGAGAGAGAGAGAGAGGGGGGGGGGTGCACAGAGGGGGAAATGAAAACTAGAAGGAATGTTATATATGAAAGAATTAAGTTATGGAATCCATGATTGGCAATAGGGACCTTAAAGTGGTGAGGGCGAAACTGTGAGAGAATCAATTGGATATGACGATAATCACATTAATCAGTCCACAGAAAGAGCCTTGACTTTGTCCGCTAGAATGAACAATAATGTTGCCTGATGATTGGTTGGTTGCAGGAAAGATATTAGAGGCTTTACGATAACGGAATATATAGCAACAGCGAAGATATTAGTGTAGGGAATTCCCCATCGTTGTCTAATCATAGCTCTCTCCCAGACTTACGGAGCCAATGAGCGTTCAGAAAAGTTCATGTCTGCGGGGTGTGATTATGTCATCTGTTATTGTGGTGTGGATTGCAAAGCCTCTATTGTGAACGTCATAAGCGACATTATTTCATGTTTCATTATATTTAATTTTGTCCGTGTACCTTTAACTGCCTCAAATTAGGTCGAGAGAGTGAGCAGTATCCAAGTCTGAAGTGAAGGCTGGGCAAGAATAAAGCGAGTGGGGTAGGTTGAGTTGAGTTGGTTTAACGTTCAACGTCAGCACTATTTAGGTTATATTGTGGACGGGCCCCATTTTTTTAAACAAAAAACCTACATTATGATGAAAAAGAAAAGAGGAAAAAAATGTAAATAATAATTTAGGAATGAGATAGAGGACATAAAGAAAAAGAGAGGGAGAAAGAAAGAGAGAGGGAGAGAGAGAGAGAGAGAGAGAGAGAGAGAGTAAAGAGAAACAGAGAGAGAGAGAGAGAGAGAGAGAGAGAGAGAGAGAGAGAGAGAGAGAGAGAGAGAGAGAGGTGGAGATAGAGACCAAGAGAGAGGTGTATAGTAAATGTAGAGGCATTGAGAGCAAAATGTTACAAACATTATGCGGTAGAAAATAATGAGCATCGCTGTATTAACTAATAATTAATCGCTCACAAGATTTTGCTTCAACTCGATTTATACTTCTGTTTTATTACACAAGAACTAGTGCAAAATTAAAAATAAGTGTTAATCAACTTAGCGATGGGAGGGAATGGAAGGAAACACGGCAAAATCTTTACGGAATTCAGATTCTGTGGTGTTACAGTCTTCGATCTACGGCAGGAATTATACAAAAAAAAATCGATGCAAAACAATTTACGCAGCAAACACGTCGAATTCGAGGATTTTTTGGGGAGACGTACGAGCCAGTTACATACCCAATCAGTATGAGACAAAATTGAACATACAAATAAAACCAACAGGGACCGTAAAAAAAGGCAGCATATTGAAACACAAAGCACATTTTTTTTTCACCGACGTAAAAGAAAACACACAAAAAAAGCACACTAACAGCAACAAAACAACATAGGAAGAACTAAAGACAACTAGCAGACACAAGAAGAACAACACTATCCAAAGAGCCTCTCAAGTTATAACGCAGCGTCTAATGAATTCCCCAGATCCAACACAAAAAGTTAATCCTCCGGGATGAATCTCAAGATTATTTCAGGCCATTAGCCCAGGCCTTGGGGGATCTCTGATGCTCTATGATGACAAACAGATTATAACTCGGGAGTTTTGGATGAGGCAAACATTCGGCGTTAATGATACAGACTACAGGCTATTGGTTTCTTATGTCCAGTCGGCCCAACGGCGAAAAATGGGATGAATAATTATTATTATGCAGAATTATTGTTCCAGTGTTGGATACAGAGGGACAAGAGAGAGAGAGAGAGAGAGAGAGAGAGAGAGAGAAGAAGAAGAAGAAGAAGAAGAAGAAGAAGAAGAAGAAGAAGAAGAAGAAGAAGAAGAAGAAGAAGAAGAAGAAGAAGAAGAAGAAGAAGAAGAAGAAGAAGAAGAAGAAGAAGAAGAAGAAGAAGAAGAAGAAGAAGAAGAAGAAGAAGAAAGGTGAAAGAGAAAGAGAGAGAGAGGGGTGAAATAGAAAGAGGGAGAGAGTGCTGTGAAAGAGAAATAGAGAGAGAGAGAGAGAGAGAGAGAGAGAGAGAGAATGGGGGGGTGGAAGTGAAAACGAAAGAAAGAGAGAGAGGTGAAAGTGAGAACGAAAGAGAGAGAGAGAGAGCGGTGAAAGAGAAAGAGAGAGAGAAAGAGAAAGAGATAGGTATAGTGAGATAAAGAGAGGCATACATAATAAAACATTTGTGAGACGGTAGTTGTGTGCAGCGTTCTTTTCTTCTTTTTTTATTTTTTACTGTAACTGCAAACTTACTAATAGCTCCACTTCCCTTTTTTAAACTCATTCATGACAACATTAATTATATGAATTTGTTAAGCTAAACCCCCTTTTTTAAGCTAGAGAACTAGAAGGTCACAAGGCTGTACGTCGCGAACTTTAGATCTTCAGATTCCTTAGATCCAAAGTAAACTTCACTTCAAATAGGAAAGACCCCTGTTTATGTTACCTACATTTATAAGACAAGTCATAAAAACATTTCGGCAGTATAGATCAGAATCTAAACTTTTACTACAGCGCTATGTAAGGAAAAGTATCTCCATAAAGCTTCATCCTGTACCAAAGAAAATTATAACCCTGTCCTACTTTGATGTATAATTTAAAAAAAACTAAAATAAAAACAACAACAAAGGCGAAATCCTACATCTAGATCTAGTAAGTTAGGGCTCATGTATGGGATTAACATTATCACATTAACGATAATATCTCTCTCTCTCTCTCTCTCTCTCTCTCTCTCTCTCTCTCTCTCTCTTGTCCCGCTGTATCCACCAGCGGAACAATAATTCTGCATAATAATAATTATTCATCCCATTTTTCGCCGTTGGGCCGACCGGACAGAACAAACCAATAGCCTGTAGTCTGTATGTAGCATCAACACCGAATGTCTGCCTCATCCAAAACTCCCAAGTTATAATCTGTTTGTCATCATAGGGCATCGGAGAATCCCCAAGGCCTCGGCTAATGGCCTGAAATAATCTTGAGATTCATCCCGGAGGATTAACTTTTTGTGTTGGATCTGGGGAATTCATTAGGCGCTGAGTTATAACTTGAGAGGCTCTTTGGATAATGTTGTTCTTCTTGCCGTCGCTAGTTGTCTTTAGCTCTTCTTCTGTTGTTTTGCTGCTGTTAGTGTTAGGTTGTTTTGTTGTTGTTGTTGTTGTTGTTGTTGTTGTTGTTGTTGTTGTTGTTGTTGTTGTTGTTGTTGTTGTTGTTATTTTTGTGTGTTTTCTTTTCCTTCATCGACTGAACGCGTTTAGTGTTTCAATATGCTGCGTTATTTTATGGTTTTATTTTTTGGGCCAATTTAGTCTCCTACTGTTTGGATAGTCGTCAATATGTAACGGGTCCGTACATCTCCGTACGCCCTCTCTCTCTCTCTCTCTCTCTCTCTCTCTCTCTCTCTCTCTATCGCAACATCTAAGACTGTCAGGCGTTGTTCTTGGGATCCGTGCAAGATATATTTTTGCTGCTAATTTTGGACGATAAGAAATTGATTTACTGACGCACATAGAGACAATTATAGAGCTTTTTTTAGCAGCACATAATTATACCTATTGATCTAAGGCAAGCTTATAGTTTACGATTGTAACATTGCGAGCCGATCACAATACGAAAAACATCAAGGATCATACACAATGTTTTTCTCATTAAGCAAAATAAACAATTACTCCTCGCCATCTAATGATCAATGAGATTATAAAGCTACAAGTTACATGACAAAGGTAGCTATTGAATAATTATATGTAAGAAAAATAATTTAGGATTGTTTTTGTGTCACACAACAGCTAGAAAACATGGAATAAAAGAAGAAAGTTGAATGGAGATTTTTTAAAATTTAAAAATAAGAAAAGGAAGAGAAAGAAAGAGAGTGAAAAGGGAGATGAAGAGATGAGGGACAAGAAGACAAAAAAGAAGAAGAAGAAGAAGAAGAAGAAGAAGAAGAAGAAGAAGAAGAAGAAGAAGAAGAAGAAGAAGAAGAGAGAGAGAGAGAGAGAGAGAGAGAGAGAGAGAAGGATAAAGATAGGAAGGATTTAAGGATGGGGAAGAACAAAACCAGTAGACAAGCACCAAAAGAAATTTGAATCGCGCGGGGAGGGAGGACAAAAGAGAATCGTTGGGTGAAGTGTTGAAAATAGGCAAACAAAGGACTGGCGCATACGGAATATTCACAAAGATCTACAAATACCTCTTTTTAACCCCCTCGAAAATGGAACGCGCAGTGCCAATGTTGTTGTTTAATATTTTTTCTATGTCATTCTGCAATGACCACTTACACCATCTTGTCCTCATACACCTCGTGATTGTGAGGAGTGTGCAAAAAGGGGAGGGAAGGGTATTAATTAACATATAAGCACAATATTATTTTCTTTGTGCGATTTTTCGTCTAAGCTTATATAAAGTCACAAGCATAATGCTCAGAATTAAGTTAGTAATAACTAATAAGGTTTGGACAGTTTTCTGTGTACCCTCATGACAAAACACTCTTGACACAGATAACGTCAAATTTGGGTCATCAATTAACGCCTACCACCTGTCACAGGCGGGCTGCTCTCTCTCTCTCTCTCTCTCTCTCTCTGTGCTGTCCCTCTCCCATCACACAAAGAACCGTGGGCATGTTGTTATCACCCACCATGCATGGGTTTATTATCAGAGCTGTTGTTACGGCCTCTAAGCTGTAATGTAATTACATCGCGTACTCCCCCTGACTCACTTTACGCCTCTCTTAGTTCTTAGTTTCTCTTTTAAGCATTCGCTCATTCCAAGCAATATGCAAGAGAGCGCAGTCGCCAGTGTTCTGGAATCATATTTAGTGGTCAGAGGTTCGAATGTCAAATGTTTTGAAAATGTATAGTAGGTTTCTTATGGTCCATTTCAAACAAATACGTTTTAAAGTTTTGAAAGAAAATAGGAAAGCTAGTGGTCTTTTTATGTCGTCATCGTTACTGTTATTTTTGTTGGGGGGGTCTGTAATAGGGGTCACCGGGGGACACTGGTTTGAGATATCACTATAATTAGCAGCACCTGTGGGATGCTAGAAGGCTGTGGGTGGAGGCTGGAGAAATAACCCCTCTGTAAAGTTGATACGTGTGTGTACAATGTAACAGCACTCTTGACTTTCCAATTATGTGAGGCTGAGTAGTCTATGCTTGTGCGACGTCTGCTTTTTTCCCCCTAACGTAATGGGGAGTTTATTCTTTTTTGTTTCCTTTTTTTTTATTCACTTATTTTTTGTGTTTGGAGTTTTTAGTCATAAAAATATGCAAACGAGTGTAATATTCCAAACCGTGTCAATGACCGCTGTGTCCATACATTTGAATCTCTTGGGTTTGAATTGTTGGGATTTTTTTTCTTAACAAGACTACAGTTCAGGCTATCTCGATGTCTTTTTTTTTCAATTCTATGGTTGTTTTTTTTTTTTATGGAAGACTCTAAAATGAGAAAAAAAGGGTTAATATTTTAGACATCTATATAAGAGTACGTGTGTGTGGTAAAAACACGAAAGTTTGTTAGGAATGGTGATTGAGAGACACAGGCAGACATACAGACAAACACAAAGACAGACAGACAGAGAGAGAGAGAGAGAGAGACAGAGACAGAGATAGGTAGAATGATACAATTAGACAGACAACAAGAGAAGGATAGATTTAAAGCGAGGATCTCAAAGACACTCCACTAATGCTCTTTTGTTTTATTTATTTTTTTCCCTTCGTTTTTTCCCACCACCTTTAGCCTATATGCAATTAAAACACTGCAGCATACTAGGCTAGGCTCGTTCGCATTCTCCCTGTGCCTTTGATGCCAAAGTTTAAAAACTAAAATGGACACCAGTGGTACGCACGGTGCTTCCATGTGCGCACCACATGCACTGCTCTAGACTGGCACCAGTGTGTGAATCTGTGAGTCGCGCTGCATCACGACTTACAGCGGAACCAGAGGAATAATAATAATCTTACATGGAAACCACGCAGATCTCCCTAGTTGGCGACAGAGAGAGAGAGAGAGAGAGAGAGAGAGAGAGAGAGAGAGAGAGGGAGAGAGAGCAGGAGTGCGAAAGACTAATAGAGAGAGACCAAAACCAAGGACCAATGACAAAAACATAGATATGCAGACAGGTACAGGCATTTACAGACAGCACACTAAGAGGTAGAAAGTAAGGGACATTTAAAGACAGAGAGGGACACATAGACAGACATAAAACTACATAGAGAGAGAAAGAGAGACAGAAAGAGAACGAGAGAGAGAGACTAACTATTATTTATGCATCTATGTATTTCCTTACAATGCTCATATTTCATGTACACCCATCAAACCATCAATTCATTTATCTATCTATTTATCTGTCTCTCCATTTACATAATTTATATATCCATCCATCTGTTTCTTATGTATATTCACTTCTTTATACCAATGTATTATTATTTTAGCGTATTGACTTTTTCTTAATGGTTTCAAATTGAATTATCAAGCAACAACAATAAATATTGAGAAGATCTTTTGAGCGTAATTTTTTTTTCTCATGATCCTAGTTTTCATCACAGGTTCAAACTCTTATTTTAATAATAACATAGATACGAAGAAACCGTAGAACTACATTTCTTTACACTCGATAAAGCAAAACAAAACAAAAAAGAACAAAAAGAATTATGACATTTAATAATTATGTTTTCTCGTCTCGGGGGATACGGTAGCGATAGGGTAGAACATCGGCATTCTAGGCAGGAGGTTCGAGGTTCGAGCCCCATGGTTCGAGCTCCGCTCTAACAACTCGTCCTCTACTGGTTGGATCGATGTCAGTGTAATATGAAGACTTAAGACTCTCTCTGTGACAGGAGGTAAACTTGTCAGACGTTAGTCTTGGGACCTGTCCACAATTTAGCCAAAATTGTGCTGAAGTTGGAAGCTAAGCAACATGCAACAACACTTACTTCACCTCCCATTTTCACCGTTTTCTACATCTCTGAAACTAAAACACACACTAGTACTAACATTGTAGGGGGTGGATTTTGACACCTTCTGTTTTAACGGGTAATAATATACCGCTCACTTGCCAGCAATAACTGAGCAATTTTCACCTTTCACAAAGTAAACAATTTCTATAAATATAGTAATTTGAGTGAAGCGTGTAAGAGCGCAATGGGAAAATGTCATGGCATTCAGGTTATGTGTGGGGCTGCTGCTGCAGCAGCTGCTGCTGATGTTATTGTTGATGTTGTTGTTATTGTTGGTGGTGGTGATGTTGGTGTTGTTGTTGTTGGTGTTGCTGCTGATCGTTGAGGTGAAGCCTGATGTCAAAACATCGATCAGTGTCGCAAGATGAGAAGCCCTGGCTGAGCCAGAGCTGGGGTTTTCAAGCTTGAAAGTGATATCTCATAGCAGTCTAAAAGGGGAAGTGGGAGAGCAGATAAAGAGAGAGAGAGAGAGAGATCTTTTCAAACTACATTTGAAGAAAATTACTCATGGTCTATGTAGAGGAAAAAAGTATAATATTGTTCTTTGTGAGCAAAGCTGGTTTTTTTTTTAATGAAAAATAATTCTTGTTTTAAAAAGTGCCTGTTCCGTTATATCATGAGTGAATACACAAATAAAAGAAAAAAGTATTCTCCTTTCCACCCCTTTTGTTCTGTCCTTTCCTGGTATAAAATACCTTTGATAAACTTTGAACTCCTCTATCATCATTCTTATGAAAAACATTCTTTTAAGGAAACTTAACCATAATTATCAGAAAAATTCTTCAAATTCTTCTAGATATCTTTCATCTCGCCCCCCTCTTTCCGGATATTTCTGCTCTCCTTTGACTCATCACTCCTTTCTGGTTGTTTTTGGTCACTAAATCCATTTTAGTGCAGTGTGGAATTTGTTGTTTTGCTTACTAATTATGTTCGGTTTGAGAGTTTCAATCAGTTCTATTATAAAACTCATAAAAAATGTCCATCGAGGCAAGACAGTTAACTTCAGTTACTAAATAATACATGATTGTGCTTTCTAACATTTGAACATGGATTGTTTGTTATAAGACCAGTCAGACGAATCGACGTGTATGTTATTGTTGATGTTGTTGTTATTGTTGGTGGTGGTGATGTTGGTGTTGTTGTTGTTGGTGTTGCTGCTGATCGTTGAGGTGAAGCCTGATGTCAAAACATCGATCAGTGTCGCAAGATGAGAAGCCCTGGCTGAGCCGGAGCTGGGGTTTTCAAGCTTGAAAGTGATATCTCATAGCAGTCTAAAAGGGGAAGTGGGAGAGCAGATAAAGAGAGAGAGAGAGAGAGAGAGAGAGAGAGAGAGAGAGATTGATAGAAAGATAGATAGATAGATGGATAGATGGATATATAGATAGATAGATAGATAGATAGATAGATAGATAGATAGATAGATAGATAGATAGATACAAGGCCTATTTATAATTAGACCCGCCTTTCTTTTACTACAAGGATTCACTTGACTTCACGTTTGAGAATCTGGAGTCAAAATCCTCAACTTCAATAGAAGAGAGGGTCATGAAGCAAGGCACGGTAGCTTGATTCGTGGTGTTTGGTGGAGTCCCACCTGATGACTTTAGACTTAGACTTAGAGTTACTGTAGCGAGGCTAATTGAGACCACCTAATAGTCAAAGTAAGGACGGAGGGCGGGGATCCAAGAACACAACACTGCTAGAGTCTAGAAATATCAAACAAAGGTACAAAGATACCCCGGCTAGGTGGAGAATCTAGAGGGGTGTGCTTTGTATTCAGTACAACTTACAAGTAAACATTTTTTATATATAATTTTGATAGAGAGAGGAGGGGAGAAACAAAAATATAAAACGTAGAGCGAGAGAAAATGTAGAGACTGAGTGAAAGAGACAGAGAGAGAGAGAGATCCAGATCCTCAGAGGCGTCGAGATCTGAATGGTCCCATTATGGACGTTTTCTCCTGGGTTGTTGAGAGCTCAAATCTCCGCACTTACTCTGACCAGAGGTGGCTTAGTTAAGAGCGCTACAATACAGTACTTACAACGTAACAATAACTATAAGTGAATGTAAATTACCAAATTGTATAGATCTGTTCATTCTTTCTTTCTTTCTTTTTCTCCCTCTCTTTCTCGTTCTCTCCCCTCTCTCTCTCTCTCCCTCTCTCTCTCTCTCTCTCTCTCTCTCTCTCTCTCTTGGCAAAATACGGACGAACAGAAAGACAGACAGACATTCTGACAGACGAGATGAGAAGCTCTGGCAGAGCTAGAAGAGGGGGCTCAAAGCCGAATTCTTATATTTCATGGCAGGAGAATATTATAGATATACATATGGTTTACTGGATGCTACACAATCTGTCTTTATCTTTCTTCAGGTTTCAAATTATTTGGGTTATTATTGGCTGAAAGAGTAAGTGAGAGAGAGAGAGAGAGAGAGAGAGAGAGATGGAGAGAAGGAGAGAGAAATAGAGAGAGGGGCAAAGTGAGAAAGAGAGGAGGCATATATTTTTTTTAACTAGATGAGGATTTTCAAATTCAAAAAATGTATACCCCCGTTTTCTGTTCTGTCTTTTCAAACTATATTACTTTGAAGAGACATTTTTCAAAGGGCTATGTATAGGGAAGAAGTATAATATTGTACTTTGCGTGCAATGCTGGGTTGTTTCTTTAATGAAAAATAATTCTGTGTTTGTTTCTTCATATCATGAGTGAATACACGAATAAAAGAAAAAAACATTCTCCTTTCCACCCCTTTTGTTGTTTCCTTTGCAAATCCTGGCAAAAAATACCTTTGATAAACTTTGAGCTCCTGTATCATCATTCTTATGAAAAACATTCTTTTAAGGAAACTTAACCATAATTATCAGAAAAATTCTTCAAATTCTTCTAGATATCTTTCATCTCGCCAAGGCCTATTTATAATTAGACCCGCCTTTCTTTTACTACAAGGATTCACTTGACTTCACGTTTGAGAATCTGGAGTCAAAATCCTCAACTTCAATAGAAGAGAGGGTCATGAAGCAAGGCACGGTAGCTTGATTCGTGGTGTTTGGTGGAGTCCCACCTGATGACTTTAGACTTAGACTTAGAGTTACTGTAGCGAGGCTAATTGAGACCACCTAATAGTCAAAGTAAGGACGGAGGGCGGGGATCCAAGAACACAACACCGCTAGACTATTGAAAGGAAAAACAAAGATACAAAGATACCCTCGGCTCTGTAGAGAATCTAGAGGGGTGCATTGTATTTAGTACTAGTGTAATTTTTTTTATAATTTTGATGGAGAGAGGAGGGGAGAAAGAGAAATATAAAAGGTAAAGCGAGAGAGAATGAGAGAGGGAGAAAGAGAGAGAGAGAGAGAGAGAGAACGAGAAAGAGAGGGAGAAAAAGAAAGAAAGAAAGAATGAACAGATCTATACAATTTGGTAATTTACATTCACTTATAGTTATTGTTACGTTGTAAGTACTGTATTGTAGCGCTCTTAACTAAGCCACCTCTGGTCAGAGTAAGTGCGGAGATTTGAGCTCTCAACAACCCAGGAGAAAACGTCCATAATGGGACCATTCAGATCTCGACGCCTCTGAGGATCTGGAGAAAGAGAGAGAGAGAGAGAGAGAGAGAGAGAGAGAGAGAGAGAGAGAGAGAGAGAGAGAGAGAGAGAGAGAGGGGGGAGGGGGGAAGGAGATATAGGGAGAGAGAGAGAGATAGAAAGCAGAAGAGATAGATATAGCGATAGAGAGAAAGAGAGAAAGAGAAAAAAAAAGAAAGAGAGAGAGAGAGAGAGAGAGAATGAGAGAGGGAGAAAGAGAGAGAGAAAGAGAGAGAGAGAAAGAGAGAGAGAGAGAGAGAGAGAGAGAGAGAGAGAGAAGAGAGAGAAAGATAGAGAGAGGAACAGATACGATTCAGTAACCTACCAATTGTTATTGTAACTTTGCACTGTACTGAGCCCATCAAAAGTCAAAGTCAGAATGGAGATGTGAGCTCTCAACAACCCAAGAGAGAAGGGAGTCCATCAGAAGACCATTCAGGTCTCGACGCCCCTGAGGACCTAGAGGGGAAAGCCACAACACAACACTGCCAGGCTCTCGAAAGTGGAAACAAAGGTATCCTCCGTCAAGTGTAAAGAAAGAGGAAGAACTGCTTCTGGCTGCTTGGGACGAAATGGCTCATCTGGTAGAGCGTTGGCCTTGAGATCAGGAGGTCCGCGGATCTAATCCCAAGATCGGCAGATTTATTTGTCCTATATTCGTCCCCTGTAACTGGTTGGGTCAGTGTCAGTATAATGTGACCGGCTGAGACAGGAGTTATGGTATCCCCGCCCTGTCTCGTGTGTGGCAGCACATAAAATTGTTAGACGTAAGTCTTGGGGCCCGTCGCCGTATAGGACTCCCTAGAGGAACCTAGGAGACGTTAAACTCTACAGAGAACAAACAAATCCAGGCTGCTTCATATTATTCAGTTTTTAGTTTTGGTAGCAAGTTTGAACTCCGACTTAAGGAAACTGTTACGTACCGCTACAATAATATTGCGGTTGAGTTAGGGTTCGAGGTTTATTAACAAACTTTAAATGAACGAACAGAAGACGATGCAAAGATTATAGATACTTTTATTAACGAAGCTTACAAGTCGGTAGACTGAACAAGACTGAGGTGACACTGATGGGACGACACAGATATCAGTACAATAGTACGTGCGGTAACAAAAGGCGTAGAGGAGGAAGATAGACAGAGTATACAGAGAGACCCCAGGATGGTGAATTATGTAGGTCATAGGTGTGGCTCGCAGCGCCTGACTAAGTTCAAGACTAAATGAAATCCATACACGTAACAGAATCTTAAAACGAGACTTTAAACTAAGTAAAAAATTTAAAGGAAAGGATCCGTGGCAAAAATGTTTAAAGAGGAAAAATAAGGTTCCATAGCGTTTCTCACCAATTACGGAAGTCTTACCAACCGTGTGGTAAATTTTCTCATAATTCTGGCAGAGAAAAGGGGAGAGGAGATACATAGATATGTAGATAGATCGATAGATATAGAGCGAGAGAAATATAATAGGAGACACACTAACAGCTACAACTTGAAGATGCATAGTACCATTCAATTATTCCTATTGTTCTTGTTGGTGTTGTTGGTGATGATGGTATTTTTTATTGTAGTTTTTTAAATTTGCTCTGTTACTTTGTTTCTGTTATCATTTTTTAATATTTCCAAGCATAATATTGCAAAATAAATTGCCACTATTATCGACATCGCCCCCAACATCACCAACAAGAGTTTTCGACAAACCAAAAATGAAAAAATAAAACTTCCAATTAAAATAAATGTCATTATCGCTGGAAGAAACAGAAATGCATTATTAAGAACCAAAGAACAAGAAAATACAAAAAGACACAAAAAATGTCCCATCTTCGAAACCTTCTTTTCTTGCTTTCCCTCGCCTGCTTCACACACATCTATTTCTCGAGCTTTGACAATTATTCATTTTTTTTCTCAACCTGCCAGACCTATTATTACCGTAACTCTAATTATCACCTTGTGCATTGTATCTCCCCTAACACTAGCCTCACACGCCATACAACACTAGAGCTGCATCAGTAGGTGGTCGGTCGCCTGAGAAAATACATGAATAGATGACGATGCAAAGATTATAGATACTTTTACTAACGAAGCTTACAAGTCGGTAGACTGAGGTGACACTGATGGGACGACACATATATCAGTACAATAGTACTTGCGGTAACTAAAGGCGAAGAGGATTAAGATAGACAGAGTAGACAGAGAAACTCCGGGATGGTGAATTATGTAGGTCATAGGTGTGGCTCGCAGCGCCTGACTAAGTTCAAGACTAAATGAAATCCATACACGTAAAAGAAACTTAAAACGAGACTTTAAACTATGTCAAAAAACATTTCAAGGAAAGGATCCGTGGCATAGGTTTAAAGAGGAAAAATAAGGTTCCATAGCGTTTCTCACCAATTACGGAAGTCTTACCAACCGTGTGGTAAATTTTCTCATAATTCTGGCAGAGAAAAGGGGAGAGGAGATACATAGATCTGTAGATATATTGATAGATAAAGAGCGAGAGAGAAAATATATAATATGAGATACACCAACAACTACAACTTGAAGATGCATAGTACCATTCAATTATTCATTATTGTTCTTGTTGGTGGTGTTGATAATGATGGTGTTTTTTGCTGGTGTTTTTTTTTTTCATTTGCTTTGTTACTTTTTTTTACTGTTATCATTTTTTTATATTTCCAAGAATTATTACCACAACCACCAACAAAACTTTGCAGAAAATCAGAAATGAAAAAAAACCCACAAAAAACTTCCAAAAAAAAAATGTCATTATCGCTGGAAGAAACAGAAATGCATTATTCAGAACCAAATAACAAGAAAATAAAAAAAGACATCAAAAAATCTCCCATCTTCGAAACCTTCTTTTCTTGCTTTCCCTCGCCTGCTTCACACACATCTATTTCTCGAGCTTTGACAATTATTCAGTTTTTTTTCTCAACCTGCCAGACCTATTATTACCGTAACTCTAATTATCACCTTGTGCATTGTGTATCCCCTAACACTAGTCTCACACGCCATACAACACTAGAGCTGCATCAGTAGGTGGTCGGTCGCCTTGTTGGCTGGGAAAATACTGGAGTCTCCAAACATTATCACCACACTCCCTCCCATCATCTAAGTCTCCCTCTCTCTCTCTCTCTCTCTCTCTCTCTCTATCTCTCTCTCTCTCTCTCTGTCTCTCTATCTCACTCTGTCTCTCTTTAACGTCTCCTATGTTCCCCGGAGTCTCCTGTACGTCGACTCCATCCAGCTCTGTTCGAAGGCTTCTTTATTTCTATTTGTGTAAATTCTTAAATTTTATTTTGTCTCATCCACTAGTTTGGAAAGAATGTTTTCTACCCACTGGTCTATTTAGCGGATCCCTACCAGAAATGTGTGAAGGTGGCTAGGCTATTATCATACTGCAAATCCTAAAATGAGTAACTCATAAACAGATTTTAATTATCTTGAATAAATCCAAATGTATCACAAGTGTAACAATCGGGTATTTTTCTCATTACTAGTCTTATAGACAACACCTGAAATCAACATAATTGATACAGTTAGAAAAATTACTCTGGAGATTGCGTATGTCTCGTCCGACCCATCTCGAATACCCCCCCCCCCCAAATAAGATACATTTTCTATAAATTTGGTGTTAGATTTATTAGAGCTGAATTTGTCGTGTAATAACGCCTTGACCTTAGTAGTCAGGCAGTAGTAACTCCTCAAGCTGTGGAGATTGCGTGTGTTTAACCAACCCAGTCACTTCTGACAAACCTTGACTATATAAATATTAGAAAAAATCAAACAAGTTCGAAACACACATTATATTTTCCATTTCCCTGTAATAATTAGAGTTGAAATGGTCTTGTAACAAAACCTTAAAAACAGACAGTAGTAGCAAAGTCGTAAATGTTATTTCTGTAGTAGCATCTCAAACTCTGGGGAAATCGTGTGTTGAACCAACCCAGTCACGTCCGACTAAAGTTGCTCCAGGCACTGCCTGTTATAGCGGAAATCCCCGGTGCTGATGATTAAATGCTGCGTCTTGTGTGTACCGTTTGTATATCGATTTTGCCTCAAGAAGCATCCACCTTTTCGTTAGTTTAGTAGAACGTGTTATTTGCTGCATCGCGTAAAGTTCACAAATCGTAATTATTGAAAAGAAGGATTAAAACCAGCCAGCAAGGTTTCCTAGACCATATAATTGTTTTAAAAGAAGGAATACACGTAATAAAAATCAGAAATGGCAAGCGTAAAAAGCCCTGCGCAAATTTTGAAATCCTAAATTGTTGTTTTGAATAAAACAAAAGCTTTTATTTTTCAAAACAGCTTAAGTTTTACTTGACAATTCACTGCTATTTAAAACCACTGTTGTCAAGAACTCAAAGCCATTAGTACATGTACCTGTTTGGTAACCTGTCTGTCGTCCACTAGTTTGACCAAGTCACAGTGTCTAAAAATTTGTAGAGACCACTATGAGACATTCAGTACCAATTAAAAAGAAGTATATTAAGACACTCGTCTACGGCATCTAACTACGTGATAAGTCGGGCATCTTTGGGTATTATCTATTTTCGAATTTTGCTTAATACTATTGTTTCCAACTTACTCCAAAAACGTAAAATGTTACTCAAATTAGGACATGTCCTACTTAATGTGATTTATTCACATTTAATCTGTTTGTTTTTTACACACTTAGGTTATGATGCTTTTCAATTTGAATTTGCATATTTAGCTTGAATATACAAGGCAATTATACATCATTATGTAAAAGTCGTTGTTGTTGTTTCTTTAGAGATATACTTATTTAGAGAATCTCTTTTAAGCAAAATAGACATCTTTGTATTATTTACTCAGCTGTATCACAGATTCATCAACAAAGCCAGTATAAAGTCAAGGTTATGGTCAGGCAACGTTCCGCCTCCCAAACTTGAAGCCTATGTTTACGTGGTTTCACGTCACCATTGCACAAGTGTTGTTCTTTTAAACACTATCTCTCTGTTTTACCTCAGTGAGCTACTTGGTTTCGGTAATGTAAAATCTGCTTTAGACCATCTTCCTGTTTTGCTCGGGTTGGGTTAATTTTGTATGCTTTTTATATCCACGCCAACATAGTTTAATCTGTTTGGATATGTAAAAGGATACAAAGCCTCTGTTAAACATGCTTGGAAAGTAAACTCTTATAGCTTTGCTGGTTCAAATTCCTTACATAATAACATGTCAGAGATTGATCACTAACCTTGGAGGGAATTATCAGATATTGAGAGGATTTGAGTTACCCCTGGTAATACTGGTATGTTGAGGCAGCGTTCAAAAATGTTAAATAAAGACGGGAAAAAGTTGAGGTAAAGGGAGGGAGATGTCGAGATATAAAAAAAATGAAGACAGGCAGGTAATGATATGGTCAAAGAGAGGGGAAGACGGGCTGGCAGACTGGGAGAGAGAGAGAGAGAGAGAGAGAGAGAGAGAGAGAGAGAGAGAGAGGGGGGGGGCAGATAGATGGACATGCAGAAAGGAGACAGGTAAAGAAACAGATAAAGTCAGACTGACAAACAGGCAGATAGACAAAAAAACATACAGAGACATTGAAGGACATACAGAGACAAAGATAAAGACAGAAACAAAAACAGATGTTCAGACAGATTGAACTGATAAAAAGAGACAGACATGATAAAAAGAGACAGACACAGACAAATATACAGAGACAGACAGACAGACAGACAGACAGACAGACAGACTGACAGACAGACAGACAGACAGACAGACAAACAGGCAGACAGACAGACAGACAGACAGACAGAAAGACAGACAGACAGACAGACAAAGAACATTTCAGTACTGATTTACTAAAAATAATGCGAAAAAGAAAGTAACAAAGACCAAGGAGTTGAACCTGTAAAAGGTCGGTAATTATTCGGTATTCGAGAGTAATGCGCTTAGGTATGTGTGTGTCTATGTGTGTGTATGTGCGTGTGTTTAGCGGATTTCAAGAATTAAGAAGCAGGATTATTGGAAAACCTGGACAATTTTGCAAAAACAACAACATAACTGAAAAATTTGAATATTGTGATTAGTGGGAAATTCCTTACTTTAGTGGGATTTTTTGTCTTAATCATTAGACTGGCAATTTAGCCTGAATGGTTTGCTGCACGAAACATGTGATTGAAAAAGTATAGAGAGGGCATCTGTAAAAGTAATAAAATTGAAAAAAAAAAAAAAACATTACATCATTGGAGAAGGAACTTTTTTATGATAATTTTGTAAGTTAAAGCGAAGGGCAAAAACTTGGTCCAAGAATTTATTTTTGCATGGTAGTAGGGATTTAAATTAAGATCGGCCCTAATGTTAACTTTATTTTTTTTCCTCACTCGACCACTTACGAGCACGGAATCGTAGGCGCGTTTGGGCAATAATTGTACAGCTGAAGAATCTTCAGAGATTGCGTTTTAAGTTATGTGGATGAAGGAGAAGAGTAAGAAAAGTGCTTTGTTGCTGAAATTACTGAGAAATAGCAAGGAATGCTTTTACGTGACTATAATTGGCAACCCATTAGGCACCCGTCGTTTATATTCTGGTGTAACTAAGCGCCGAATTCTTGGTGGTCTATCATCCACAGGCATCTATGAAGAGTCTTTCCACCTCACATTTTAACAAAAATTACATCCAATAATTGAAGCTTAATTGTAGAATATTGTCATAGAAATGAAGAACTTTTTTTCAGTTTTACTATGAACAACTTAGAAAACCATTGACTCAAATGGATTTTTATTATCCAAGATTCAAAATTCATTTGTTTATCTTTTTGACAAGTCCTTCTTCTTTGGTTTATACTACAATATTTATAAATGCTAAAATCTGAATTTTTACAGCATAAATTATGTCAAAACATATTGTACCACAAAATAAACCACTGTATAAAATATTATTTGGGCGATGCAGAATTGGGTGCGATTTAGGGTCAAGACTCAAACCAAGAGCCTAGATCTATAAGAAATCATGAAGCTTTGATGGCGATGTTTATACTCCTGTTGGGGACATTCTGACTGGGCAAGCACTCACTGACTTGTGTGATCTCCCAACAGAAAAGGCTTTGCGATACACAAAAAGATTACGGATGACGCAATCATGCCTCTTAGCCTTGAGGCTTTTTGGTCGCTGATTGGCTTCGTAAGTGTAGGATATAACTATGAATGGATGCAGGTGCATGACTGTGTCTTTACTCATCGTCTTCGTTGTCGTCAAGGACCCGGATATCGTAAGGCCTCTGTTGACAGCCCACTTGTACTGACTCTCTCTCCCAAAGACTGTTATTATACACACAGTGCTTGTAATGGATATCGTAAGGCCTCTGTTGACAGCCCACTTGTACTGACTCTCTCTCCCAAAGACTGTTATTATACACACAGTGCTTGTAATTGTATCGTTCCCCTGTTGTTTCCCTCTCTCTCTCTGTCTCTCTCTCTCTCTCTCTCTCTCTCTCTCTCTCTCTCTGCCAAAGTTAAAGAGTGTTATTATACACACAGTGCTTGTCTTGTATCGTTCCCCTGTTGTTTCCCTCTCTCCCTGGTGATTTAGAGGCGGTCAGCGGCACGCGCACTGGACGTCAGGCGATGGTCAAGCGTCCGAGAGTCTTTTCATGTTCTCCACGCACGTCCACCTCAGGAAAAACAAGTCTGAGCCTCAAGAGAGGAAGGCTGGACAAAGATCGGTATAAGGGTGGGCTGATGGAGTTTGGGATGGAGTGAGTGAGTTGAAGTTGAAGTGCAGAATAGAAGTTAATCAATGTAAAAAAAATTACATGGGAGAATGCTGGTCAACAAGATGAGAAGAGAGATAGAGGGAGAGAGATACAAAGAGAGAATTGAAGAAAAATGCTCGATAAGGATCGGTAAAAGTGTGAACTGGTGGAGTTGATGAGTGAGTGGATGAAGAGTAAGAGAAATATGGATAGCAAGAAAGAAATCAATCGATGAGAAACAAAACTTACATTACATAAAATGTGGAAAAAGAGATGAGAGCAAAGACTAGATAGAGACAGAGGAAGGGGGAAAGAGAGAGGCAGAGAGAGAGAGAGAAAAGCTGAATGAGAGAGAGAGACTAAGACAGAATGAGAGAGAGTGGAAGTTGAAAGAGAAATAAGATAATAATCAGTGAGATAGATATAGTGAGAATGAGAGACAGACAGAGAGAAGCAGATAAATTGAAAGAAGAAAAGATAAAGAAAAAGGCCGGAGAGAGGGAGAGAGAGAGACAGAGAGAGAGAGAGAGAGAAACATAGAGAGACCAACAAAGAGAGAGGAAGAGGAAAAAAGAGAGAAATTGACAGCTATACGCCTACACGGGTTTCTACAATGTATTTGGGTCAAAGAGAAAAGAAAAGCCACACTTTAGGGAGTATTAGATAATAATATTTATGCCTTTTTCACCGTGCATTATTTTTTTTGCTGAAACATTACCGCATCTCATAACTGGGATGTAAGTTGCCTTGATCGATCTAGACGGTTATGTTTATGTTAGTGTAGTGGAAGGAATGAATAACATCGGGATCAAGTGCTGAACATTGATGGGTCATTTTTTATAGCGGAGCGAAAATATTCCGTCCAATCTGGCATCTTTGGAATTCCCCGATGGCTAAATACATGAAATATCTCATCTCGTCCTCTCAATCATGTCAGGTAAGAGATTTGTTTATCAGGAGACGGTGTAATTTAAAAAATCACGAAGGGAAATAACTAATTTCTCGTTATACTGAAGCTCTTAATGTTACGAAATTACATCATTTTGATTATTCAGGGTTATAGACGAGGTTTGCTTATAATGAAGTAAGTTCCTTCTTTTATTAAAAAAGGAAAGCATCCAGTTTTCTTTCAAAGTCTGCAGGCAACAGCAGGTTCAATTATTGAGATGATAATTTTTTCTTTTAATCTGACATATGAGACATGAAACTTTGAAACTTCAAAAATGAAATTAGACGTATACTAGATATGTATATTGCTTTTAAGCACTATGCTTTCAAAATCAGGAGAACTTGGTGTTTTCTGCATGAAAAATGGTTTACACACACACACACACACACACGCATACACACACATAAATGACTTCTACATCCAATGGTGCAAAATATGTTTGTTGATATAATATGTATAATACAAATATTTCAAGAGTCTCCCCTCAAAAAAAATAAAAAAAACAAAAAACGACAAGAACAAAAACAAACAACAAAAAACAACAAACAACAACAACAACAACAAACAACAAACAAACAAAACAACAACAACAACAACAACAACAACAACAACAACAACAACAACAACAACAACAACAACAACAACAACAACAACAACAACAACAACAATAACAACAAATCACCGCAAACATTATCATTGCACATATTTTGCACTCAATTATGTAGACGTCAACCAGTGCATGAGCGATTTAATCAATAACAGCATTTTTGTCGGTTACCCCGACTTTTATCTCAAACAGCCAACGCTGGTAATAAAACACGATCACTCAAAATGCTATCTAGTGCATCGGGCAAATCTTTGGACTGTACGGCAATAGATCAATGTCTCATTACAGACAGACAATACAGACAGATTTGAAATTATAGCAGGTTTATCAGGACGTCTGCACTGCTAAATTATAGGATGTTGACATGGACAGACAAAAATGACGGATGAGCAAGTGTAAAGAGCTTATGTATAAATTGTATGGATAACTAAGCATCTCTAAATAAAATTTAAAAAAAACGGCAAGATAGGCGACTAGCAAGTATAAAGTGTTAGCCTAGGCTTCTAAGCGTGGCTGTAGGCAGATTGCCATTAAGACTAACTATGGAGTGTAAAAAAAATCGTTGCGATATTGCACAGTGAGTGAGTGAGTTTCTTAACGTTCAACGGCCGTTCAACGAGCGGTTTCAACTCGAAAGGTTGATGGTTCAAACCTTCGATTGGGTAAATTTATGTATCAGTCTTTGCCCCTATTAATGGATCGGTGTCACTTTAATGTAACAAGCTGAAACAGAAGTCCCGGTCCTAGCATTATATCTCTGTGGCAGTTCGTAAAACCGTCAGATTTTAATCTTAGGACACATCTAAAAATGCCATAATTCATAACTTGTTTCGTTATAACAAAAGTAAACAAACGTTTGTGTATCAAAGGCCAACAATAGTCCGCAAATTTGGGTCGTATGTATTTAGTTGCTAGGACTTTATTCACCTTATTTTATTAGCACTCGAGATGACCAATATTAATGCTGATTACTGAGCATAAATCATGTTTGATTCAAATAATAACAAATTAAGGCTGTCTTAATCAACCTTGTAACATTCTTTACTAGTGGCGACAATCGAGTGAGTGAGCGAGTGCGAAAGAGAGAGAGAGAGAGAGAGAGAGAGAGAGAGAGAGAGAGAGGGGGGGAGAAACAGAGAGACAGAAAGACAGACACAGACAGACAGAGAGACTGGCAGAGAGATAGAGAGAGGCAGAAACAAAGAGAGAGAGAGAGAGAGAGAGAGAGAGAGAGAGAGAGAGACAGACAGACAGACAGAGAGAGAGGAGAGAGATTTGGAGGAGGGAGCGAAAGAGATAGAGACTGACAGAGACAAGAGAGAGAGAGAGAGGGAGAGAGAGAGAGAAAGAGAGAGAGAGAGAGAGGGAGAGAGAGAAAGGCGGACAGACATGCAGACTGATAACCAAACAGAAAAGGACAAAGACAGAGAGACATAAAAGAGACAGAAAAAAAAACAGACGTTCAGACAGCGAAACTAAAAGACAGATAGATAGACAAAGAGGCAGACCGACATGAAAAATACACGGAGATAACTGAGAGAGATCGCGTTACTATATGGGTGAACTACATGTAATCACTTCATCCATCATCGTGGCTAGATCGTTTCTTCTTCTGTACAATATCATTAGTACAGATTTAAAAAAGAAAAATGGAAAACACGTTATTGTATCACTATACATTAGATACCATACTAGTAGCCCAATAAAACCATAATAAAACCCAGATAATAAAAATGCGAATAGACCTTAGAGAGAGGATTATTAACTAACCAAAGGCCGGAAACAATGAAACTCTGCAGATCGAGAAGAGCAGTTAACTTAAGTATGGATTATACTGACCATCTGTGTGGTAAGAATAATGTGCACTCAATAGTACCCAGTGTATGGAGCTATTATGTCCAGTTAGTTGACCACAACAATCAAAGCAATATATGGACACACCTGGAGGAGATTATAAACGTTGCAAGTGCTACTAGAATAAATCATACAGGCAATAATTGGTAACAATGTTTTACAATGCCTGTAATAAAAAATGCAGTGGGAATAATAATACAATTTATTATAATGATGATAGTGATGATGATGATGATTATTATTATTATTATTATTATTATTATTATTATTATTATTAT
>RQTK01000216.1:82703-87516 GCA_003991915.1 Elysia chlorotica | reverse complement strand
TCATCATCATCATCATCATCATCATCATCATCATCATCATCATCATCATCATAATAATAATAATAATAATTTTAACATAATTGGCACCATATATTTCCTCGTAAAACTTATTAAAAAGATAGTATAAAGGAAAACTTTTTTTACTACATGTATAAACCATACCGCTCTACGTGATTTAAGAAATGTCTGTCTTGGCCTGATCCAGTTAACTGCTTCCGGTGAGTGATTCAGTTGTGTTCCAGATAAAATCTCTTTGACCTGATGTTGAGTGGACTCTTGAGATATATGTATTTTATCATCACACCAAAATGTAGCATGAAAAGAAGGGGACTATACTAGATAGAGTAAATCTGTTGATAAAAAACAAAGTTTAACAAATTAATTTGAGTGCGCTTTATATAATTTAGAAAAAATTACAAGGTTATATATAGACATGAGATACGTCCTATACTGTATAGAGCCTCCTCAAGTTAACGAGTGCAAAAACGGTTAATTTCCTTGAGGTAAATTATATCTATTATATCGTTTAATATACATACTGTCTGTGAATATATCTGTAAGGAGTGCCTCATATCCGATTCATCGTTTTATCTTTTTTGGTAACAGGTTTGTTAGGCAGGAGGCAAAAAAATCATGACATCGCTCACTTCATAATTAATATGCTTGTCTTTGTCAGTGTGTGTGTTTATTTCTTTTTCACAAACACACACAGACAAACACACGCTCTCTCTCTCTCTCTCTCTCTCACTCTCTCTCTCTCTTACATTTACTCTCTGTCTTTAACCCCTCTCCCTCTTTCTTCCACTCAGCAAATTCCCTCTAAAGTCTCTGGCCTTTAGTCTTCATCTGTATAATTACCCTAACGAGCGTGTACTAACGAATACAGAATGATTTCTTTGTACAATAAGAAAACAGTATTAAGTATAGCTCCACCAGAAACATACACACATTGTATAATTATACAGACATACACACTTTCTCACTCATGAAATAATGACATGGACGTGTACTAAAGATCACAGAATGATATCTTTGTTCAATAAGAAATTAATAATAATGAAAGCTCTATTAGCAGCATATAAACACACGCATGCACACACACGCACTTTCTCAGCAACTAAATAATGACATGGACGTGTATTAATGAATACATAATTATTTCTTTGTACAATAAAAAAAACTTAATGATAGCTCCACCAGAAGCATACACACACTGTATAATTATACAGACATGCACACTTTCTCACTCATGAAATAATGACATGGACGTGTACTAAAGATCACAGAATGATTTCTTTGTTCAACAAAAAACCAATAATAATGAAAGCTCTATTAACAGCATATATACGCACTCATGCACACACACACACACTTTCTCACCCATAAGATAAAGCCATGGACGTTTACTAAATGATTACAGAATGATTTCTTTGTACAATAAGAAAACAATAACAACTATAGCTTCACCAGAAGCATACATTAACTATATACACACACACACACACATACACTTTCCTGTCCATGAAATAATGACATGGACGTGTACTAAAGATCACAGAATGATTTCTTTGTTCAATAAGAAAACAATAATAATGAAAGCTCTATTAGCAGCATATAAACACACTCATGCACACAGACACACTTTCCCACCCATGAAATAATGGCATAGGCGTGTACTAATGAATACAGAATGATATATGTGTACAGTAGGAAAACAATAATCATGAAAGCTTTATAAGCAGTATATAAACACAGTCATGTACACACACACACTTTCTCACCCATGAAATAAAGACATGGACGTTTACTAAATGATTACAGAATGATTTCTTTGTACAATAAGGAAAACAATAATAACTATAGCTCCACCAGAAGCATACACACACTGTATACACACACACACGCACACACACTTTCTCACCCATGAAATAATGACATGACGTGTTTGATATCCGCTCCACAAGGCACATTGATCCTGCCCTTCGCTGTGTTTTCTTTTCCTTGGCTTTTCCTTTTCATCCCATGTAATACCGCCATGCATGTGAACCTGCCCTGTATGTTTTGTTATGAGTGTGAGCAAGAAGGTGGCAGCTGCTGTACTCACCCTCAGAACAACGCACTCATTTCGGCGGTCAACAGACAGATTGCGCTTTGTTCAGACAAACTAACAAAGAGCTAAGGAGTAGAAACTTTCAACACACTAAATGATAGTGATTTGTTCTTTAAAGAGTTAGCTATTAAACATGACATCAAAGACGTCGTGTATAAGAAGGAGGATAAAAACAGGTGGAAATTTAGTGAAAGGAGGGACTAAGAGAGATTATGTGTGTTAGAGAGAGGGTGAGTGAGCATGTAGGAAACAAAAAAGAGAGAGGGAAAGACAGACTGAGAGACAGTGTGAGATGAACAGGTTCAGAGAGAAAAAGAGAGAGGGGAAAGTGAGGAGCTAGAGGAAAAGAGAATAAGACAAAGAGAAGGTGGATAGGTGAGTGAGAGAGAGAGGGAGGCTATATTGTGGACGAGTCTCAAGACTGACGTCTGAAAATTTTATGTGCTGCCACACACAAGACAGGGCGATGATACCATAACTCCTGTCTCAGCCGGTCACATTAAAATGACACCGATCCAAGTTGCAGGGGACGAAAACGCACAAATAAATCTGCCGATCGGGGGAATCGAACCAATGATCTCCCGATCTGGAGATCAACGCTCTACCACTTGATCCCCCCCCCCTCCCGGGCGTCAGTCCAACGTGGCCATCTGAAACAAGAGGTATGGTATCCCAGAGATGTTGTATATGTCATGTAATATGTTTATGTGGTATCCCCGTTAGATCTCTGTTTGGCAGCGCATAAAAAATTGTCAGACATTGATCTCGGGTCCGGTATGCAATAATTATAGTCTATTTACTGACTGGACATTGGTAAAGCAAGCAATCAACGAACCAGCCTCGCCATTTATAATAAGTAGCATATTAAACGAGTAAATGACTCCATTAACTTCACAGTGTATTATTATTGACTTGGTTATAAAGTCCGGTTTTATAGATATGGTTATTTAGTCATTTTATAGACCTGGATATTACTTCAGTTTATAGACCAGGCCTGAGTATCAAAAGACGTCTACGTTGTACGTTGTAGAGCCCAATTTTGCTTTTGCTGACCCACCAACTTGTGGGGCAGTAATTACTTTCTCGTGTGTATATTTTGTATAGGTAGACTTTTGATAGACATAATTTGGAGTGATAATTTTTATGATAAACATCAAAGACTTTCATTGTAGCATTCATGGGCTGAGTGTTTTAGCATGTGCTTATGGGAAGCATCTATAAGAAATGAAGGGTGAGAGAGGGGGGAGAGAGAGAGACGAGTTGAGTTGTTTTAACGTCCAACGTCAGCACTACATTGTGGAAGGGCTCCAAGACTGATGTCTGACGAATTTTTGCGCTGCCACATACGAGACAGGGCGGAGATACCATGACTCCTGACTCAGCCAGTCACAGAGAGGGGGTGGAGACATAGAGACAGAGACAGAGAGAAATGCAGAGAAAGAGAGACAGAGATAGACAGAGATAAAAATCAGAGGTGAGAGAGTATGGGATGGATATAGACGATGGAAGAGGGGGGCTTAGAGAGCGAAAGAGAGAGAGATAGAGAGAGATAGAGAGACAGAGAGAGAAAGACAGAGACAGAGATGGGCAAACAGAGACAAAAAACAGAGAAGGAGAAAAAGAAAGTTGTGGAAGAGGGAGATATAGGCATACAAAGACAAAACACAAAGACAAAAAAACAGAGATGGAAAGAGAATGGGGGAAAGATACACAGTGAAAAAAGGGGGAGTTTGAGAGAGAAAGAAAAAGAGAGAACGAGAGAGACGGGGGAAAGAGGAGAGAGAAAGTCATTATTAGACTTGATCTTGTTTTATGAGTGTGGTTAAGTGGTGCCACTAATACACTAAGTGGGGGCTATAAAAGTGAGAGTCGCTCAACATGTCCACAACGTTTTCCAGGTGGGACTTATCTAGGTTTGATGGTTGGAAGTTAGTTTGGCCTTGTAAGTTGTAAAACGTCAGGCCTGGACATTGTGAATACCCTTTACCCTCCTCCTGGACACAGTTAAGTTGGAAATATACATCCGGAAAGTTGTGTGTTTGTTTAGAGCAGGAAATCGGGGAGGGGGGGGGGGTATTTTATAAATTACTTCAAAAAAATTTTTTTTTAAACTTTGAAAAAAATCATAACGAAACAAAACAAGCAGAAAAATCTCAAAGAATATAAACAAATATTTTTAAAAAAAACACACCGATACAATGTTAATTGTTATCTGATGCATTCAAAATATGTGCTTATACTTGTTTAATTCCGAAGCTAACTTTAAATATCAAATTAATGTTTAGTAAAGTAAACTAATAGTTCTTTGTGAAATGATATCTTTAAAACATAATATTATTACTACACGCACGAATTATTTATGATTTTGTTTACATCGAGGCTAATCAAAATAACACATGAAGTCACTGAATTGAATAAAGTAAACAAATTTTCGAAAAAAACAAGGGTAATAGTGATCTATTTATTTTACATTATTATCATAGTTGGGACAAAATATCACTCAGTGAGCATATTTCGTTTGGCATACAAGCCTACTTAGACTTAGAGATTGTAAACTTCCCTAACTGTACCAAAAACCTTAATGGTATAGCTCACTTTGGTACTAAAATTAAAGCAAATGATTATACCGGTGACTGCCTGTAATTTTTGCAAGCCCCAGTGTACATCCATTAGCGTTAGTTTTAAAATCAGTACATGAATTTA
>RQTK01000216.1:26591-46591 GCA_003991915.1 Elysia chlorotica | reverse complement strand
TTCTAAGTTTGCCCTTTATTTTCTCTTCTTCCTGATTTTTTTTCTCCTTCGCTCTTCATGCTCGTTCTATATTGATCCCTCTGCCTCGGCGGACCGCACTGTGCCAGAGTGAATGATATGACCGACCATCTGATGCTATCACAAGTGTGTGCTTGGCTGCCTGGCCCTGCCACACTGAGACTGAAGTTCTATAGACCTCGCGAAAACAGGAGCATTTACTGATTTAGTGAAAACGTAGACGATAGGTAAGGGGAACTGCATCGACGACCAGAAAACCCATTACTTAAGCCTTGTGTTTTTCGTTTTTTAGTTTTAGGCGATTTGAGCTTTATTAAGGTTAATTGCTATATAAATGAACTTATTGTTATTATCATTTTAGTAGTAGTAGTAGTAGTAGTCGATACAGGTAAGAAACTTCGTCATTTTTACTTTTTGTTTTTGTTTTTGTTTTTTACATGTTTTTTACTGCTTCTTCATTCTTTCTACATTGTAGAATGAAAATTCTACATTTCAAATAATCATAATAATAATGTTAATAGTAGAAGTAGTAGTAGTAGTAGAAGTAGTAGTAGTAGTAGCAGCAGCAGCAGCAGCAGCAGCAGCAGCAGCAGAAGCAGCAGTGCAGTAGTAGTAGTAGTAGTAGTAGTAGTAGTAGTAGTAGTAGTAGTAGTAGTAGTAGTAGTAGTAGTAGTAGTAGTAGCAGCAGCAGCAGCAGCAGCAGCAGTAGTAGTAGTAGTAGTGGGTGTAGTAGTATGCCAAAGGGGCGTGATTATGTAATCCGTTATCGCCATATGGATCACAAGACCTCTACTGAGACTGAAAGCTCTCCGACTCTCCAGGCACAACAAACTGTGCCCGCCACTCACGATCTATACCATAATACTATTATTAACTGTAACAGTTCAGTTCAGTGGCCACTTGCTTGCCCCTGGTTTCCTCTCTGGTGGTCTACATTGTATTGAGTGCGCGTTCATAACTGACACGTAAATGGAGCTTCAATAACAATGGAGTTAAACACATAGAAATTGAAAGAGGATGGGTGTGCCTCTCTTTTGTTTTCTTTTCTTTTATCGTTAATGTTTGTTGACTGTTGTGTGTGTATATAAGATCCTTTTTTCCTTTACATTTGTCATATTTGTAGCTGTTCAACATCAGTGACAAAATTGTTGGATATGCCCACAAACAAGCTTCTTCAAACAAAAACAAAACAAAAAACGAAGGGTGAGATAATTATTATTTTTGTCTTTGTGATAACCCATTATGCAACAAGTACGTCAAATTCCTATTTTGTATTGATTTGTTTTGGTCTAAAATGTTTGTCTTTTGTAGCTACCCTTGGGCTTTTTTTTTTCTTTAATTTTTTTTCTTTTTTTTATAGTTGGTATTTTTTCTTTTTGTTTGTTTGGGTTTTTTTTTGGTTTTTTTTTGTTCGTTCCTGTTTGTTTCTTCTACCTTTTGTTTTGCTTCGTTTCTGTTTGTTTATTGTTGTTGTTGTTGTTGTTGTTGTTGTTGTTGTTGTTGTTGTTGTTGTTGTTTTTGTTAGTGTTGTGGTTGTTTTTGTTTAGTTTTATCTAACTTCAATGTCACGTCTGTTTTTATTTTTCTTCTTTTTTAAAATCATCATTTAAAACTCATAAAAATTGCTGGCGTTAACGCTGGCTAAGAACACGACACTGAAGGAGCAGAATCAAGAAATGGAGAATCGTGAGAAGGAGGTCGACACCAAGAAAGACTGGTACCAATACTGTACTAAGGCATGGGAAAAGGGGGAGCTTTTTCTTATCAACTAGTTTAATTTAAAATTGTCTTCCTATTTTTTAGAAAATGACTTAAAAGTCTAGTACCGTAAATTTACGCCCCTTATTCAGACGTCTTTATACGCCTGTGAGACGGGAAGACGTAGGGGCCTACTAGGGGCTTAGGTTTCTTTTGAGATTGACAGCTCTGTTGTCAGCAGTTACACTCCGTTTGACTAGTCTCAGTCCCTCCCACCCCCTCCCCCCCCCCCCCCCCCCCCCCCCCCCCTCTCTCTCTCTCTCTCTCTCTCTCTCTCTCTCTCTCTCTCGCTCTCTCTCTCTCTCTCCGCCCACTGGTTAGACCAGTGTAAGTATAATGGTAGCGGCTAAAACAAGAGTCATGGTATCCCCTCACTGTCTGTCTCAGTGACAGCACGTAAAATTGTAAGAATTTACTATTGGGACCCGTCAACACTAAAACCTTTTTGCTAACGTTCAACGTTAAGAAATCAACTCAACTTAAGTCACAAACTGTCAGACTAGATATTTTGCTCAGGTTGCTTTCAGCCTGCGTCTCTTGCTCGAGTCCATTAGATCTACACGCCTTTCATGGCTTAGCGTGTTTTCTTCTTTATTTACAAAAAGAGCTTTATAAGACTTTTTTATATTTTGTTTTCGCGCTTATTTGAAGCTTCAGAAACTAGAGGGATTAATAATATGATTATATTCACATGAATTGACCTCTCACACGTTAAATAGGTGGTAATTTGAACCTTCATTTGAAATTTCAATAGAAAAATATGCTACGCCATCGAGAATGGATTTCCTAGTTGAAGGTATCAAAATACCTAAAGAACGTCATACGTGGATTTAAAGGTTTTTTTTTTAGAACCACAATAATAATTCACGCCACAGCCCTTTCTTATATTAACCTTTTCTCTTATTATAGTTTTTATGTTGAGAATTCATGGTGTGTGTTTAAAATTGGTAAACAGGCTGAGACTACAACTGCACAAAAACGTAGTGATTTAGAGTGATAAAAACAAACAAACAAACAAAAATAACAGACTCAACTAAAATGTCACTATTTTTCATTAGAAATTGTAATCGACGAAATTTAAGGCAAGACAGGGAATTCCCCATCTGATTAGAGACATTGTACATAATAATAATTATAATCATTAGTGAAGATTTACAATTTTTAGATAGAAAGTAATCGAGTGTTACAGATGTTCAATGATTGTCATCAAACATAAAAATACCATTGAATCACATTGATCAAAACATAAAATACATGTGCGTACATGAAATCAGTTTTGATAAAGATTTTAAAGCAAACATTTATTAGAATTGCGCGAGTCTTAGGCGTACAAACATGATTACTGTTCCCATGTGAATTGATTATATTTATAATGATACAAAATTAACATTTTGACCGAGTCCTTTTTCATAACTCTATAAACAGCTTAATTACTTGTATTAGTGCAAAGAGCAAACACTTGTTCAAAACTTAACATAAGTTTATAAGACTTAAATGTGCTTCATAATTACGAATCGTTTTTATAGTTTAAAAACAAAACATCTAAATTTGAACAATACATTATTATTAACACAAACGCATGTAAATTAAATCTTATTAATTTTTTTTAAACATCATTAATTTGTATCAAAAGAAAGGTACGATTTTTTAAATCACAACAAAAGCCTATTCATACTTTTTACGTTTAGAATCAGAAACATGGCTTATTATATGGCTTTTCTTTTCACTCGACTTAGTTTTGAAATGACACAAATCATTTTATTCTTCCTCTCTCTCTCTCTCTCTCTCTCTCTCTCTCTCTCTCTCTCTCTCTCTCTCTCTCTCTCTCTCTCTCTCTCTCTCTCTCCTTTCAATAAATTTCTTTGATATTGTGTATCAACATGAGAATAAAACAATATAATGTCATTTTAGTTTACAAGGTTAGTAACACTATTACATTGATACAAAAAAATCTTATACAGATCAGAAGGTTCTTTACCCTCGTGATTTGAAAGCATTGTTTATCACACTTCTTGGCGTATTCATCATGCCATTTTTTCGTATGCTTTCATTCCAAGCGCGTATAGAGTATTGGAATAAATTGCACTTTATAATAATTGTAGTCTTCGTCTTTGTTTCTTTTTGTTTTAAGACTGGATTTACTTTGCAAGTTTACATGTATTTAAATTAAAATCCCATTCGTAAAGAAGACATGGGAATCTGCAGCTGTGTAGCCATATTGTGAGTTCCTGGTTTATATACCAGCAGTATACGATTTTTTTTCATGAGTTTATGGGTGAGCAAATTTTAGCGTATGAACAGAGTAGTTGTAGTTGAGTTGTTTTAACGTCCAACATCAGCACTGTATAGACTATATTGTAGACGGGCTCTAAGACGGACGTCTGATAATTTTATGTGCTGCAACACACGAGACAGGGCGGGGATACCCTGACTCCTGTTTAAGCCTTCACCGCACATTAGACACACATCGACCAGTATGGGGCGATATCGCCAGGATTCGAACCACGGATCACATGCGTCAGGAGCCTGTGTTCTACCCTAGTGTTACCGCGCCCACTATGAACAGATACTGTACTTGTACTTATGACAGTCTTTGGTACATGTATGAGGATGTGCTTAAAGCATCACTCGGTAGACACTTCACAACATCATTATACGTTTAGTAGGCTACACTACATGTACATAATTGTATAGGCGCATAATGATACATGAACACATGGAGACATATAATGTAATAAAGAACATAGATCTAGTTAGTACATAATATTGTTTTAGACTTTACTTTCAAAATATTAACCCTCGCGTCATATCGAGCCATCGGTTCATCGCACTAGACTGGAAGAAAGACAAACCACAGAATGTAAAACGTTTAAGAGAGAAAACAAGATAAACTTTGATACGAGCTAGCTATAATTTTAGAGCACTGGGCTTCTATTCGGGAGGCCCTTGGTTCAAAACCCACAATCAATCAGAAATGTAACTATAGTTTCCTATTTCAAACCCTACTGGTTGCTTCCGTGTCAGTACATGTATTGTGACCTGCTGAAACAGGAGTCATTGTATCCCCGCACTGTCTCTGTGTGGAGGAGAACGTAAAATGGTCATACATTAGTCTTGGGACCCTTCCACAATATAAACTATATAGTGATGACGTTGCACACCAGCAACCAACTGAAACTCGAGTCAAACTCTCCCACCAGCAAAGATAACCTTGATGGACTGGGACCACCACTGGACTGAGCACAATACTGTTTCACGCACGAGTGATTTCAATTTCCATCCGAACAATACCTGTCCTCCCTTCAGGTAGGGTAAGATAATAATCTTCTGTGTTGAATTAAAACACCAGTACTGTACAATATGGAGGAGCACGCCTGAGGCAGAAGAGCAAATATTATGTACTCCCACCTGGCTGTTAAATATTATTCAGTCGAATCCGCTTATTACGATGTTCGCATAAAAGAGATCCTCATAAAGCAATATTTATTGGCTCCCAAAAGTTTGGATGTGCATGTATACTGATTTGTTTTTAATTCGAAATTAGTTTGTTTTCATACACGTAGCCTACGTTAATTTTATAGTACATGTACATGTATACACACAAAAAACAAGCAACCGACAACAATATGTGTCTACCAGTTACTGAAGTGATGAAACTCAATAGGCCTACAGAATAAAAACTGTGATCAGTATTGAGGTACTGTACTAACATAAAACAAAGTGCTTTCTTACCAGTTAAATACAGGAGTTATTTCAGCATTGTAAGAGGATAAGTCTGATAAACCAATTTATGTTGTTAACCATCAGGTGTCAATAAACACTAGATTCTAGTTACAAATACACAGAGAGTGTGGGCAATAGGAGTTGATTTTGCAGTTTCGAGCTGAGTTAATAAATGTTATTATTTTGTAGCGCAAATATCCATAGAAACACATTACAGTTTTTTTTATGTTAATTAGTTCATCATTACATTTACAATGACTATGGAAGAGATGTCGAAATGTTCAGTCCCTTTTAACCGAATTGTTAATACGAATCACTAAAAGCTTACTAAATAGCACAATAATAAAATTATTCGTTCTGGTGAAAACGCCCTCTTCTACCAACATGGCAAATTGTACAATATGCAAATAATGTGCTCTCTCTCATTTCAATGACATGTTTACAGTATTCAAGCAAAGCGATTTCCATAATGAATAATGAAGTTGTATATTATTTTTTTCATGAAAAAAAAAGTTTGGAGAAGAATTAATGTAACCATACAATAGAGAATATTATGTTCCCATAGCTTTAAAGATATTGGTGCTGTTTGTCAAAATGTTTCAACCACAAAAATGCGTGAGTCTAGAAAAAAATAATGTCTTTATCTCTTTCTGTCTCTCTATAAGTACCTCTGTCTCTGGGTGTGCATCTCTTTATGTTTGTCTTTCTTTCGCTTTCTCTATGACTCTCTGTCTCTGTCACTCACTCTCACTCTATCTATCTATCTAATTCGTTCTATCATGACTTATTCTCCCCTCCCCCTCTCTCTCTCTCTCTCTCTCTCTCTCTCTCTCTCTCTCTCTCTCTCTCTCTCTCCCTCCCTTCCTCCCTCCCTTTTCTTCTCATCCTATCATGCAAATGGCCAAAGGAAAATATTACATCTAACGGCGACTAATAATTAAAAAAATGGCTAAAGACAAAAGAGTTTCCTACAATTAATAATCATTGCAACAATGAGCATGATAAGCACGACAAAAGAATATCAAATCAGTTAATGGATCGGATCACACAATGCCTCCACCGAAGAAAAAAATAAGGAAAAAAAAACACAGAGAAAAAGTCAATTAAAAAAAATACAATGTTAAAGGAAAGTATATAACAACGTTTCAGCTAACAACATAACCATAGATCATAGCAGAGCATAATGGGAAACTGCAATGACAACACATGGGGTTGTTTCCGCTAAGCTCTCGCATAAAATACAAAAGTAACCACAAAATAAATCCTGACTGTACGCCGTTGCCATGGAAACAGGGGGTTTATCGTATAATCGGCTAACCACCAGCGGGAACAAAACGTTTGCAAACAGTATTGACATTGCGCTCTACAGTAGTGTAATTGATAATTACAGACTGCGATAGAGCATCCATTATCATTCTGCTAGGATCTAGGATCTAATTGGCTGGTAACATCGTCTCGCCATGATGTTTCTAGTTTTATCTATCCTCTTTCCAAGTTAGAGTCGTGTTTAACATGAGTTAGTGGTTTCTTCGCACCTAATTATATGACTTGAAAATAGACTACACTGCGTAGATATTTAATAATACATATACATGTGCCTCTTAAAGGATATCTTTGTTAGATTTTATCTATAAAAATATTGTATAAAAAGACACTACAATTCTGTGTCGATGACAACCAGCGATAGGGGGAAATAACTGGCACGACATTGAGGATACAATTGATTATATATTTATAATTATACAAACACTATAGTTATGTCTAATTAAAAAGTGAATTGCAATAATTTCAATTAGTTCAGGCCCTTGTTTTTTATGTTTTTTTCTTTAGCACATCAATCTCATTTCGGTATCACAATGACTAAAGGAGGGAATTCATTTTTGTAAACAAATAGTTGACTTTTTTATATTGCCTCCTAAAAGAGGATCAATTTTAACTTTCATACTTGCGAGTCCTTAAGGTTTAGCTCTGTCTGTTCACGCCTCTATAGTTGCTTGAATGCCGATTTGTATCATAATTTTTTATAGTCGACTAGCAACGTTAAAGGGCTATTTTTCTTCGGTAAATAAACGAATAGGCTAAAGTTGGTTTGCTTTGTACCTTGTTCAGGGAATCGTCTACTCTACTCGGGATTTATTTTGTTAACAATAACAGGAAAAATAGCTAACTTCACAACAATCTCTACCAGTACCAACATCTGAAACTTACTCAGTTGCGGGACTTAATAATTACATTGTATAATTTACTCTTTCATCTGAGAAAGTTCACCGCAGTGAAGTCCCACAGTGCTAGACCAAACAAGGCAAATATCACGGATGCTGACATTTTATTTGGCTAAGCGTATTGTTGCTGTGATGGGTGCCAGGCTGAGTTTTAAGTCCCAGTTATGTACGCTTAGGTGCCAGGTCAATAGCGAGGGTAGCAGATACAGTTCCAGATAGCCTCGGTGCCTGGGCAAAGCTAGGCGGTGCCTGCGACACGGTAACTGGTAAAAGCCTATAAGGGGCTTTGCGGTGACAGGGTCATATTGAAAACGAAGACGATAGGTAAGGGAGGCTTCACTGACGTCCAATCATAGCTCTATCCTAGACTTACGGAGCCAATGAGAACTCATAAAGACCCCCGTGTATAATGGGCGTGATTATGTCATTCATTATTCTAATGTGGATCGTAGAGACTGCATCGTCGTTGATGTAACACCAGTTCAACGAGTTCACTCCACGACTGGGGTTTGTTACAGTTAATTGCAACATAATTCCCAGCGCTTTGGTTTGAGTTACGTCTTCTAAATTCTCCAAAAGAAGAGTGAGTTGGGGGGGGGGAGAAAGAGTGAGAGAGAGTAAGAGAGAGAGAGAGAGGGGTAGAGAGAGAGAGGAAAAGAGAGAGAGAGAGAGAGAGAGAGAGAGAGAGAGAGAGAGAAGAGAGAGAGAGAAGAGAGAGAGAAGAGAAGAGAGAGAGAGAGAAAGAGAGAAAGAGAAAAAGAGAGAGTTAGAATTAGAGAGAAAGAGGTAGGTATCATATATGCTGCCGACCCAACCAACAATCAAAACCTGTAAATGTCTGCACAAAAAAGAAGTGTAAGAAAAATTCTAACAATATATTATACATGTAATATGCTTCTTTTAACATAAGGTTAACAGCTACTTTATTAAGACCGATGCTCATACGCCAGTGAGCTGTACAATGTAATAACGAGACTCGCTCAGTGTTACATATTGTGTACTCACTCACTGTAGAAACAAGAACTGATTCAAGGGAAGCCTGACCTTTAAGTTTGAAAATGAAACGCTCGACTAAAATGTTAGATTTTTATCACGACAGGGCGAAGGATTTACTAACTTCATAGTTCGTTAACATCGCTTAGCTATGATAGTGAACTGTCTATAATTTCATTTTTTTTTTACCCGGTATATTACATTTTTTTATGAAATTGTAATTTTTCTGAATTTTAATTGTAGGGTAAAGACTGTACCGTGTAAAACATTGTTTACACAAAAAGCAAAGAGCGTTCATAGTAAATTCACTCTGTGTGATTGTATGAGTGTATAATAAATGCAGCCTAGTAAACAGTGATCATATTCACAATAGGTGGAATCAGATGTGATTCATGCGATATACATGTGTTGTTGAAAACAACATTATTTTACGATAAAGTTTTCTTAGAATGGGACAGACTGAGAAAATCCTTTCTGGTGTATGATTGATTGTTTCCAGGCTGCTGAAGTTGATGATAGATGGAGAGAGGTAAGGATGAGTGTTATAGATTTAGAAAAAGATATCCAGGCAGGACTTCCCAGTGGAACCATGGAGGCGTAAATCCCTTCTCCATCCCTTTTGATCAGTTGGAAAGAAAAAAAAAAAGAAATAGTGGGGGAGATGGAGAAAGAGAGAGAGAGAGAGAGGAAAGAAGAGAAGTTGAGAGACAGTGAGAGAGACAATAAGGAGGCGGAGGGGGTAAAGACTGATTTGAGTTGGTTTAACGACCAACGTAAGTACTGTATAGGCTATATCGAGGATGGGTCCCAAGACTGACGTCTGACATATGTATGTACTGCCACACAGAAACAGTGCCGGAAGACGTGGACTCCTGTCTCAGCCGCTAACATTATACTGACACCAAACCAGCCAGTTACAGAAGACGAAACTAGACAAATAAATGTATGAACAATCATGGGTTTCGAACCGCAGACCTCCCGATCTGGAGACCAAAGCTTTACTACTTGAGCCAGTTCGACTCCGGACCCCAGAGGAGGTAAGGAAGATGGAGAACTAGTGTAAAAGGCAGCACCACCGGAAACAGGTCTTGCAACAACAAAGGAAGCAGAACTTCACAGAACTTCGCAGACAACGCCCCGAGTTAGATCGATAGTGGCAGCATACTGCACTGTTCCCACGCAAACGGCAATGCAAACTGCTGCCTTTTTCATTAATTGTTAAGGTAAAAAGAAAAGAAAAGAAAAAAAAAAAACTGCTGATGTCAGACAAGACCCCCCTTCCATTCCCCCTCTTAGTCTCTCTCTCTCTCTCTCTCTCTCTCTCTCTCTCTCTCTCTCTCTCTCTCTCTCTCTCTCTCTCTCTCTCTAATGCTCTCTCTCCCTCTTTCTCTCATACTCTCTCTCCATCCCTCCACCCACACACATACATCCTTCACAAAGCACAGGGAAGAGGAGGGGGGAACGGGCCGGGCGGTAGTGAGCCCGCTGTGTCCCTGGAGAGGTTTAGTTCACGGCTCGGTGCACACCGCTCGGCAACAGGCAGATCTCGGAAGACTTCGGCTTTAGCATCAGCAGCTCTCTTCTCACAGCATGAGTCGGAGAAACAACCGGGGGAGGAGCTTCGAAACTGGGATGTTAAATCTTTGGATCCTGGGTTCTCTACTAATTCAACGTCCCTTAAGTCCCCCCGTTGCCTGTATGAGGGTCCTGAGCGGCGACGTGCGGAAGGGTAAAAAAATCAGCCGAGTCCTAATTTATGTTTCCCGGTACAGTGGTACTCTGTACTGGTAGTCAAGCTACCCTGCAGAGTTTATAGTATTTCCAACAGAGGTCTTGCGACCAACATTACAAAAACGGATGACATAATCACGCCCCTTTAACATGGGATGTTCTCATCTCTCATTGGAACGTCAAATCTTACATATAGCTCTATCAGTCTATGATTGGACGCCGGTGCCGACTCCCTTACCTATCGCATTTGTTTTCGCTATGAGCTACGTTTTCGCAAAGCCTTCAATGTCTCTAATTCCTAAGGTCCCCTGCATCGACAAGGAGGGTCCTATTCGGCGCCGGGCGGAATGTAAAAACTCAGTCTAGAGCTAATTTATGTTTACCGACACAGTCAGTGGTTGTCAAGCTTCCCTGAAAAGTCGATACAATTTACAATGTATCGGGCGAGTTTCCGGACTCCCCCCGAATTCGGTTTATGCACATAAATACAATAATTATTTTGCTTTGAAGCTCAAAAAAGCCGAGTGCAAACTCATAAAAAGAGAACAAAGAAACGCCTTTTGTTATTTTATCACCAAGGAATAGTGTGTAAAATCTCGATCCATCTACCTGTATGCTACCTACCTACCTACCTATCTACCTACCAACATACCTACCTAACTACCTACCTATCTATCTATCTATCTATCTATCTATCTATCTATCTATCTATCTATCTATCTATCTATCTATCTATCTATCTATCTATCTATCTATCTATCTATCTATCTATCTATCTATCTACCTACTATCTATCTACCTATCTAATTTTCTATCTATTCATTTGTCTGTCTATCTACCTCTATACTTATTTATATATCTATCTTGTAAGCAGACTTAAAGAAAATAAAAAAGATAAGCTACCTTAAACGTAGAAAATCTGAAAACAAAGCCCTCTCCTAGCCATAGCCTACGTTTCCTAGGTTTTCAAGGAAGATGCTTTACGACTAACCTCGGAAACACATATATATATATACACAGATATCAAACTTTATATTATAGCTGGCCTGAACACAATCATCTAGACAGCCCACAGATGTTGCACCTATTCTTTCAAACACACTTAACAATCATCAACCTCGGGGCGTAGTACATGTATTAACATGTCTAGCATCGATTTTTGCTTCCTACGGCTGATCTTGACTAACGGTTGAGCTATTTTTATTCGAGCACAGCCTGCTCAAACTCACAAGGTCGTGTTTAGCGATCATAAAGCAGGACAGAAACGATTACGTTCAATATCCGAATCGCCTGTTACTTTTCATTAATTTTACTTTATCTTATAAAATCTTTTTTTTTCCCAATCGCGCACTAATCTACCAATCTCTGAATATTTAAATTGTTTCAAATTTTATCAAATACAACGATTGAGCACTTGTAGCAGATAAATCATTAATCATTACTCAGAGTAGGAAACATAGAGATATTAAAGACGTTGCGGTCCACACGACGAAAATGGATAACACAATCATGTCCCTCAAGCATGGAGTTTTCTTATCATCCTATAGCGCTATTAATACAATTATGTGCTGATCGTTCATTGGTTCCGTAAATCGTAGATCTAGGCCTATAAAGATACGATTGGACGCCAGTCGAAGCTATCTGTTTCCGGTATCCTGGACAACAATGCATAATAACAATTTCCCTTTCCTAACGTCTCCGCTATCGTGATGGATCTCGTAATCGCAATAGCTATATTATTCCGAGCAAGATTCAAAGAGATAGTGAGTAAAATTACCCAGTATAATTATATATGTGGGGAAAACTCACGCTCACGTGAACCGACACCGCTTCTACTGTGCTACTGTTAGATTTAAAATTTAAATTTAATTAGTCACGGGTTTCGGATTTCACCGTTAGTTCTTTGTTAGGAGTTACCGAGTGTTTCAAATGGCCAAAAACTAATTGTGTTTGGGATTTCAGCGTTTGATGTTTGTAAGGCTAGCTATGTTCAGATGAAGAAAAACAAAACTAAAAGCTAAACATGTTACTTACTAAGAGAAAAATTATAATGTTCATACTGTAATTTTTCACCTGTTTTTCCTCTATGTCTCATTCTCTTCTCTCATGCTCTCTCTCTGTTTCTCTCTCTCTCTCTCTCTCTCTCTCTCTCTCTCTCTCTCTCTCTCTCTCTCTCTCTGCCTCTCTTTCTACCTCTGTGCCATTCTTCATTTTTTTTCTTCCGTTTCTCCTTTGTCCCTATCTTCACCCGACTCCCCTCTCTCTCTCTCTCTCTCTCTCTCTCTCTCTCTCTCTCTCTCTCTCTCTCTCTCCCTCAAGCCCCTCCCTCCCTCCCTCTCTATCCAGTGTCACCGATCCCCCTCAATTATGTATGCTATTGTCCATGTAATATCGTTACTGGCAACCCAACTACACAATACGAGAGTCGGAAAAAATGTTTTTGCACATTTTGCGTGGGTCATGTGTATGGCGTGTTGTGAGATAAATTAATACAACGATATAATATATTTACATAAGCATTCAAGCAAAAAATAATTATGTATATATAATACATTTCACAAGTACATGATAAAGAACAATGCACCAATGTGTTACTCTATGAGATGTGATTGTGATTTTCATAAATTAATAATACATACATCGTAATTATATCTTGTAATAGCTGCTCGAGAGGATTCGCACGAACTACAGCATTGTCAGGGCTAGCGCAATATTAACAATCATGAAAACACAAAGAGAATTGTAATGATCATGGTAGTTATATAGGGATTACAAGTGATATAACAAAGAAGAAGGCGAATGTACTTCATTAATTGTTTTCTGCGTTACTACATAATCTTAGCTACATTAATATAATTATATATTAACCTATTGCTCTCTATATTATACCTCCCTTTCTCTCTCTATCTCTCTCTCGAAAAAAAAACAAAAAAAAAACTGAAACACAATACAAAAATGTAATAGAAAATAGTCAAGGTGATAAAAACATATCAATATGTCAATATGTTTCGATTAAAATAACTTCCATGGCAAACATAACTATTACATTGTATTAAAAAAAAAGTCCTCTAACGGTCAGAATACTTCTAACTCGAATACACATACATTGAAAAAAAAACACCTAACATATTAATAAAATAGTGCATTGCTCACAACAAGGAAGTAACACAAAACTCAAAGCTTTACTAGGATAATGTATGTTCTTCCTTCCCTCTCAATCTCTCTCTCTCTCTCTCTCTCTCTCTCTCTCTCTCTCTCTCTCTCTCTCTCTCTTTCTTGCCCCCCTGATCTGATCTCTACAATGTGTCAGGTCGGCCGGAAAAGCTCCATCGTTTCCATAGTTTATCCTATTACTATTATCATTATCTCGCCAGGCATTATCAGTTCCCCCTTTATGATTCACCCGCCCCCGCCTTCCCCTCCTGTTTCCCTCCCCTAAACCAGGACAGATCCGACACTTATTTTCCTCCTCTCGCACCATTTTTTTATATTTCCTCTGCGTTCGATCCCATGGGTAAACAGCGCTGTCATAATTATTGAAAACTAGAGAAGCTTAGCGAGCAATGTGGCAGAGGAGTGATAGAGGGAGAGAGAAGAGAGAGAGAGAGAGAGAGAGAGAGAGAGATGGAAAGGTATAGATAAAGAGAGAGTGAAAGAGACAGACAGAGACAGAGAGGCATAAGGAAATATAGGGGAGAGAGAGTGAGAGAAAAAAGAGGGAGAGAGAGAGAGAGAGAGAGAGAGAGAGAGAGAGAGAGAGAAAGAAAGTTGTGCGAGAAAGAAAGCGGAAGGAAACAGTTGCCCATAATTTTTTTTTAATACAAAAGTTCGACGTTTTCCCTCTATCTGCATTTAAATAGTTACTCACTCTCTAGTTATTATACAGCATTGTTGTCCCTTTCTCTATTTCAGTGCCCATGTACAGACTGGCTGTTTTTAAATTATCTCCCAGTGTGTACACCTCTCTCTCTCCCTCCTTCTCTCTCTCTCTCTCTCTCTCTCTCTCTCTCTCTCTCCCATCTAGGTTTATTTTACTGATTATAATCCTACTCTACCGTTTCTCCCTACGAATGCGATGTACACCATCTGTTTATTTCTACCGCTTCCAATAATACAGACTGCCAACGTTCGACATCAGTGTTCAAAAATAGCAATAGAATTATCACATGTGTTACTGGTGTACATATGGGCTAGCACAAACGTCACAAACTTGTAAATAAAATGTCAAAACAAGGGTTCGTCTCCTAAAAAAACAACAACACAAAAACAATGATTTTAAAACAATCTATGTCGTTGCCTAGACTACAGTGTTGTTATGGTTTTACATATGTACATGATGTTTTTAATAACCACAACAGATATTTTGATCTTAATATTTTCCTATATGTAAATTAATATCAACTATGAAGAAAGGGTTCTTTAGATGAACATAGTAGGCCTACTATAAAATCTAGTAATTAAGGGTAGAGTGCACAAACATGATGTAGGTTACGTCTTGTCGTAAGCCGTCTATAACAATTTATATTGTTACGACGAGACGTAAGCTACGTCTTGTTTGTGCATTGTCTAACAGTGCAACAACACATCAAGATATGGAGGAATATTTCCAACAACCAAAACATAGTGCCTGCCGCTTCATTATAAACTAGTAATATTACTCATCGCTCTCGATCCATACAAAATGTTCGAGTGTTTGCCTGTTTGGGTTTGAGATTATGACGCTCTAAATCGCAAAGCTACAGCAAGAGCGCTAGCAGTAACATCTGTTTGCTCTTGTTATTAGGCTGATGGCCATTGGCGTTACGTTCCAAAGAGGATTTTCAATGTAACAGAGACTCAGGGAGCCCCTTATATCGCATGGCCAGGTTTTAGGCAATATTATATGACAACTAGTCAACTGCTTAAGCTAAGTCTTCTTTAATGTTTGCCTAAGGCCAATGAAAGTACATACCGGCATGACTCTATCAAATGGGAATTTTGGCCTTTTTTGTTCTGACCGTGCCGTGTGGGGAGGGAGGAATGGACACTATAATATTTCAAAGTCTACATAACATAATGGTCGAATTGAGAAGCAAGCTTGTGGTCGCTTTCGAACAAGTTCCAATCTGTTGTTTCGTATTGTCATAATCACAACAATCTTTACCGTATAGGGGTAGTTTTCTGTTGATAATAATATAATTGTTACAATTATTATTATTATTATTATATTATTATTATTATTATTATTGTTGTTGTTGTTGTTGTTGTTGTTGTTGTTGTTGTTGTTGTTGTTGTTGTTGTTGTTGTTGTTGTAAAACGTGCGTCTTAATTATATATAAGCAAATGCTCGAAACCCTACACTAGTAAGATATTTATCTATAGTTTCAGTTTGCCTTAAAAATTATAAAATATCTGATAAAATACATACATAAATAATACTCACACATAAACATTTAAGACACGAAATTTGCTACTGATGACTGATAACTAATAAACAAAGATAGAGAAACGGAGCAAAAAAGCAGAGAGAGGGAGAGAGAGAGAGATAGAGAGAGAGGGGCAGAGAGAGAGAGAGAGAGAGACAGAGAGACAGAGACAGAGGAACAGAGAGAGAGAGAGAGGGAGGGGCAGAGAAAGAGAGCGCATTATTAATCAAAATGACAAACTTAGTTTGTTGCTGGTCAACAATATCCTTTCAATTCCATTACTGTATGTAGGCTGGTGTCCATGGTAGCACGCACTGTAATCCCTCATTGAATGCTGGATGATTGGTATCAAGAAAAATGAAAGATAGTGCTTAACGTTAGGACTGTACACAATTCAACGTGTTTTTACAATCATTTACTCCAACACAGTCGTCGTCGTGATCGTCGCTTCGTCCAGGCGTTGCTGTATGTTACTCCAAGCACATATATACTACATGCACTAGTCTACTTTGGAGTAGACATACCACACACTGCACGTACTATTGTGTAAGAGAATTATCCGACAGAGCTGATGTTAAATCCCAGATTTAATTACATGTACTGGCATCTCACATGACCTTTTATGTATCCAGGATATGCGGGGGGAAAACTGTGCAGTAGATTCCCAAACCACAAGTTTTACTGCATTGCCGATTTAATGAATTTATTAACCACAAACAAATGCAACTGGGTTGAAAATCGTGGGCGAAACACTAATACTACTAAGTAATAGTAATGCACATCCAATACAATTTTCTTTCAGAACGCACTCATTTGAATCACTGTGGCTATTTCGACGGCGCATTTAGACTAGATCAGTAGAATTTATATCTCACTTTTTTCAAGTATTGCTTAAAGACAACTTCGTGATTTATTTATTTTTTTGCTGCCATAGTGCGAGACTGATGATGGTGAATCGGGGACAGTGTGGATTTTTTTTGTTATTGTTTTTATTTTAGTTAAGATTGCTTTTTATCACCGCGTGCAATAATAATAGCGTCAATTTTGGTAATTTCCCTTGTAAATTGATTTGCAAGAATTCCAGAGAGCGTCATAAAACTTGAGTTTGAAGTTCATACTCTCAAATCATCCAGTTACTTCATGCATGATAATTAAAAAAATTCAGCTTTGGTAGAGATGGCACCAGTCATGCTAACTGAGAAAAATTGAATCTGTGATTACAAATGGCAGTTGTCCCGATTTCTTTGGGTTTGGCGATGAAAATTCAACCATTGACCGGATGGCTGATTCCATTTTAATGTTGGGTCTACTGTCTAGTTGTGTCTTGGGATTTCAGCCTTTTCCCCAAAGCAGTTAAAAGAAAGCATCGATGCGTTTAGAGCAGACCTCAGCTTGGGCAATCCATGGGATGGTGGTGGTGGTGGTGGTGGTTGATCATCTTCATGGTGTTCTCGTCTCCCTCGCCCATGATGTACACACCTACCGGGGAGTGCGCCGTGAGCGGGTGGTGGGGCAGGGGGTACTGGTGCTGGGGGTGGTGTGGACACCCGAGCTGGTCCGGCACCGAGTAGAGATGCTCCTCCCGCTCCTGCCGCATCCTCTCCCGCCGCCGGTAGTAGAAGTGAAACACGGTCACACACAACAGCAGCGTCAGCACGAAGGTGCCCATAACTGCTCCAACAATGTCCACTGTGTTGAACAAGCCACTGTCGGTGTTGCTTCCCTTCCCTCCTCCTCCTCCAGCTCGTCTGACTGGTCCCTTGGAGCTATCCCTCCCCCCTCCCGCTTGGCTCATATGATTTCCCCCGGCCTTGGAAGAACCGCCCGAGCCCCAGTCGTAGACCCCCGAATCGTCTCCAGCGTAGTTCTTGTAGCCGCCGTTGCCTGCACCGGGGCCACCACTGGACGTCTCCAGCCCATCTCTGATAACGTTCCCATTGCTGTCAACATCCTTGGTGTACCCGGGAAGCTTCACCGGGGGCAGGCGCTGGCTGTTGCGACTAAGGTCGGGCCAGGCGACGTTCAGGGAGAACGTGACGTTCCCTGCAGGGTTGCTGGCCACACACCGGTAGTTCTCCTTCTGCTCCAGCTTGACGCCCGTGAGGAAGAGCACGCCCTGGGTCTCGTGGCGCTGCGCCTGCTGTAGCGGCGTCAGGGCGTCAGGCGCCGTGTTGGAGAGATCCCGCGGGTAGAACTTCTCGGTGGTGCCGTCAGGCCGGACCCAGTACAGCGTGGGCGCAGGATCGCCGCGGGCGGTGCAGCTCAGTGTGCCCATCTTGGAATCAAACGAAGCGTCGACTTTCTGGAACGTAGGCAACTGGCACCGGAAATCGTCGGCGGATAAGTCACTGAATTTCATACCTTTGAGAACACTGGGACTGCCGCATGCTGGCGTGTCCTCTGTTGAGAAGAGCGAATTTGAGGACTTGTAGAAGTCGAAGAGCCACTCGAGCTCGCAGTTACAGTGGAAGGAGTTCCCGCCCAGGCGGATGTGGCCCAGCGAGGTGAAGAAGTAGAGCCACTTGTCGCTCAGAGACTCGAAGTTGTTGCCGTGAAGCCACAGGATCTTCAGCGAGCCGTTCAGAGGCGACATAAGATCAACCGGGAGCTTCCTCAGCCCGCACTCGTGCATGTATAGACCCTGTGTGGTCATGCCGGCAAAGGCGCCGATGGACAGCTGGAGGCCCACGTTCCCATCGATGTTCAGGTGTTTGAGGTTCAATCCGCGGAACGTAAAGTCTGCAAGAAACCTTATCTTATTCTTGCTGATGTCTAACCGCTGCAAGTTTTTCAAGTCAGAGAACGTCTCAACCGCGACTGTCTCGATACCACATTCCTTGAGATACAGATTTTGCACGTCTCTCAAGCCAGTGAAGTTCCGCCGAGTAAGGCCCGTGTTGGTGAACTTGTTCTGGTTGAGAATCAACTCGATTGTGTCTTTGGGAATCACTTCTGGAATGCGCGTGAAGCCCTTGTTGGTGCAGAGGACATTGTTGCTGTGTGGAGCGCAGAAGCATCCGTCGGGACATGCCCAGGAGGTCTCCACCGCTGCACTGAGGATCAGGGCAAGGCATATAATCCCCAAGGGGGACAGGGAGGCTTTCCTTACCGTGAGGACCTCACGCTGAGCCCTAGACGGCCACAACCAACCCAACAGCGACGAAAAAATACATACTCTCAGACCCATCTTGACGATAGGTTTATCTCGGGCCCATTACTTGCACCTAGAAGTATAATGTTTGGAATATATGGAAACAGAAAAGGCCAATATAATTATAGTATGCCCTATGGTCTATATGACTTGTTGTTGGTGTTTTTTACTGACAAGTGCAAGCAGTATTTAGGTTTGATGCTTGCTGTTGTTCACAGTTCTGGAAAAAAATCAATACCAGTTATACAAACAACAACAAAACACCTCTTTGAAGTTAAATAACCTAACGGTTTCTCGTCAGGCTTCACAAAAAGAATACGAGAATATGCTCCACACAAGCATTACAAGCTGTATGAAGTAGTATCAATCCACAGATATACTTAAAATAAGTATTTATAATCCAGTATTTTTCGTAATCCTTCAAGAAAAAATAACACACATAAATAGGTACGAAGCACTGCACTGAAAACCTTTCAACTAATATAAATCTTGAGCAGCTTGGTTTAGGCCCTATGTAATATTTTTGTTTCCCCACTAGATATCAACACAGAAAACCTCTATTCTAAACGTCTCTGGGTGAACGATAGTAATCCGTCTCGACTATGGTTGCCGTCGACTCGATACGAGGGTCGACTGAATGATGGCGCGTTCGGAATGCAATGCCAAACCAACGGGAAAAGTTCAAAGCTCCCACGAGCAGCTGAGCGGTTCCGTGTGTCTCGTGCGGGATTTCCCAGTCCGCGGTGAGATATTGGTGCCCGCTCTTCCCGATACAACTACAAGCCGTGCGCGCGCTCGTCTGACAGGCGCAAATTTCTGTGCGGTTGCCGCCTCTCTCCCTCTCTCTCTTTCTCCCCGCCTATTGCTTTTTAGGTGACGTTCTGTGAGTGCGGTAAAATTGGGTCGTTGTGGTTTTGGGTTTTGGGTTTTTCGTCTTTTGTTTTGTTTTGCTTTTGGAATTTTTGTGGTAGTTGTGTTTGTTGTTTTTGTTTTGTTTTT
>RQTK01000216.1:0-12500 GCA_003991915.1 Elysia chlorotica | reverse complement strand
TCTAAAATAATTATATTATTTCAAGAATAGATTAATAGATTTAGTAGTCATTTGACTCATTGTTAGCTAGATCTAGTCCAGGTGATACAGCTTGCGGTACGGAAAGTGTTATTTAAACAAAGCAAGATTATCCTCAAAGGTCTGTACCACAAAAGTAAATCTAGGCCCATAACACATGAAATCCTAATTGTGATTGCTAAGATTTTTTGAAAGTTTCTTTATGAACAGTCGTGAGAAGATTATAAATATTGTGAGAGCTTCAAGAAAGAGAGCAGATGAAGTGCTGAAATTTGCCTCGGTTCTACAGACACGCATTATACATTAAAAATAAAAATAAGAACTAGATCTAGATCTCCACGTCTTCTTTGTAGTCTGAACATACCACTTGCGGCACTCCTCGAGTTTTGTGGTCCCTAACCCGTGGACTATCAAATGGGCTTAATGGGCGGGATTCGAGAGGTGGGTGGGTAGGATTCTATTACATCAGAGTCAGTCAACCTGTGACGAGAGAAGAGAGGCAGAGACAGACAGACATCTAAAGAAACAGAGACAGACAGAGCAAGCGAGTGTGAGAGACAGAGATAGAGTTTCAATTGATTGACACTAAAAGACAGATCAATGTTATGTGCTTTTGTATGTTTGTCCCCACCACCTTCCCCGCCCGCATTGTACCAGTGTTCAAATAAACAATTGAATACAATCAAATTGCGCCCTGTTTTTTTCGAATCAAACAAATCATGCCAACACAATAAAAAATAACAAAAAGACCTTCCCGTGCACGAATCTTCCGTGAGGGAAACAGGTTGAAAATCTAGTTATCTTTTATTCGTCCAATTAATACCGATCTTTAAGGAGTACAGCTTGCAGATATTTTAATCAATTTTAATAGAAGAAAAAAAAACACTAAAAGACAAGTGGAGGAGGAGGAGGCTGGTTTGTATTTTATTCATTAAATAATCGAATTCTTGCCGCCCACCCATGGTTCGCCCATTTATAGGCTAGGGGCCACAAAACTCAAGGAGTGCCCCATTTGCAGCTACAAACGGAGAATGCGGTGCACTTAGGCTAGAGTTCAAAATTAAATTTGTGTACAGTACCTAATGAAATATAAATCTGGGTGGGTAGGGAGAGAATTAAAAAAATGACTTTATTTTTCAAATATATATGTAAAACTATCGATATCTACTCAGATCCTTTTTCAGTAGAGTTTGAAAACACACTTTTCAAGCTGTCGATGCATTTGGATCTAAATGGATAGATATACATCTAGATTGCAACAGCTTTTTTTTTCGTCTTTATAAATCCTTAACATTTAGCCTAAATTTTAACCATAAATGGAATTTTCAATTTCAAATTATTTTTCTTTCATCAATGAAATGCAGTCAAAAGGTTCCAATTGAACCTTTGAAAAAGTTTGTTTTATTATATACATTTTGTTTAAGAAATCAACATAATCGACATGCTTTACTTGAATGAAAAATCATTTGTTATAAATCAAGCATTTTAAAAAGGAAAATCTCCAATTGAGTATATCCAAACATACATTTAAAAAAAAAGAAATTTTGTTCGCTTTCTAATGCAGGAATATGAGAGAGAATTGGCAAGTATGAAGACCTGTCTACTTCATACAAGTGTCTTGGCCATTCTTTTGACAGTCTGTGGGATAGTTAGTGGTACTGTGTCTTTAAAAGGTCACCTCAAGCCTCTGGGCTCACACACTCCTGGCAAGGGAGTTACGGTAATCGGCAAGTTCTCCTCCCCGCATGTGTTCTACAATGAGTTTGTCGGCCAGCTCCAGCCAATTTGGATGCGTAATGCTCTGAAGACCATCAACCATCCTGGTGTCACAAACTGGACAGATGCGTATCTGAGGTACATACATGTTAAAGACTTAGTCAGAATGAAACTGGAAGAAAAAAAAATTAAGATTTGAAATGGCGCAGGTGGTAGAACGTTGCTTCCATTTCGAGATCCCTTGTTCAAAACTTTCAAACAGTTTAAAATTTATTCGTACGATTTTGTCGCCTACTTGTCATAGAGTATTACATTATAAATTCATATATATAGATAAAAGGGGTCGGGATGGTATGCAGCTTTTCCCCTTTTTGTTTTTCTCTTTCCATTGCAGAGAGATTTATGGGCTAGTCCCAGTCAATGTGGAAATTTCCAAGAAAGAAAACCGTAAAAAACGCTCCACAAGTCTTACACTTGAGCAATTTTTGGCAACATACAAGAAAGATGATTTGTATGTGGTTCATTCATTGCGCAACAACATTGAAGGTAAGTTTTACAAATTAAGACAATTTTAAAAAGGTTTGCCTTTGACATTTTACTTTATACCTCATAATTAAACTTATAATATCAAAGTTAAAAGTAAAAAAGTATAAATATCAAGTTATCAAAGTTGCTTGAGATTTTTCAACAATTGTATCTCTGTTTGTGTGATTTGTAAACTTAAACATTACTGTAAATTCAATGTATAAAACTTTAAAAATACCTCACACTAAGCTTGTTTGTTCTGTAAATTCAAGTCTTAAAAGCGAATTAAATATTTCTCGTATGTTGATAAATTATTCTCCTGAAACAAGACCTACATGATTATATATTTTACATTTGTTTCCTTATTTTGCCGTAAGCAAATTCAATATTCACTTTTGTTCATAAATATTATTGCTGTGTTTATTCCTGATTTTGAGGCGCATGTCTATATATTTTACATTTTTTTCCTCTTATCAGAGCTAGTCCTTGTCCCACCTAGTCTGGCCTGTGGCGGGTTCCAGAAGGTCATCCAGGATGCTGTTCTCTGGATGGGAAGTGGGAAGACCCAGTCCGTGCTCCACTTTGACTCGCTTGACAACTTGCTCTGTCTGTTTGACGGCCAGAAGGATCTGGTTCTTATTGACCCTGTAGGTGATAAGAAATTTTATCATGTACAAAAAAAAAGTAATGAATCCTATAAGGTGAAATTATACCGATGACATGAGCGACATACTATGTATGTTGACAGTGATCCAACCAACTGGGAGCAAAGTTGCTCAAACATGCTTCTAATCCAGTTCACATCGTATATATATATCTTTTAAACCTGACATTTAGTTAGTACCTGTTATTAAGATTTTCTTGATAGCTGCATTGGTCTGCCTATCGTCTTTTTTGTTTGTTATTCTTATCCTAAGCAAAGGAAAAGAAATAACTAAAGATTAATTGAGAATGCATGGAGAAACAAATGTAATCTTTCTCTCTGAAGAGGACTTTGTTTAAACTAACCAAAACAAAATTAATTAAAGATTACATTTTGCTCCCTTCTTCGATAAAATCTCTATCTCAGTGCCATGATGAGCTATTTTAGATAACAAGACTTGGTATCACTCTTGTGTTGACCAAGAGATGTTGACGGAAATCTTCTCTCTGAGCACATACCTCAAAACAGTAGAGACGTTCGAACTGCATTTAATCAACATTGGAGTTTTGTGTGATGTTAACTATGATTTTTTTTGTTTACAACAGTTGTAAATGTCTTAGAAAATGTTGGAAAACATATAATTTTTTCTTCTCTTTCGTTTGTTGATTCTTAAACTTTCATGAATCTCCAAATGCTAGCACTATAATAGATCTGTTTCATTTTACAGAAATATAAGGAAGCAGTGGAGGCTGCAGGCTTTGTCCAGGAGGGAAGTTACAGTTTGGTTGATGTAGAGAAAGTTGACATGGAGAAGTTTCCAAGGTTTTCAGAAATTAAATGGAAGAGTGTGAGGATGAAAGCAGGAGACTGTATTTACATTCCTAAGGGGTGAGAACTATTTTTTTTCCTTAAAAAGAACCAATAAAGATATTTTAAAAGTTTGGAAAGTCCAGAAAACAACACAAACTAAAGTTTAAAGTTTAACAGCCAATTAAGAAAAGTAAAAGTAGAATTATATGTTTAACTCAATACGCACGTTAAAATTTCTTTCCCCTTCTTTAAGACTTACATTTGTGAGAGAAGTTATGACAGAAAACAAATCCATGACTAATGAATTCATCGCTTTTTTAAATTTTAATTTCTCTACCTTATATGTCTTTCCTACCCAAACCAATACTTGCAGTTGCATAATCGTAATGCTGTTGCAACTGTTTTTTAGTTTTCATTTTTTTTCAATATGTGACTTTAACCCGAAAAATGTGTAGCAATACAAAACAGTATATTATTAAGAACAATACCTTTTTTTGTCCTGTCACAACCAGGTGGTATCACCAGATCACATCAAGCACCAAGCGCCACATGGCTGTCAACCTCTGGTTTTCCCATCTGTATTGGTTTAACTCGACTGATTGTGACACCATCACAAACAAAGGCTCTCGCTCTCAGAAGATGCAGCCCATTTCTGACTTTGGCTTTGCATCCTCAAATGAGGTTCTGAGGTCAGTTAGTTATCGTATTAAATGTATTCTTGTATATGCGTGAAGAGTTGCGTGTTTGAAATCGCTTATTATATTTTATTATTATTATCATCACTAATGTTTATGTCACACATGTACAACTGGTGTATTTATGTATGTATGACCACGAAAAATTTCCCTATGGGACAATAAAGGATTATCTTATCTTATCTTATCTTATCTAAAGCTCTCTTGAAAATTGTTCGTTTGGCTTAGATGTATTACATTTTGTTTCTTTCACAGTAATATAAATTATTTTCAAAAATGGATTTTACTGAGTAAATAAAAAATGCAAAAAAAATTCTGTAGGTATGTATTGTTTTCATTTTTGCTTTCATAGTATCATGACATTTTATTTACAAGGCTTCTTTTCCGCCATTATTTTTTCCTTCAGGTCAAAGCTGCTTGACAAGCTTCATGATAAAGGGATCATGATCAAATACAATTTCATATCATCTTTAGACTCGTCAACAGAAGAAAGACGAGAAAAGGTACCTTTCCTGTTTCTTGATTACCCCAAAAAATTTAGGAAATACAATAATTCATTATGATTAAGAAATAGACATCTATTTTCCTTTGGGTCGGAATCTACGTATCTACTCAGACTCAATTTTTTTTTCTTTTTGAATAATTTGTATTAAAAAGGGGCTTTTTTTTTTTCTAGGTATATGGTTTCTAGCATCTTAAATCCGATCATTTTGAAATAATCAGGCTAGCTCTAATATTTGAAGGGTTGGAGCTGTCACATCCCCAATGATGGAATATTTGTAGATTGTTATATATAAAACCCTTTGTATAATATAAAAGATTGTTTGGTGTACATGGATAAATTTCCTGTATATTTTAATTTTTATAAGACCTTATTTGATTTTCGAAACTAGCTTATCTTTGGTTTGATTTTTAAAAGATATAAGGTATTCAATGCCTCATCGTTAAAGCTTAGTTAGATTACAAAAAAGGAACTCAGTTTTTGTGATGAGTATATATATATATATATATATTTGATAAGTTTTGATTAGATTGGGGTAATTTTTATTCATTTTTTTTTTATATATTCACCCACAGTTACATGTACAAAAAATGTTCCTTAGAAATGCATGAAGAAAACTTCATCAAATCATTGTGGTGATGAGTTTACCACAGACAAATTATCTACATTTCATTATGGGAAAAAGAATCCAGGAGGCTGTTTGATTATGAACAGAAAGATTTGTATTTATTATAATAGTTTTCTCAAAAGGGCTTCATATTCCTACCAGTTTACACTTGCTCTGAGTGTTAATAACACAAATATTACAGTAACAGTGAAGATATATTAAGTCCTGCTGTTTTTTTTTTGTTGTTGTGTTTTTTCTGTGTGTCTCTCAAGTTTTTTCAAGCAGAACGGTACAAGTTTTACACTTGATCTGAATGTTTATAACACAAATATTACAGTAACAGTGAATTGTTTTATGTGTTGACTCACTACCTTCTTTATATGTGTCTCTCTAGTTTTTTCATGCAGTGGACAAGTACGCAGACTCAGCGCTGTCCTGGAGTGAGCTGTACAATTTTGACATAGACAAGGCTGTGCTCTACTTTCCTGATATCTTTGATCTGCCGCGAGGCTCTAACTCTTTGCCTGACGATCTGGTGCTCTACGATCCTATCTCACATCCTTTTGGTGCCGGAGATGACATGGATAAAGAGGTGGAAGATGATGGTGACGATGATGATGATGAAGATGACAGTGATGATGAGGATGGTGGTAAAGATGAAGGCATGACATTTAAAGACAGTTTGAAATTACAAACTTATAAAGATCCTGAATCAACCATAATGCAAACAGATGCAGAATCGGAACAAAGCGATATGGAAGATACTTCGAAAGAAACAGTTAAAGGGGTGTCTAGTACACTTAATATTGTCAGAAATGATAAAGAAATTAAAGACAACAGTAAAGATACAGTTATGGGTAAAGATGAGTTGTGATGTAAAAAACATGTTTACTTCATTTATTTTTATATATTTTCTTTTGTACTTTTAATGTTTAGAAAAATTTTGATGCCAAAAATTAATGATTCATTGTTTTGTCTCCGTGTATAATATATTTATTTACTTTATATACACTGAACAAGGCCAAGAATGGGAAGAGATCATATAAGCAAATTGATTTCACTTTTTCCATTTTTTTTTTTCCATTATCATGATTGATACATCTTTCTCATAAAAACAAAAAATGCAATAACTGATCTGTTTATTCAACATAAAGTTGTATCTTAGATCAGATGCATTCAAACATCAAATCAATTATAGTTGAATTGTACGATTTTCAGAACTATTTCTGCTTTGAATTTGCCCTTGCATTATATTTGTTGCCCCTTTAACTGAAATTCAGTGAAACTTTCTTTAATCAAATTCCTTAGTGGGATACCTGAGACTTGTCTGGTTACATTATACTAAGACCAATCCAGCCAGTAGGGAAAAAAACCATGGCAGTCACAGCGGGGCTTACATCCGACTTGCATTGGAAGCCATTACTCTAGCCCAGGGTTAACATGCTTCACTAAAAGTTTGATCCTAATTTTAGGGCAGCCTTGTTTACTAGGATTGTTGCCTTTATAAAGGGACAGAAAATGTTTCAATTTTGAACGCCATATCAATTTAGAAGGACACAAAAGTCGTCTGAGTTGAGTTTTCAAAAAATGTATCCCTAATAAGTAATATCAGGTATATATTGTAATGTAATAGTTCTTCCAGAACCAGACGGTGCTGTATGTTTGTAATGAATGAGCACAAACATACCATTTGTTATTTAAAACTAACCAATCTCAATTATTCACAAATGAATCAGAGATCTGATGTAAAACAAAAGAGGATTAAGTTTTTGTTTGACCTGTTTTTATTGAGTTCCACATATCATACTTTTTAAAGATATGTTGTCTATGTTGTTGTTTTCATATAGAATGCATACAGTACAGTTATTGACTAATTTTGTATTGTATTTGACTAGCTTGAGTGACGTTTTCTCCAAGTGTTGTAGTCATGTGGTGAACTATGATATCTGATATATTTTATATATTTTTACTTTGTGTGCTAAACTTTTACCAACATTGTTTCTATAATTTACATTTTATGTTTACATTTCTTCTATGACTTTTGTTTGTTTTTTTTTGTTGTTTTTTTTACATTTGAATTTTTGAAAAGTACCATACATGATTATTTATTTGCAACTTAAGTTTCATGTCATTCCAACCACATGTTTTTTTTTTTAAAGAAAAAATAAACATTCCACAAACAAGAGAAAGGTTTGTTTTGTTTGAGAATATTAAAAACACATATTTTTTTTTTTACCTTTTACCTTTATTTACACTATATCAAAAAGATCTTTATATTTTACTGATGCAGTTTTATTATACACAGTGTTATATAGTCGCCTTTATAATTTGTTTAAAATCAGGCACTTAAAAAATAAAAGTGAAGGGCATTTGTTATTAATGGAGGCACACCCTCACATAGGTTTGAGCATTGTTTACTGCTCTTGGATTTTGATGTTCTTTTAATTATCTTAAATTGGCTTTGATAGTAATGTTACAAGCCTTAATTTTTAATGGATTTCAGCAGTCCTTTTTAATAGAGAATGTATAATAAATATTGCCCCTATTTAGAAGTGTTACTGATTGCTTTCTTTTTTTTGTGGAATTGTGCATCTTTTGAATTCCCCATAGCTTGCTGATGAAATTTATATTTGTAAGAACTTCTTGTTCTACTCTAGAGTGAAGGAAGCCCTAAGCAGTATTGAAAAATGATACGCTATCATTCTATTCAAGAATCGTTAACATGGTAGATATCAACAGTACCATATAAAATATCCCATAATTCATGAAAGTCTTTTTTTTTTTTAAGAGTATCTCCTATAAGAAGTTGCAAGACAAAAAGTATATGGCACTAAAATTTAAAAACTGCCGTACATGTGGTATCGATTTGTATATAGATATTTATAATTTTAAGCTAAATTTTGAATCAATTAATTATGACAACAAAGGACAAATTAACTTTCATTTTGTACCTGGGTTTAAGACATTTTGGCCTTATATTTATACATTTGATGATAAATCCTGTAACAAACTTAGTACCACAAGTAGACCTAAAATATTTACTAAAACACAACACCAAAAATTAAAGATGTGTCATAATTTTAATAAGTGAACAAATAATAAACATCACAAGTGTACACTTGACATTATGCAAGATGTAATTGCAATTATTTCATGATGAAAAAAAGATAAGAATATTAAATATATTAATTTTCCAAGTGGTAGTACATGTATTACATCTTAAAAGCTTTTTGATTGGGTGCTATTGGCAATGCAACATCAACAACAAAAACCTCTTGCTGTTTAAAGAGTGATTAAAAACTTGTAATTTTTTACGTATTATATAAAGAGTGATTAAAAACTTGTAATTTTTTACGTATTATAGGACCATATGGTAAACTTTATTGAAGAGAATCAAATGGACATTGGTTACTGTACATTCTCGTCTATTGAAAAAAAAAAGACAAGTTGTATCAGCAGTTTCATGTCTTAATACTTTTAAAGGCTTGGTTAATTTAAATAAGCATAAACAGTGTTGCTCCTAATAATTTCAAATCATTAGTTATGATGATGAAATTTTCAATTTTTGATGTCAACTTCTCTAAATTTTGGACGGTGAATTACCTATTACATACTTAAAAACTTACAAAAAAATGATAACATCCTTTACCTTATAGTATAAGATATCGAATTTTATCATCTTTGTTTTTTTTTCATTTAAATGGCAAGCATTTAAATCAAACCCCCATACCCCCCAAAACGGCAAAAGTAATGGCCATGATTTGGAATGCACTGAAGGAAAGATCTTTGTCCTAGAGGAATTGAACAGATAAAATCTAGATTATCTACCTACAAATCTTCAATGAATGCCTTAATCAGTTAATGCTGCCTAAATGCTAGTCTCATAAGATCGTACTCTCCATTCTCATAGTTTACAGCATATTCTTAAATGAACTTTTATATCATGTCTTATGAACATAAATAAGGTTATACTCACAGTCTTAACTCTACATTCATTACATTATTTTGGCAAACAACATGACTTATATTCATATAGAATTTTGTGAACAAAATCCTATTTCACCTAACAAAGTAGAGAGAAAGAGAGAGAGTACAAAAATGCAGAAAAATTTGAGGATTACAGGCCTAAAACCTCTTTGCAGGACGCATTAATTCTGGCCATTATTATAAACCAATATTGCACATCATTGCCTTTTGCCTGTGGTCAATCTAGTAAAATGCTAATTTAAATGGGGTTTTCACAACAGAATCACATATGTTATCTAAAAGAGTAATATTTGAAACATGTATTCCCTTTTTGGCTTTAGGTTGACAATATTATTCATCATCTGCCACCCTGAGTTATTTGACTGCTTTGAGTGGGTCAGTGTGATTTAGACAATAGCTTTTTTTCACACTTTAGACTAGAGGGACATCAATGTATCTCTTAACAATTCCTCTTGGAATAAATATTCAAAGCACAATCCCCACTCATATCTAAGTTGAAGACAGTTCACACTAAAAAATCAAAATATATAATACATGTTTATAAATGATTCTTTTGGCATCAACACCAAGCCTTTTCAATTTCAAGTCTTACTACATCAGAACTAATCAGAGGGCTCTGCTTTCAGCACCTTGGATAAACAATTAGTAAGCTCTGGCTTTAATCAAAGATTGAATCATCTGGTCATAAATTATATCCTACTCGACTGTGATTACATCTTTAGATATCCTTAATTAATTTGTTTATCCAGCTTACACATACTCAAACTCCACATTCTCAATGAATGATGGTACAAGCAATGTAAAATGCACGATTAAGTAGCACTGGCAGGCCTTCGTCAAACTTCACTGTCATAACAAGCTTTCTTGATTTCTCTGCTTTTGGTAGCCCAAGATCCAAGCAGGACACTATTCTGACCCACACTGGCAGCAAACAATGGTCGATCCTGTGTGAGATCTTCAAAGACTAAGCCATCCAACCACCTTGTGTCACAAAGGGTGACAGTAGATCCATTGCGAGTCAACCTGTAATGGGAGAACAATATCTGTTATAGAACATCTATATCATCTAGCTAATTCAAACCAATTAAAATGAAACCGTCTATTTAAAATTTTTAATTTCGTACGCTTGTTTCTTAACTTTCAACGGCAGCAGCTGGGCTCTATGTCGCAGAGGAGGGTCCTGGGACTAACATCTGACAATTTCATGTGCTGAAAGACACTGACACAGAGGAAGAATACCAAAACTTCTATCTCACCTGGTCACAGTATACTGACACCGACCTAACCAGTATGGAATAAGGCCTTCCTAGCTACTCTCTAGATAAAAGCCCATGCCTGTTTAAAACATTGAGAACTAAAATCAATTAAGAAATGGCAACATTTCATTAGATAGATAGAACCCTAATAATGTATCAGTAATTCACTTAAAACTAAGACCATTCATTATAAGGAAACATTTAAATGATATGAACATAAAATGATATAACATATTGTATGCTGTACCTTGACATTTAATTATAGGTTGGTGAGATTACTTTCCAGTGTTAAATATTTGATACTGTGATTGTGAACAGAACAGCGCCCAATTTCAACTTACATGCAGAAATCTGGAGTGATGATCTTTGAAACTACTAGCTTTGTCTGCAGGTCAATCACATGAAAGTCTTTCCGTGAAATAGAACACATTATAACAGCAAATCTTTGTCCAGCTCCGAGGATGTAAGCCTTGAGTGCCTCAATTGGAATCTGGACATGAAAGTCTTTCTCTACTGAACACTTCTGGTGCTGGATCTCGTACTTAGAGAGCCATGAGGACTTAGACCATTCTTCCCATTGACAGGCGTACATTACAAAGGGATCCTGCTGAAGGTGGACAAACGAGGTAAACTTTGAAGAGCCATCGGAGTTAACATGGCAAGAAGAAATAACATCTCCGTTGAAGTTTGTCTTCCACAAGTTGCACAGGTTGGCATCACAAGTGAGGAAGTGAATGACGTCTGGGGTGCTCAGCAGAAATTTTACCTGAAAAAAGTGAAAAAGTGAGACGTGATTAATACTAAATCTATTCTTTTTTAAGCCTCACAGTGGTAAATTTGCATTCAAAAACATTTTTTAACATTGCATCGTTTATGAGGTGCGTGTATTCTTTCTTTCGATATTTTTCATTTCAGTATTTTCACAAAATGATAAAAAGAAAATTATAAGCTAAAGTGAAATGGGAAAGAATCACTTTATCATATCCGTGATCCAAAAAAATCTCTAAATTTAGTGGCTCCCACCTGAAACTCTTCATTAAATCTAAAACGAGGGTTAAAAAACCACAGCAATGATAATAATTGTAAAAACATGAATTTCTCTTCAGTTTTTTTTTTTTTAATGAAAGTGGCAACCAACCTGGAAGACCCAGTCTTCGTGAATACTGTTCAGAGTCCGTATCAGTACAGCACTGGGAGGTCTGAGGTCCCACAGTTTCGCTGTTCGATCGACAGAGCCAGTCAGCATGAAGGCTTCGTCTGGCGTGACATCTATGGCCAGCACAGCTGACGTGTGGCCGCAAAAGGTGCGCAGATGTCGCCCAGTCACCATGTCCCACGACTCAGCGTTGGCGTTGAAAGAGGCAGTGTAGAGGTGAGCCCCCCTGACGGTCAGGCAGCACACCGAGTTGGTGCTCACAGAAGCCAGAGGGTCTCCATCAGGTATAGACCAGGACTGCACTGTATGATCATCACAACCTGGCAAGAAAAAAACAACAACAAAAAACATTAGTGCCAGGTATAAAGAGATAAAAGTAGCTTTATACAAAATTTAAAAAAAAATAAGAAGAAATCAAATTATTTTACCATGCAATGGAGATAAAGTCATAAAGTTTGAATTCTTCAGTACCAGCTTGTCAAGTCCCCCAGGGGTTAAAGAGAGCAATACAGTGACATCAGTTGAAGTCCTTGGATGCAAGGCTTATTAAGATTATTTCTTTGTGTTCAACATTTCTCATTTTTT
>RQTK01000215.1:602272-616137 GCA_003991915.1 Elysia chlorotica | reverse complement strand
TCTCTCTCTCTCTCTCTCTCTCTCTCTCTCTCTCTCTCTCTCTCTCTCTCTCTCTCTCTTCCTATCTTTCTTCCTAAAATCTCTTAAACATTCATAAAGAAAAAGAAGAAGAAGAAGAAGAATTATATGAGGAGGAGGAGGAGGAGGAGGAAGAGGAGGAGAGAGAGAAAGGGAGAGGGAGAGAAAGACAGAGAGACAGAGAGACAGAGGAGGAGGAGGAAGAGGAGGAGGAGGAAGAGGAGGAGGAGGAGGGGAGGAGGAGGAGGAGGGGGTGGTGGTACCTGTGCTTACTGACCACAACAACAACCTCAAAGCGCAGTTTGTTGCCTACTTGCTTCTTTGTCGGTGTTGGCATATGCGCAGGGATGCTGATCCACCAATGTTGGCATGCAGTCCAGCAACTTATGCCAGCCTTATTCGAAAATGGTGAGTCGAACAAAAAGTTGGACGTTGACGCATTAGACCTTTAAGGAGATTCATAACGACACAATCAAAAATTCAAAAATATACTTATCAGCCGAGTAAGAGGGAAAATGTACCTTTGTAAGGGGTTGAGAGCAAACCTAAGACACACAGAAAGTCGATTGTAGCAGTAGTTAAACGTAAGGTACACAGAAAGATTTGAGCAGTAGTTACAATGTTTGAGTACATACAATAACGAGCCTATCATCAGTCAGATTTTTATGCTACTTCTCATACACCTGGAATTATAATCACTTTAATCTGTTTTATGGCTTCCCAAAAGTCCGTGAAAGATGCTTTATATTGCTTTTTTGTAACGTAAGGGATAGGGGTGGATGATACAATGGGATGATTGGGTGAAATCCAAGAATATTTTAATTGTCGTCAGTACTGATTGAAGTCTGGTGGCTACAATGGGGAAAAACAAGAGGGGGGGGGGGGACTGTCTCCTTACCTCCCCCCCTCTTCGCCTGCTCTTTCTTATCCTTCTCCTTCCCTTCTCCTCATCCTCTTGATCGTCATTTTATCTGCAAACAACCAGGAACTTTTTTGTTGATTTTTTAATACATGAAGTAAAAGCAACCATTCTCCCCGTTTTGCACATTGTAAAATTGCATTATTTAACACCGACGTTCTGGCGAACCTGCGCTGTATGTAGGCCTCTAATGTTGTTGTCTCTCTGACATTTAAATCAGTTTTGCCCTGCTTTGCTGTTCCCACCTACGGTAGGCCGACAGAGACTTGATGGCTTTGATTAAGCCCAATCTAATGTTGTCATTCACTGAGTCTACTTGTTGCGCAAAAAGGTTTCCAAGTGCTGCACTCGGATGCTCTCAACCGACCCTAATGTGTCTGCTTTTCCAAACAAGATCTGTGCAAGGTGGATAATCGACAAGAAAGGAAGATAGAGAGAAAGAGAGAGAGAGAGAGAGAGAGAGAGAGAGAGAGAGAGAGGGAAAGGACACAGAAAGAGGTGCAGATAGACAACCAGACAAAAGACAGCGAGAGACAGAGAGGCAGAGAGAGAGAGAGAGACAGAGAGACAGAGACAGAGAGAGATACAGAGACAGAGAGAAAGAGAGAGAGAGAGAGAGAGAGAGAGAGAGAGAGAGATGATAAATAATCTGACCAAGCAACATAAAGTTAATATGAAAAAAAAAGAAAAGTTAATTTCAAACTGAAAAAGGGATTGACTAATTATTGTTTTTGTCAAGTCAATGTGACAACTGAATACAGATCCTCTTTGTAAATGATACCTTATTATAATGAACATAACTCCCAAGTAAAAGAGAACAGTGAACAAAAATACAACAAAACAGTACGACCAAAATAACAAAATCTATAACTCTTAAAATACCTCTGCATATTTCGAATGTTCACCGAGCAGAGTTTATTTCTCCTAGCAGACTTATTTTAATATTATGGTGTCTTGGACATGATCTAATGTTTTAAAGCAGTAAATGCTGCTTTGGAAAAAAAATAGCAACACTATTCTAATTTAATCTGCTTTGCGAAGAATCATGGACAAATTCATTCGATAATTTGCTCTTAAATTCAAGAAAGTTTTCAAGCCAATACGATTTTATTTAAAAAAAAGTAATTAAAAAATTGTTTGTATAAATCAGGGTTATCACAACATAAGAATCTTTAGCCGTGGTTTTATGTAAAGCCTGACTGTTGACAAATACGATCCGATTTCTCACTCTGTGTGGTTTAACTTCAAGTTGTTTATCTATCTTTCTATTTTATCTTATATTTATAGTTCTGAATAAAGCCAACGAAATAAGAATGTGAAGCTTGTTGCAGTCGCCGTTAAAGTTAAGCCAGCATATTCTTTTCAACCTATCTTCTTGTGTTATTAACCATTATAATATTGTTTTTCCAGAATGTAATAGATAAATCTTACTTAGGTATAAGTAATTTTTTTTCTGAAACAGATCTAGACCTAGGCGTCCACACCTTGATCTAGACACAAAATAAATAACGTGTAATTCTAACCCAAGTGATGTTTTCTTATTACTATTTGTGGTCGTTTTCCCCACATTTTTTATATTATTCTCTGAATAAGAGTAGAGAGATGGGGTAGGTTAGTTTCTAGAAAGAGATATTTTAAAGATGTAAAGCGATAGCCATCACAGACAGATAGAGAAAAGACAGATAGATATATTGATATATTGAAAGAGAGACATACACAGAGAGATAGAGGGGTATGAGAAAGAGACATAGAGGAAGAAAGAGAGGCGAACGGTGAGAGGCAGGAGGAGGTGGACGGGTCATAGGATGGTGAAGGGATAAGAAGGTATTCCTTTTTTTTTCAATTAACTGATAGTATTTCTCTAATTTTCTGCGCCCAATGGTTTCAAGATACTCTAAATCTTCCAGAGATAAATGTCAATGTCATCATGCCATCTCTCATTGCCTTATCTTATCATAACATAATGACAATCATGCTCAATCAACTGCTCAGGTCTGAGCTGACCTAGCACTGAGTGGCCAGAGTGCTGTATTGTGCGGTGTCCACTCCTCTTGTACTTGTAGTGTGGTAGCGGCTGGAGGCAATCGCCGGCCAGTAAGTAAATTACTCGGACCTTCCCCTAGCAGAGGATAGCCCAGCTCCATGGAGACTTGTGAAACCTGCAACAACTGGAAGAATTGGTTTGTCTAATGGCAGAGCGATGCAATTTGTCTTCATTTGTCCAAATGTATGGAAGCGGGGAAGACAAAACTCGTAGATCCTGGTTTGCATTGAATCCCGCTGGACAATTCATCATTCCTTTATCTCTGAGATCTTGTGCATCGTTTTTTTTTTTAGTTCTAGTCCACCGGAGTCCGAGTGGTTCTATTCTATTTTATCAAACTCCGATGCATCCCTCTAATAGTTAGATCAGATAGAATCGTCTCAAAGAAAGATTAATGTGAAACAGTAAGTTACTGTTAAAAAAAAAATAATTGTTTCTTAAGCTGTGAGCGTTTGGAAAAAAGACCTTAGAAAATAAATAAGACATAAAATTAATATTAAAAAAGAAACATTACACATTCCAAAACATTAAAATATCTAAATAAATCTGATAATCGAAAATATAAAATTAGTTTGATTTGCAGGTGTAAGAAAATGATGTGTTCGTCTGCTTTCACTGCACAACCCTGAATAGTCACAATATAATTCTTTAATATTCATAACATATAATTATGGGGTTGAGATAGAGATGAAAAGCGGCACCTAATGATGTGCAACGAGAAATGGAGATGCATTGGTTAAAAAGAGAGATGCAGAGGAAGAGACAGGAAGAGACATGCACAGAATGAGATGGAAGGAGAAAGAGAGAGAGAGAGAGAGAGAGAGAGAGAGAGAGAGAGCAGACAGACATACAGAGAATGATAACAAATAGTGTGTATGTGCACCAACTAGCCTATGAGCGGAGACGACGGCACACTGCAAGCACATGATATATCCTCATGTATCTGCCTAGCAAAACTACATTTAGATATTTTTGCTTAACGTAAGCATGGCCTTAATCATAGCCTTATTTGAAATGACGTGGTAAAAACTTGAGTGCTTGGTGTTTAAATTTAATAGCATAAGAGAGTATGCCATTTGCTGGAAATCCCGCGATGATCTTTTTTATGGCACTAAAATTAATTTGGAAATGGAAAATTATAATCGTTTGAACTAACATAAACCATTGGAGACAGTATGGACTTGAACGGATTGTTAGTTTGTTTCTTAGCGTCCCAGATCAGTAATATATAAGCTATATTGGGGACGTGCTCCAAGACTAAGGTCAAACAAATTTTGCGTGCTGTCATTCAGAAGCAATGCAGGGATACTATGACTTCTGTCTCAGCTGATCACATTATACTGACACTGACCCACACAGTAAGGGACGAATTCCGAACCAAGGACCTCCCCATTGAGAGACCAACGCTTTACCACTTGAGCAAGTTCGCACCCACCCCACCCCGTCTGAACAGAGGAACAAACTATTCAATCTTTTATAATTTATGTCCATCAATGTTTACCTAAAATGTTGCGAAATCATATTCAGCCTTTGGTTGAATGGATTGATCTTTCAAATAATTATAACGAAAATCAAAGATCCCGAGAACTTCACCCATCTTTTCTCATTCCATGATTATACAAGATTTTATCCCATTTGAAAATGATACAAAAATGCACACTTTTCTTTATACTTTTCCTTATTCAACATATTGCAAAGGTTTACGGACCTCCAAAATGCAAAAGTTAGAGTAAAATAAACATTTCTTGAGAAAGCTTGTGAGGGAGCTACAATTTCTGAAAGAAAAAAAAATGGAAATAATAAAAACGTTGATCTTATTTTGCGATAATGTTCATATATTATTTTTGCAAAGCAAGTTCTACCCACGCTACAGATCCATGTATGAAGCTACATTTACACCAGACTGTCCTGCAAATAGACCCAGTGTGTGGAATACTCAGAAATTTCAGTTACTGCTGAGTGGCTTTGATAACATTTGCCCTTTCTATGTTATTTAATCTCTTTTTCTATCCGTTCTCGTTTATAGTTTCTCTTTTAATCTTGTTTCTCGCACGCGGTAACATCTTGGCGTCTTTCATCTAAGCCCATCTGAGCCTAATCTAATGTGAGCGGACACTCAGTCCGACTGTTCACAAACAGGATTCCTAGAGCTGTGCTTAGCCAACCCTAGCGCTAGCACTTCTTTTCCAATCAACTTTGGAAAGGGCGAGGTGGATTTGGGATGGGAGAGAGAGAGAGAGAGAGAAGTTGGTTGGTTGGTGGGTTTAACATCCAACAGCAGCACTATATAGGCCCCAAGACGGACGTCTGACAATTTTATGTGCTGCCACACACGAGACAGGGCGGGGATATCATGACTCCTGTCTCAGCCGGTCACACGGTCACAGAGAGAGAAAAATAGAGATCGGTGGGAGTATGAGAGACTGGGGACAGAGAGAAAGAAAGACAGAGACAGAATGAGCGATGTTAAGAGAGAGATAAGGGAGAGAGAGAGAGAGAGAGAGAGAGAGAGAGAGAGAGAGAGAGAGAGAGAGAGAGAGAGAGAGAGGGGGGAGGGAGGCAGGAAAAAATAATAAACGGAATTCGATAAAAGGAGAGGACACAAAATGCGATTAAAAAAGGAAATATATATTAGTGAGAGTACCACACCAAGTAAAATGGACAAGGTTTAAACAAGATTTCTAATTTCATACAAATGCAAAGCTTTTTTTTATAGACCTTTAAATTCCGCATTTTCATACAAGGGCGTTTATCGACGTTTCTCTTAGTAACAGATCACACTATCAGAGTAGAGAAGACTGTATTAAAATCAAAATCATCATTCTGCGATGGAAAACTGACCTGAGAGTTTAAATTCTTGTCGAGGCTGAAAGGACTAAACTAAGAACCGCTCCTGATTATCACTGTACAAACTATTTTAACAAAGTAGAAGAGACCGATCATGAGAGAGAGACAGACAGACAGACAGACAGACAGACAGACAGACAGACAGACAGACAGACAGACAGACAGACAGACAGAAAGAAGGGGGAGGGAGGGAGGCACAAAATGCGATTAAAAAAGGAAATATATATTAGTGAGAGTACCACACCAAGTAAAATGGACAAGCAAATGGTTACGAGGCAAAGCAGCCAAGGTAAAAATTTGGTTTTTACATATTTTATGGTTTAAACAAGATATCTAATTTCATACAAATGCAAAGCTTTTGTTATAGACCTTTAAATTTCGCATTATCATAAAGGGGTGTTTATTGGCGTTTCTCTTAGTAACAGATCACACTATTAAAATAGACAAGATTGCATTAAAATCAATTTGATCATCATTCTACGATGGAAAACTGACCTGAGAGTTTAAATTCTTGTCGAGGCTGAAAGGACTAAAGTAAGAACCGCTCCTGATTATCACTGTACAAACTATTTTAACAAAGTAGAAGAGACCGATCAATGTTACTCTTAATGTGAAAGTATGTGTGTACTTTGGTTATAAAGTGACCGTCTCACCCAACCTTTACTTGAGGCGGCCTCGGTAGCTATGGATTCAAGATAGTGTTGAAGTGTTCCAGAAGATGTGTTTACACTGATCTTTAACTAGTCTAGAATGAAAATGAAAACACAAGAATAATGTTTACTTTAGCATTGGGAATGTGATTCACAAGAAAGGTACTCCACTTTAGCAGAGACGTGATAATGCCAGTTTCCACTTGTGCGCTTGACTTTCTCTTTTAAAGATTAGAACAATCCGCACCATTTTGCACTACTCCCGCCGCTGTGGACATCACACTCTTGGTGAGCTAACTGCAACATAAAGACGAGCTCATGATTTCAAGCTAAGTTACTTGTCTTTTACTGAAACATAGTCCGCGATGAAGACTCGGAGTTCCAAGACATTTTGTAGAAATCGTCAGAAAGCGTAGCTACTTGAATGAAGACGAGATTCAGCCAAGAAATTTTTAGCTTGAGATTTGCAAAGTCTGGATATCCAATCAGCCATGCTGTTTTCAAACGATGCATGAACTGAGTCTGTACTCTGTAGGATGGTTAACGTCCGTCGCCAGAAATTAGGCGATTAATCGTAACGGTTCTAAGGACAAACTCCTGGCAATCTTACTTGCTGTCACATATAGACGGAAATAGGATACCAAACATTGTCTCAGCTGGTCACATTGCACTATAGTACCAACCAAATCAGAAAGGAACAAGGCAGTCTGATCTACCATCTGATCTATCCGATCCCATTTGAATAATTCGAACGTTTTTTTTTTCAATACTGAATACATGTATCGCCAAACTCAACAGAAGTCAAAAGGCATTACTCTGTCTTGACTTACTTCCCGCTTTACCGTCTTAACTGACAGAAAAGCAGCGATCACAAACAGAGCCTCATTCGAGCCTAATGGAAGTTTTCAATGGCTAGATAATTAGCTACACGCTACTCCCACGCGCCAACGGATCTTTTTAAATATAATTATTATGAAAAGCTATAACATCTCTTGATAATGGAGTAACCGATTGGTTTACCATAGGTAAGGTGACGAAGGCATTGAAAGTAACGATGATAATGATGATGAAAATAAACTGAGTGACGTGGTTGAATAGCACTGCAAATGAACCTAAATGATGTAGTTGGACACCTAAGAACTGAAATCTCTAACCTCTTGGTCCAATGCTAAACTGCTACCAATAGATTGATTTAAAAGAGGACGTTGTTCTTCAAACATTAACTTTACCATGTTTTGACACACATCCCCACAAAATATACAAATAAAATAAGATTAAATTTAATGTCACAGTAGAGCTTGGTGAATAACTTGCAAGGCACAAAAATATAAAAGTAGGTATTGTACCGCTCTAAAAGTTACAAATCAGTGCGTGTGACGGTAGCTTTAGGCACTAAGCTCATTAAACAACCAGTTTTATTAGACAGTTTATGTAAGACTTAGTCAATGACATTCTTTATTCAACCTGTAGCTTCTGTCTATTCAGAGATGCATCGTTTACTGCGACGACATCATTGCTTACACCCCATTGTACAAACAGAACAAAGTAATGTGGAAACAGTGTGGACTCCTGGCACACACACACACAGACTGTAAGGTCCGACTGGACAAAGGTGTAAGTTCCAACAAGGGTCTAGGAAAAATAGCAAACGACTAACGAAAGGCGGCATTTTAAAATATAATTAAACCAAAATAATAGGAATCAGCATAAACATAAAATACACAAAGATGTAACAGTAAAGGATGTTAGGCAATAATATATGTGGAAAACTACTTAAATATTTAAAATACAATTAAAGGCCCATAAACACTACACTAACACTAAAAGCTAGGTTGTGTACGGTAGTTCCGACAGTTCGAGTATTATATCACGTATTTTATAGTTCCGGCCGACGGCGAACCAACGATGACGATCCAACGATGACGATCCATCGATGACACTCCGACGATGATGCTCTCAAGTAACTGTGAGCGTATGATCACCAGGGCGGCGACGACAGCAAAGCTGGTGATGGTCAGCGACACAGGCTAGACGGACTGACCACGGGCGGTGAGGGTCAGACAGGATGACAACGACGTTATGGGTAGCATCTCAGCAGCTCACAGGCACGAGGTTGAGGGGCAGCGACAGTAACAGTGCACCACGAGTTGGGCGACTTGACAGCGAAGGTCAATAGAATTTTCATATGCAGGTGGGAATACAGTTAGAGTAGCAAAATTGCATACATGGCGGAAGCTTAGCGGCTAGAAACGAGGCAGGGCAACCTAAAAAGCTCTAACATGCTCTAAGCAGCATGTAAAAATAATCACTCCTCTCCAAGACAATAATAACTTCACAGCAAGCCTATCCAAGGCAAATAATACTTCACAAATTACACTAAAACTCTGGATACAGAGAATCCCACTGACGCGTCGTAATTCACGTCCTCTGAAAATAATGAATCTCGTAACTCTTGTATAGAGAGTAACGTAGATCAATTGCACACTGATCCTACCTCGGCCCTAGATGACTAAAGAAGATTAGTATCAGTCATAACAAAGAAGGCAATAGAACCTAGCTCATCAATTGCGCACACACGTGACAACTATTATTGCAATGCTCCTTTCAAATGTGTGGAAAAAGTAAGCAAATTTCAGAAAATTCAAAATCACGGTGCTAGACTTATACACAATTACAAATGTTCAAGTGACAGTTCCATCTTAAAAGAACTTATTGGCTTTCAATAAAATCTAGAGTAGATTATAAGATAGCAACGCTTACATATCAAGGTCTAAAAATCCATTTTTTGCACCTTACATGAAAGACCTTTTAAATATCTATAAACATGAAAGTTAATTAGGATTTAAAAATATCTATTTTAATCAAGTCCCCTAAAAATATTATGGTAAGCGATCTTTAAACTTTGCAGGTCCTGGCATTTGGTATTGTCTACCACGCTTCCGGCAGTTTGCCAACTTTTAAAAGTAGCGTTAAAACTTTCTTTTTTACATCTTTCTTAATGGTTATGTACTCTACCGCTGTTTTTACACGATCTATCAAATAGAACTTTATTATGATTCTGTGTATTCTGTATTTACACTATAATGTTAGCAAAATGTATTTTATCGATTGCTTGATTGAAAAAAAAGGTAAAGTGCTTTGAGCAACACTATGGGAACGTTGCTATAAATAAAACTTTGTAAGAGTGTTCTTATCACTCCAGCCTTTTTGTTTTTGTTTTTGTTTTGTTTTTGTTTTTTGTTTGAGAGTTAATATTTTTTATACATTCATTTTAATAGGTGGGGGGGGGGGCGAAATGGCTCAAGTGCTAAAGCGTTGGTCTCCATATCGGGATATCCGCGAATCGAATTCCATCATCGGCAGATTTATTTGTCCAATTTCGTACCCTATAATTGGTTGGGCCAGTGTCAGTAATGTGACCAGCTAAGACAGAAGTCATGCTAAAATAATAATTTCACTAAATGACAGCAACTTTACTCCGTTATCTCTAGAGAGTGATAACAAAAGCAGTAGGATGGTTAGTTTTCTGTCACAAAATTATACACAATCGATTAAAGGATAACTGATTGTATTGTAACAAAATTGGCTCGATGCACGCTTAGTTCAGCATTCATTGACGCAAAGCAGTGAATGGAAATCTCCTGTGACTAGATTCACTGCGTGCTTTGGCACTCATCATATAGGAGTTACACCTAAGGACGCAAAAAATAGACCGTCAATCAAACTACTCTGCTCTCTACTGATTGGGTGGATGTCAGTACAATATGAAAACCTGAAAAAGAAGCCTTGGGTTTTCTGCTCTGCCTTTGTGTAGCAGCGCAAATCCGAAAGAAAAAAAAAAGATTGCCAGACTTAAGTCTTAGAACTCGTCGCTTTATAAGACCTTCTAAAGACGAGCAATTGAAAAATATCGCTACTTTGATCAGTTTCTCAAAGACCGGTTTCGTCTTCAAATCGTACCTTAGTGTTAAGTAACAACAAAAACGTAACCCTCCACACACAAAAAATCCGGAGAAAAATGCGAATGATTCCCAATCTCTCTCAGTGATCTCTTGAGGATTTGCAAGTTGTTTTTGTTGCCAACTCACTCGAAGTAGGTAACTATGTTGGTGCATCTAAGATCTCGAATCCTTTAGTAGCCGAAAGTTTTTATCAGACAATGTAATAAATTGTCTATTGGAGAAACGAATGAACCGGTCATGATACTGGATTCACTGCGTGCTTTGGCAACCATCATATAGGAATTACACCTAAGGACGCAGAAATAGACGGCCTATGTAAATTTATTGTCTGGTTCCCTAAAGTCCCATTCGCTGTCCTGAATACAAAAATATATGCACGATTGTTACCGCGTAATTGATTGTTCACTACTTACCATAAAAATACTGCAACGAAACTAGACATGGGCTAGAAGGAGTGAGTGAGATAGAATGAGTGAGAGAGAGAGAGAGAGAGAGAGAGAGAGAGAGAGAGAGAGAGAGAGAGAGAGAGAGAGAGAGAGGGGGGGATGGGATAGATAAGTAGACAGGCTTTCCAATCTGACCAAGCAATATAAAGTTGATAAGAAAAATTTGATTTAAAACTGAAAAAAGTGATTGACGAATTCTTGTTTTTGTCAAGCCAATGTTACAATTGAATGCCTAGAGAGAGAGAGAGAGAGAGAGAGAGGGAGAGAGATGGTAAGGATTAAAAGAGGCTCAAGGGTAGTAACAACCGAAAAGACAATAAAGAAGAAAGTAAATGTGAGGTGAGCAAAAAACGTGTGCCAAAAGAGTGCCGCTGCCTGTAGCTTTGACAACAGGCATGAGAACGTCAGGATCAATGATGTACATGCGACAAAAACTCTTTATCCAACAGCGTGTTTTATCAATATTGCTATCGAGATACGACAGAAATAAAACAAAATAGCATCGGCAAGTTAAAATCGAAGAAACGGGGTACTTCTAATGAAAGTATATATATACAAAATTAATAGAGCCCAGTCCAGAAAACACCCCCTTTCATTTTCTCCGCTACCAACCATCCGAAAAATCCCAGATGCCTAGAATTGGTACTGTGACTGACGCTATCTTCCTCCATGATCTGACTAGAATTGGGGAGGAAGAATTACTGCCAGACGGGGACACAACACAGCGCCGGTCCTTAGCATACCGGTTCATTCGTTTCTCCAATAGACAATTTATTACATTGTCTGATAAAAACTTTCGGCTACTAAAGGATTCGAGATCTTAGATGCACCAACATAGTTACCTACTTCGATTGATTTTGGTAACCAAACCACAACTTCGCAAATCCTCAAGAGATCACTGAGAGTGAGATTGGGAATCACACGCATTTTTCTCCGGTTTTTTGTGTGTGGAGGGTTACGTTTTTGTTGTTACTTAACACTAAGGTACGATTTGAAGACGAAACCGGTCTTTGAGAAACTGATCAAAGCAGCGATATTTTTCAATTGCTCGTCTTTAGAAGGTCTTATAAAGCGACGAGTTCTAAGACTTAAGTCTGGCAATCTTTTTTTTTTTTTTCGGATTTGCGCTGCTACACAAAGGCATAGCAGAAAACCCAAGGCTTCTTTTTCAGGTTTTCATATTGTACTGACATCCACCCAATCAGTAGAGAGCACAGTAGTTTGATTGAGGATCTAACCCGTAACATCCCGGGTAGTTTTATTGTAGATAAAATGTATAGCAATAGCAAATGTCTACACTTTAAACCAATATTGTGTAGCAATCATAAAACTGACTCTACTTGCAGATCAGACATACTGAAGGAAAATTTCAACTCCAAGATCATGAGAGACACAATAAACAGACATGTTGAGCGTGGTGCAATTCTTAATCCAAGCCAAATAAAATCTTAGTTCTGTTTTAAAAACTTCTATTGGTATGATTATGTATTTTCTTTTAAATTTGTTTATTAGAATGACAGATTTAGACAGAGAGGTGTAGGAAAGAGATGGAGAGGAGAGGGAGAGAGAGAGAGAGAGAGAGAGAGAGGCATATAGACCAACCATAGCCGTCTAGAGTAATAGAGGATGGAAGATAGAGAGAAAGAAAGAGAGAGAGAGAGAGAGAGAGAGAGAGAGAGAGAGAGAGAGAGAGAGAGAGAGAGAGAGAGAGAGAGAGAGAGAGAAAGAATGAGAGAGAGAGAGAGAGAGGAGAGAAAGAGAGAGAGAGAAGATGAGCGAGTGAAAGACAGACAGATAGACAGGCAGATAGACCGACCATAGCCGTCTAGAATACTAGAGGCATGGATGATTCACGTTTGTTTATTTGTTTGTTTGTTTAGTTTTGTTTTGTTAAGTGTTCCACACACACTGTGCCGTGTAAAAAAAGGGATATTTAATTATGAAGAAACATTCGCCAATCAATAAACTATTGGTGAAAGATGTTTTAATTGCTCTCATTATCTCTATCTCTTTTACTTTGTTCCACCCACACATACTTTTTTTCTTTCCGTTTCTCCTTCGCTCTCTCTCTCTTTCCATCCGTTGGACGAGCGAGTGTTCGTCCAGTCGCCGTGCGGCGGGAGAGGTCGAATGCTTGCAGGGTGCCCTCATCACAGCTTTCCTCGCCAGGCGGTGCCAGAGAGAGAGGGAGGGAGAGGGGGAGACGGAGAGATGGGGATAGACGGAAAGGGAAAGGGAGAGAAAAGAGGGAGAGATAAAGTGAAAGAGAATGAGAGAAAAAAGGGAGAGTGAGAGAGAGAGGGAGGGGGAGAGAAAATGAGAGAGGCGGAGAGAAAGAGAGAGAGAGAGGAGAGGGGGGAGAGATAGAGAGAGAGAGGCACAAAGCTTAACAAGTAAAAGTAATGCCTTTTGGACTGGGATTGCTCATTGATAATAGAGACGGGTGGGAGCGCTCACGATCTTTACACATGAAGACCTCTAACAACCTCACCTCCTTCGTCGACAGCTCTTATACCTAAGTGATTTTGGGTGGTTTAGAAGCTTTCAAAGAACACACACAAGGTTCTGTTTTCACCAAAGCTGAGTTCCCCGTAAGTTATTGTTTGTATTTTCAAATTAAAAATGAATTGTTTATTTTTGTTCTAAACGTACACTCATCATTCTTAATTTCGAGACCATGGTCTAGAGAGATATAAATTTATTCTTTTTGTCAGTCCTCTTTACTTGACTTGACAAGTTGCGTTACAAATTCAGAGTAAATTTTTATTTTTGTTTATAAAATAGATGGACACATTCGCATTTTCATCCCTTTTTTGTTACCGATACGAAACGGTTAAAACATTAAAATTTCAGGTATTTTCTTCAATTTATTAATTTTTCAGTTACAAATTGATTTTAAAAAATTATATTAGGTACCCCAACATTGAAAAAGACTTAAACAGTTAAAATTTACTAGAATCACCATTTTTATCTTTTATT
>RQTK01000215.1:569772-597272 GCA_003991915.1 Elysia chlorotica | reverse complement strand
TATCAAGTATTATTAGTACATTTCCCCTTATTGTATTTATCTTAACATTAATCATTGAAAGCAAATCCATCACTGATATTCGCCTACTTGTGTCAAATCTCATTGTTGTAATTATTCCACCATTGCGACAAAAACATTGTCGATACCAGAAGTTATGAAACTGAGTATAAAAGATTTAACATATTATAAACACTAATATAAGGCAACAACAACAAAAAAAGCCGTTATGGCCTTATTATCTTTTAATCAATATTATGGTACAGATGAGTCAAGAGGTTATAATTTGTTTATGTTGAAGATTGGTGGAGAAACTTTTCTTTACAAACCGCAAGCAGTGCTAAGACTAAGAGTCAGTGCAAGACAAACAGCTTCTCCCTTGGTAAGAGAAGATGAAACTCAGGACCAACTTTAGAGTCTAGAAGAAACGGCTTGAAATACATTTTGAACATTCATTTTTTTTCTGTTTGGGTTTACGCCTTTTCATGTCTTCATTCTGTTTATTGTATCTAATAAATATACAAATGTATTAAATTATTTTTTTTCTAAATAGTGTCGCTTTCTCGTCACTTCATATTAAAGTGTTCGACTGTGTGTTTGAAAATTGTTTTACGGTTTGTTGATTAAACAAAAGATGACTTCTCAGTCTTCCCTGATCTTACTGCGCCCCTCCCCCTTAATCAATGTATTTCAAAGAAACAAAAAAAAAGAAAAAAGATTAAAACCAGGAACTAACAAAGGGCGCCTCGAAATACTTTGATTCTGTTGTACACTTACCGTATACATGTTTTTTAGCAGAGATTGCTGCGCTCCCACCGCGAACGGCGACACTGTTTGTGGAGTCGGCCTACAGCATGTCGCTCATTCGGAATTGAAGCTTAGGAATTAGGACGCTCAGGCTAACTTTAAGGGTATCCGTTTTGTTGAATCAACAAATGCGTGACTATTATTATTATTCGTTGTTTTCGATTGACATTATTCAGTACATTCGCCGTTCTGTTGGTTAGACTTCGATTCTTTTTATTTGTACAAGAACCTAATGTTTATTTTTCATGTGCACATCCCTCTACTATTAAAAAAACAACCCATAAAACATGTTAACAAAATATATGTCATTCATTACTTGTTACTCTGCTTCCTCAATCCTCTGATTGAAAAAATTTTCCAATTTTTGTTTAGGCGCTGAGTTAAAATGATCTTTTTAACTCCATGGTTTACTGGAATTCAAGCTCTTAAATTTGAAAAAAAAAAATGAAATATGACGAGGCTCTTATTTGAATGAAATTATGTGCTGATGGCATCTAAATATAAGAAGTCGTTGAGGATCCTTTTTGCTATACGACCAGTGAACTTATATCTTTATTTAGTTGGTAAACGATTTAAAACGCCACTCCGAAATATCCAAGCTATCCGTCGTTTTCTTTGGTGCAGAGCAGTGCCTTATGTTATCATGTCATTCATGTGACGTAATGCTAAAGGGTTTATAGGGTTAAGGCTGTTGCTGGGAAAACTCGTGGGCTTAAACGGTGCTCTAGAGTGGAATGGAAGTTTATTGACCCTGGAGCTACATGGTAGGGATGATAGGTCCTGTTAAAATCATCTTAAAAGACCTGTTTGCTTTAGAGGGCAAAGCTGGAGATATTCCTTCCAGAGTTAGAAGGCTGTATCAAATCTCGTCGTTCAGCATATTGAGATGATGGTATAAAAAGACTTTGCCCCTGTCACTTTCTTGAATTCTATTGGAAGACCTCTTGGTTCTAGACCTTCAGATTATTGAAAAACAGACCTCCACCATCAGTTATTTTTTCAGGAGAGTCTGTTTGGCGCTTTGAACACAAAATCAAACTCCAGACATTTTTTGGGGGGTAATTTGTTTTTGGATGGGATTTGTCCAAGATTTTTACTATCATTGTGCGTCAACCTCCTTGAGAACTAGGTCTTTCCAGAAACAAAAACAAAAATGTTGGTCTTATGAACTTCGGTAAAGAAATGAACAACGTCAATGCTACAATGACCTTTTTACACAAATAATCAAAGGCCTTGACGGTCTAGTCAGATCTGTAGAAATCCAATCTGGTAAAGGCGCGGTCTTCACGGAAGACAGAGAATTCATTTACAATCTTAAGCTTAATAGTGGGAACGCCAGTAGCTTAATGGGTTAGTACCCTGAACTTAGAGCGGAAGGTCCGCGGTTCGAATCTAAACTAGTAGTGCTTCAGTCACCGTATGGGATTTTCAGGGAATGATACAGGTCGTAAAACCAAACCAAAGAAATAGATGTCGGATGTGAAGAGATACTTGAGCTCAATCTTACTTTCTAAACAAATGACAAACTATACCAGACCTTTTTCTTCTTTAACATGTCCCTAATGATGAAATATTACTTGCCCTTGTGTCATTGCCCCTGCCCCAGTTGCGCCAAGCGATTCCTCTATGTATTGTTCCCACTTTTTGAACGTGTATCTCTTCCTCTTTTTCTCACTAGCTTTTTCTCTCTAGCGTATCGTCTTTCCCAAGGGCATATTTGCGTGCAAGGTGTTCAAATATTTAAATTTACATTTGTTACGATCAGTTCTTGCGTTGGCGTTATTATGTTAGCTGTTATAAATTCTTTATCTTTGTTGTTGTTTTTTCTGTGCCTGTCATTTTCTCCGAATTTTCTGCAGGAATTGGCCTTAAATGTAGTATTTTTTGCATCTACATTATTAAATAGTCCATGCCCCACCTCGACATGTTCCAATTTGGAATATTGAACTGCTAAAAAGTATTTTGTGTCTCTAGGTGTTGCCCCTTCCGAACAATTATTTTCACAGCCTCTGATTTTTTGTTGCTATTGCCAACAGGCGTCCTTTTTCAGAAGTTGTTTTAGGTGTCAAACATCTGCAAAAGGTATTTATAGAAAAATATTTTGTTCGTTTTATCTATTAGATCTTTAAATTAAAAAAAAAAATATAAGTACTCGTTTCGATATATCTTGTTTAAAGCTGTAAAAATATACAATTGTTCCTTGTAAGATTGTTTTTAGAAATAGAGTGCCTGTCTCTCCTTTTGAGATATTAAATTTGTCAACCTGTCTTATTTATGGAGCTCTTAACAAAAGCCAGGCACGTGAAATTGGATAAAATGCCAGTCCTTCTGTTTACCATGATTGTGGTTGAAAAACATAGCTTCACATTTCATTAATACAAAACTAGTCTAAAACTAAACAGGATTGTACTTTCATCACCTCGAATGTCTTAGAATCTAGCAACGCTTTGTTTCATCTCTTAGGCTACAAGCCATTCCTTCTTTTCATTATTTACAACACCAATCTTCTGTACATTCATAGTAAAGAAACAAAATTAAATAGTTTGCTAGAAAACACAGCAATTCAAATGTCAGCAGAAATCCAGATCGGACTGCGTAAAGCCTTGCTTCATTTTTTTTCAAGTGGAGTAATTGCTTTTTAAGATCCCTCTTTTTGCCATTCATGTCGTCTCCGTTTTATTTAAGTGTATTGTAAACAATAAAAGCTGTGTTTATTTTGTGTATTTCATCAACTTTGCCGATAAAATCACTTCTTTTTTCCATTTCTGGGCCATCAAATCAGAGTGCTTTGGCGTTAGATTGGTTGCCTGATGGGGGATGGCCCCGGATAGCAATCAGTGCATCTTCATCAATCAAGTTTTCAAGCCATCTCCCGGTTTTATGCCTTTTCGTTTTCGTTAGATTTCTTTGACTCAATAGCTCCTTGTGTGGCTCTCTTTATGTCTCTGTCTGTGTGTCGGTCTGTATCTCTGTTTGTCTGTCTGTCTGTTTATATCTATCTCTCTACCTATGAATCTACCTATCTCTCTACCTATGAATCTACCTATCTCTCTATTCATCGTGCTACCATTGGATCTTGAACATTAAATTACAAGTTTTCAAGGCACCCGCTGGTTTCTACATTTTCGTTCTCTCTAGATTATAATTTTATCAATTCTCTATGAATCTTTTTCTTATTTTTAAATCCAAGATTTTACCATTTGCCAACCAGTTTGGAAATAACGCGCAACGCTCATTCATTTTATATTTTTTCCGTTTTTGTTTAGTTGGTGAGACTTACTCCGTCCTCACATTAAGCAAAGAAAACAACTTGTACCATCGGTTTGACAGACTGTTTGAGCAGTTATGTAAAGCAGACTTTGTGTCATATCACATCACACCTCTTGACCTTTAGTTTTTGCTGGCTGATACAAGATTACATCCAACTGTTCTTTGTCTTTTTCACCTAATTGATTTTTGGGCGCGATTGTTTTCTTCTTTTTGCATTTCATTTGCTTGGCCCTTTCGCCATTGATTCTACCCATCTGCCCAGGGGTGCCATTTGTTTTCTTTACGAGATTACTCAAGATCATTGTCCAGTTCTGTGGAGGGCGAAGAAGAAAGTAATCATGTTTTTGCCGAATTTTAAAGTCAAAACAACTTTTATGCTTTTCTCACCTTTCCCTTCACTTGTTATCCTTGATGTTTCTGCTGTTCTATTTCTCCTATTTTTAAGTGGTATGTTCGCTTTTCTAAGTTGATGATTTTTTTTCCAGAACTGTTAAACTAAGCAATGATTTGTCAGAAAAATAGTTCTTTGACATCTTTAAAACATTTTTTTTCTGATTGACAATTTCCTGCTTCTCTAGCATCTACCGAATCTACTCTGCTTTTTTTGTTAACACCGAAACAGTATTTATACGATTTTCTTAGTTACAGTTAGTATGTGTATACATTTTTGTTCTCCCATTGTTTAACTATAGCAACAAAATATTTTTCATCATGCATAATTTGACACAAAATTCTAAATTATTATTTTCCTAATTGTAACCTTCTCATTCTTATATAAATATAGTCTAAGAATTTAAGAAATTGATTTTGGAAACAACAATTGAAGCTAGTATTACCACAGCGACCTTAACCACTACCACCAAAAAAAAGACAGACACACCAAACCAAAACAAAAACGCCTAGTTTTGAAAGGTGAGCGGTGTGGCTCAATGGGGAAGTTTCTCCCTGTTGTGACAATAATAACAGCAGCCCCCGTCTCGGCCTGTCTCCCGGGAGATCTGGGATCAAACAGCTCGGGCCTCACGCTGTCAACTTTGGTCCATTTTCGTCCTAAAATGTCTATAGATGCTTTTGTTCTGTACATGACGCTTTCTTTTGCTTTTATTTATTCTTTCTGCGTATTCCCAGTGGACGGTGCTTTTCCTTGACTTACCATTGTGTTATGGCGTAATAAAATACAAAAAAGTAGTGGACTGGATACAACTTTAATTTCTTTACCCATTTCGTATACTTCATAGTACTTATGAAGTGTTTGGAAGGTTGATGGGTTTTTTTAACGACAGCGATTTTTGAGAAATCGAATTTCACGTGAAAGTCTTTTACACATTTTTTTAAAATGCCTGTTAAATTTCAAAGCTCAGTAATTCTGATGATGTAATGGTTAGATGTTGTCTTAATGATAAGCCCAACATTCCACCCAATGCCCATGCTATTGAAAGATGCACATTGTTTGTTATCTGTCAAAATTATTTTATATAAAAAAAAATGACTCCAAACTTTAACCATTTGGGACTTTTATATGACATTCATTTGAGACAAAACTTTAAATAAAAATGAGTTCTAAGACGAAAGGATAGCTATGATAGATCCGTTGTTTTTTTTTCCAAATCTTTCCTATAAGGACGAGTTCCTCACGAGTTACGGAACCTTGTTGGAAGACACGGATTCTGATTTAGTTTCAGGTTAGCTCATCAAGCATCCGAATGAAGTAATCCTAAAATGTTCGACTTATTCTAGTCTTAAAAGGGGACCATAAAAAGCGTATGTACAAAAATTAGACCCACCACATGATGAAACGATGACTTTTTTGCTTGTTGAACTTGTTTCATGTTTTCTTACTAAGTGAAAAATTTATTTTGTGAAATCTCATTCTAAATTAACTAGATGTATATGAAAGTCAGCCTTTTGCTTTTAATTATGTTTATGTACTTTTATTTAACTCGGAACTGTCTATGTTTTGAAAATGTAAACGTGTTCTGGTCAATTGAAAGAATGGTATCAATGGAATTGAAGTGGATTTTCCTGTTCCAGTCAAATCTATAGCTTCTATTCATAACAGAGTTGTGTGAACGTCTTTAACACACTAACACCATTCCCGATTTTTTGGTCTTTAAAGATTAGTCGATTTATCAAACCCCGATCTGCAGTGAGTTTAAACTGCGCCACGAACATCCTTGTTTCTTTTACTATCAAATAGTGCGATGAGAGATTAAAAGGAATTCTTAAAATTCTAAATTTCGAAGACATTAATTTTAGTACGCATTTTAGAAAAAAATTAAAGAATTTTGTTTGTTCACTTTTGTGTTAAAATGATTTTTGAAGTTTCGTGTATAAGAATGTGAAGAAAATGATATTGGCTAATAGTATTAAATTATCAATACACGTGCGTCTCTGTCAATATCTATTTCAACTCCTAACGTGTTCTCCCTTTCTCTCTCTCTCTCCCTCTTACTCTCTATCTTAATCACACACCCTCTCTCTACCTTTCATTCTTTCTTTTTAACCTCTTCCTATCTGTGTATGTCCCTACCTCGTTTCCTTTCTCTCTCATGCGCTCCCTCTATTCTTTTCTCTCTATCATTATCCTCTCCTCTCTTGTGTGTCACTCTCTCTCTTTCTCTCTCTCTTTCTCTCTTTCTTTCTTTCTCTTGCTTTCTCCCTCACTCACACTATTTCACGTGTCTTCCATTACAAACCGGAAATTTGGTGGGCGCCGGAGATGGAGCAGTTTCAAAATGCTGGTGCCCAATGTCTTGGAAACACGTGCACGCACGCCAGTTAAAAATCCTTTTTGTCCAAAATACAGATTAATGTTGCTCTTAATGCTATTCCTCTCTTGGTTTTTGTGTTTTGTTGTTGGTGGATTTTTTTTGGCATAGGTACTCGTTGTGTTGGCACGCCATTTTTTGCAGTCGGATACTGATTTACTCATAAATAATGGAGCTAGGACCAAAAAATCTGAAAACCAAAATCTCTAAACTCACACATGATAAAGTTACGAAATAACTTCTTAAATGGCATTTCAACTGTAGATTTGCATGGGCACATTTATTTTGACGAAACATGTTTCATTTAACCACAATTTTCCCCAAACCAACGAATTAATAAAACAAAAAATGTACATTATGTAATTTCAAAAATACGAACGGATACAACTACTTCTTTCCCTTCCTTCAACAACAAACAAGTGCAATAAGTATTGATTCTTTTTATTTTTTAAGTGCGCACATTTTAACGCGCACAGTGCATCGCTTCGTTAGAGCGCTTGGTTAGTTGTAAATTACAAAGATTATTAAGCCTACTTTATGTTTGTGAAATCTCTTCAAGGAAGATACATAAGTTTGAGTTTTAGCACCGTTCAAATTTATCTGTAATACTTCTGTTTTGTCCATCCCACAATCCCGCAAATTTCGTTGTTTCTCAATTAGTTAATTTGACTGTTGAAATGTTACAGTAAAATGTTATTTCCATGTTATTTCTTGACTTCTATTTATAACAAGATAAATAGAAATAGTTATATCAGTACGTTTATTTATATAACCATGTATTCCCCACACGAGAATTGCTGTCCGGATCGTTTGTCGTTTATCGGCGTCATCCAAGCCTTGAGATAGATCGATATCACACACTCGGATTTTAGAGAATTATTTACAAAATAGAACCTGTCTCCTAGCTTTACCGATCCTAGGATCATAAGACAGCAATTTTCTGACAATTGTACGTGCTGCCACACAGAAGAGATTTTGGGAATACAGAGTCAGTTTAGTTTAGATTTTTACTAACACAATCTGCGCTTCCGGTTGTTTTTTACTGTTACTTTTCTTTATTTGACAATGTGTCGAAAAAGAAAACTGTGAGGAAAAATGCTTAAGATACAAAGAATAATCGAGATAGAAAATCATTTTTAAAAAAAACATGAAAATTGAAACTCATTAGTTTGCTATAAATGATCTGATTGCCTGCTTGACCTTTGCAAATCTCTCTTATATTCTTTATCGTTTTAGTTTTTGTGTGGGTTTTTTTATCTTAAAAATTGAGTTATTTTGTATTGAGGTTCGGGTAGTTAGATAGAACGCATCATCAAATTACAAAAAAAAATGAAATATTTTTTTTATTTTAAATACGCTAATGCACAAAGTAAAAGTTCGTATATCCATAACAATGTTTAAAAATAATGGGGATTTTTTCCATTTATATTTCCCTTAATTAATAATTGTTACGGTGTATTATCAATATTTCACGCCATTTTAATTTTTACAAATCTCAACAAGGCATATACATGCAATTTTGCTATCTTTCTCAACAATCAATTTCTTGTCATTTTATTCTAATTTTCATATAACTGTCTCTTTTTTTTCCACATCTTTCACCGATATGATTTCCAATTAGGGTTATACCTCTGGTCCCGTTAAAGGTTACAAATAACGAGGGTTTGCTGTGTATTCACAAATGTAGTATTTAGGAAGATTATATATAATTCCACGTTTTTCTGCCACTTTATATTGTGTATAGAGTAAAACATTGGGTAGGCGGTAGGTTTTAAGTCGAAATCTCGACCTCTCTTGATTATGAGTTCTTGATGTCGACACTGTTTTATTCGGATGCTGGAACATTTCTAGTTAGAGGTTTGAACAGCGGCGAAATCGAGGACGGGAAAGATATTCTTGGGTAGATTTAAAACCGCAATAGTGATTGGGGATTGTGAGAATCAAAGCTCATAAAACGCATTGCATGTACTCATTTATCAATAGTGCTGGGATTTGTTCAGGGTCTTTGTAGGCACTGCTAAGATGTCGAGATTGAATAATGAATGTGCTTGCTGAAGCTCAAGTTATGTGCGTTTTGATGATAAAAATGACTGAGAAAATTACTTCACGATGAAAGACCATTCCTGTCCTATATCTGATAAGCTGTGGAGGCTTCTTGGTAACCAATAATTTGTTTGATCTTGCCCGGTATAACATTCAGCGTTGATTGATTTAGGTAATATCTTTTTATAATCGCTCTTCCATCGATAAGACTAGTGTATAAGAACTATGACATTATTCTCCAATTGTACATCTCTTTAGTCGGAGAAAAAAAAGCTTTCCCCTAGTTCAACGTTTACTAGATCTAAAAGAAAGCCACATTCGGGGATGGGACCCCAGAGCGGCATTCCCGGAACTTGGTCCATCGCATTTCCTGATACCGACCCAACCATTTGGGATACACTGCGGCTATAGTATCAGAGCAGGGTTTTGAACCCCGAACATCCTGCGCCGGGAGCCGACCTTCTAACCCTAGCGCTACCACTCCCCTGCACACATACACACACACACATTTTTTTTATGTATTTGAAAGTTAAACTTCTGTGTTTTGTACTTTACGCTTTTTTTTTGTAAAGAACATATGCGGATATAAGAAGAAAAAAAAAGCAAACACACCCACAAAAGACACATCTAAAGAAACCCGAAAATTCAAAAAAAGCAAACAAAAGTCACATCTAAAGACACATCAGGACAATGGCGAAAATAGTAACAGAACTAGGCAAATAATGCACTATTGAAAGAATTGTTTAACTGATTTAAGAATAATAAGATTGAATGAGTTTGTTCAGATAACAAAACCCTAAAATTGACAATGTTGTTTATAATCGAAGCGCTGCTCGGACGTTCTTCATTGAATAAACTACCATCAGAATCATTAATTTTTGTTTCCTCGGAGACCGCGGCCAAGCATTAGGTAATGGAAAGGGCTCTGCGGTCTAGCGATAATGGGTTTATCCCATTATGTAAGTACATAGAGACAAAGAGGGTCCTAATCTCTCTGGACTAAATAGACCGAAAAGCCTTGGAGCAAGAAGTGGAGAACCGCTTCCACACTACTTGGAAGTGTTCTACTTCAATCCTCCTCTTCATTCCCATTTTTCTTATTCTAGAATAGGAAAGTGTATTATTCAAAGCGGCTGGCAGTCGTGTTTCTTAAGCAGAGAGCAAAGAGGGATGGGCAAAGAGCGAACCATTTCTGGTTTGCTCTGTGCAGTTGGTTTTTGTTTGTTTTTGTTTTGTTTGTTTTTTGTCTTTTTTTTTAGTAATAAATTGTTTCCCTGATAAGATATTCCGCATCTTAAAAAAAGTTAAAAATTCATATGCATTAATCTCAACTATGTGAGCATTGAGCAATGCCTATGCAGATTTAAATTGACATTCATGTTACTCCGCCGTAGGGCAATCAATAAAATGTATGTAAACCGAATTCTAACTCCTTTATTTTTGTAATTGAGCAATATCAGTCTATTGAACTTTTGATCTCCCCCCCCCTTATTTTTTTTTCTCTCTTTCAACCCCCAACCCTTCTCTCTTTATCTTTAACTCTCTCTTTCACTTGCAACATCCTGATTCAATGAAATAAGAACCTAAGAAAACCCCCTTCTCTCTCCACTCTAGCATCCATTATATGCACAGCGGAAGACCCACCTCGTTATTTATTAAATCCGAGGGGCAGTGTGGCATTTCTATAACTCGATCAAATGTAGTTAAAGTCTCAGAAAAGTTTTTTTTTATTCAATGTTCTTTCTTAAACTCATGACTCGGTATAAGAATAGTATCTTCCATGCGAGAACAAAAAATCATCAACAACAATAACAACAAAAGCGGCAGCAACAACAAGAACAACAACAACAACATCAACGACAATAACAACAACAGCAACAACAACAATACAAACTTGAGTGTTATAAGCAGTCCCCATTTTAAGCTTTGATCGAAAACTATCTATTCTCTAAATAGACCTTTAAATTGTATAATTCTTCTTTAGCTTCAAACTTCCAACTTCTATGGGGATATCCTAAAAATCGAGATCAAATTAATTTTCTTTTTCCTTTTCAATTCCTGGACTTCATTAACCGTTTTATGTACAACCGACTAATTTCGGCTCATTTGAAGTTCTTTACAATTTTGGGGTGTTTACATTAACTTTGTTATTAAGTTTCTACTCGGTATTTACATCGAACAAAAATGTACGAATTGATCAAGAGATTTATCGCGTTAGAAGATATTGCGCTTCTAATTCGTTTTCTTTTTCCCTGTTGTTTATCTTGTCATGAAAAGAGCCCCACTCCGATTATACTTAGCTGTTGTTGTTTTGGTTTTTTTTTCTAATCATCGGGAAAAGAGCAGCAATAAAGCGACAGGAGTGTTGTCATAGACTTTTGCAAAGACAATAAAAAATTGACTGAATTATATTAATTTGTTGTGATAGTGTAACTGCCCCATCCAAATCTGTTTAGTGCTACACTATTGATAACAAGATGTGGGTGGCAAAAGACAAAAATCAAGCATTCTTTTGTAAAGATTTCATAACAAAGAGCTAGAAATGTTACAGAAAAGAAAAAAAAAAAGATTTTAAAGTAATCTTCGAAAACACCTAGACAAAATGGATACATTTGAAGACAGTAAAACAGACAGCTATGTCATATCAAAACAAACTATAAACACAAGCCTAATTTTAAGTAGTCAAATAAATTAAATGTACTCTACGCCCGATTAAGCAACTATCATTATTCGATGTTGTACTCTGAAATTAAGAACAAATTCATTTTTCTACTTACTTCTGCCAAATTTATTTGAGTGGGTGATATCATGATTGTCCTAATAAAAGTGATTCAAGATTAGTAGATCAAGAAGCTCAGGCAAGCTGAGTGGTCGATTGCTGAGAGTGTATCACCGAGATATTGCTGAGTGTGTATCACCATGAGATTGCTGAGAGTGTATAACCTACAGATTGCTGAGAGTGTATCACCGAGAGATTGCTGAGAGTGTATCACCGAGAGATTGCTGAGAGTGTATCACCGAGAGATTGCTGAGAGTGTATCACCTAGAGATTGCTGAGAGTGTATCACCGAGAGATTGCTGAGAGTGTATCACCGAGAGATTGCTGAGAGTGTATCACCGAGAGATTGCTGAGAGTGTATAACCTACAGATTGCTGAGAGTGTATCACCTAGAGATTGCTGAGAGTGTATCACCGAGAGATTGCTGAGAGTGTATCACCGAGAGATTGCTGAGAGTGTATCACCTACAGATTGCTGAGAGTTTATCACCGAGAGATTGCTGACATTTTTACGTTTGTTTGTATTCTTTGAAGGACATAATTATAATGCTACATACTAGTTTTACCTCTACTAGGTTACCAAGGGGGATAAAAATGGCGACCGGTCCCAAGACTCACGTCAGTAACGTCTGACAATTGCGCGTGCTGACACACATAAGACAGTGCACAGATACCTGGACTCCTGAGAGTTTATCACCTACAGATTGCTGAGAGTTTATCACCGAGAGATTGCTGACATTTTTACGTTTGTTTGTATTCTTTGAAGGACATAATTATAATGCTACATACTAGTTTTACCTCTACTAAGTTTTCAAGGGGGATAAAAATGGCGACCGGTCCCAAGACTCACGTCAGTAACGTCTGACAATTGTGCATGCTGCTGACACACATAAGACAGTGCACAGATACCTGGACTCCTGTCTCTGTGTCTCACTCAAAGCAGGGACTTTGATTGTGTGACTTGTGCTGTGTTTCCTTTTTTCCTCCTAATTCTACAAACCAACACAGTGTTTTATTTGTTAAATCCATCTCTATCATCTGCGCAAATGAAAGACAAAAAAGCCTATTTTATTTAAAGTGTGCATTCACAGCCCTATATTTAAGAACTACGTAATAAGTGAGCAAGTTTGATCACCAAGCAACAGAAAAATTGGTTTCATCACCAGGAGACAGGTTTACAGCTTTTCATGTTTATACAAGATTGGAAATCCATCACAGTTTGAGAAAGAATTTTATACAAACTCAAACTCAAGTGAACATTCTTCCTTTTTCTATATGGTCTTTGGTCCATTCTTTATCTACAAAATTGTTGAAGATGATGAGACATGTACATTTCCAATCCTCATGTGAAATAGAAACATATAAAATCGTAAATTAAACTTGTGCGTTTTTTTTTTTAGTATGCTAGAAAAGTAATAAAGATAATCGAATTTTGTATCTCAGAGACTCCGTATATGATTTGATGGGAAACATCTCTACTGCATTTTTGGACCAATGTTACCAAAAAGAAATTGCAAAGAAATTTTTTGAAACTTTTAAAAATACTGACTATTGGAAGAGAAGATGACTTAAAGGATTAGCTGAGTACATTCAGTCAAGGGGGAGGAACATTTTTTTAATTAAAAAATGAAAATAATAGCATGAAAAAAAGCAGCAAAAAGGGCTTCACATTTTTCTCGCTCTTGGTTATTCCACTCTTCCCTACACATTGTGTATCCAGACCCCAATCTATATCAAATTATCGTTTGAGCCCTCTCCTGGGCTCACTGACATTGTGCAAAAATCTGAGTTCTTGGCTGAGTACTCCTCGTGTACTATTCAATTTAGAGGGGACTACTCCTTTTTTGTTTCCATCATCAGATCCGTCTTGTTATGTGATCTACTAGACAATACTCGTTTAGCCTGGACCAGGAGAATTTTCTGAAAAGTGTTGTCTTCAGTACATAAGCATTGACAGGCTTTGAGTATCATTGCACTGCTGAGTGAAAAGAGCGCCGGGGACAAAGTTGGAAAAGATAAAGGGGGAAATAAGGGCTATCCATGGATGCTTTTTGAAGAGCAACGGAGGGAAAATTGAGGACTGGGGGGGGGGGCGTAATCAAGAGGTAAGCAATTTTACGGGAAAAGCAATGATAAGGAGAAAGTTTGAAAGAGATTGAATGAGATAAAGAGAGAGCGTGTGTGCGTCTTGTGTGTGACAGAGAACGAAAGAGCTACACAGAGAGAGAGAGAGAGAGAGAGAGAGAGAGAGAGAGAGAGAGAGAGTGATAGAGAGAGGCATGATCAGATAAAATAAGGACATCGCTAAGAAAATTGAATTCTTGAGAGGGGCCATATATATATATTTGTTTCTTTTAATTTTCTGAAAGCCATTTCAAGGTTTTATCCCAGCAGCAGCTTAAGTGAAAGTGGGGTAAGGACGTGGACGTTACTATTGAAAGAATAAGTGTACTAACACCGGAAGGAAATATTTTTCTTTCCGTTACACTGTCTCTCTTCGATGAATAGTCTTTCACTGGTTTAAGGTCGTGTTGTGAGATTGTGCTTGTTATTTATAGCTAAGAAAGCTGAGAGCCAGGCTACCACGGGGAATGATAGGACCGAACGTCTTCCTTTGTGGCATTGGCGTTCACTTCATGTTTTGAACCAAGTCGGTTCAAACGGGGCGTGTCTTTTGTATGCAGTGAGGCAGATCGATAGTACGTACCACTCTTTCTTTATTATGTGCAGCCTTAGTACCTTGAGTTCAAAGTAAAATGAGTAATCATCTTGAAGGCAAGTGCACTACAAAAATTAAATTATGGCCTGCATATTGTCTGAAGTTCGCACGGTTGGCAATTTTTTTATTATTTGATTTATCCGTTATATAATGAATTAATATCTTTGTTTTTGTACCAATATTTCCGCGCACGTTGTATTCAGTACAACTGACGTAATGATCTATGGTGTGCTCATCGTATTTTCTCGCTGAATGGTCAGATAAAATTTAGAAAAAGTTATTGCAGGGGATTCCAAGAAAGGTTTAGAAAGAGAGAAAAATAATAAATTGCACGTATCCGAAGAGGTTTCTATAGTATTTATCAAATATCGTGGTCATTTTAGTGTGTAATTAGGCCACACATTCAGCCTTCAAAGATGTAATTCAAAGCGTCTATAAAATTATGCAAAAGTCTTCAATAATCGCTGAGTCTTGCAAGTCATATTAATGCCAACTTTGAGAAGAGGTAAAAGGATAATTATGAACATTTTAGAGAAGTAAACATTCATCCTTTATCCAACTAAATAACCGCTTTCCCTCAATTTCTCTGTGAAATAGTAAGTACATGAAATCAAATTAGAAAAATGTAAGTAAAGGTGTAAAAAGAAGGGAAAAGGACAAAATCATAGCAAATTGGCTGTAAATAACCATATACAATAGTGATAGAGAGACAGAGACCGACAGGAAGGGCGGCAGAGACGAACACAGAGACAAAGAGAGAAAAGAGAGAGGGAGAGAGACCGATAGAGAGGAACAGAGAGACAATACGACACACATGACAGAGGGAGAGAGAAAGAGAGTCACAGATGAACACCGAGAGGGCGATAAAGAAAAACGGAATAATAATGAGTCAGGGGAAAATCGAATGAGTAGCGTCGATAATGGAAAGTGGTTATAAAGGGAAAGGACATGTATAAGCTAAACACCTAAAAAGAAGCATTAAACTGAAGGAGAGGAAATGGTTGGCATTTTCGATGAACTTTTCTTATAACAAATTATTTTTCCTCTATTTTGTTTTCATAAAAAGCGACGCCGTTTACAAATATTCCATAAGTGGGAACAAGGCGGAGATTTATGGACAACTCAATTAAATGTATTAGATTTAGGCCCGGCAAGCAGATCGATGAGGGGGAGCCTCTCTCAGCTGAGTTTCGGTCTCTTCGCCAAACCAGGATATTCACGGGTAGACACTGACCCTCAGAGCTTGAGGAAAAACCAAAACCTTTGAAACTTTATATACAACATGGAATACTGTTTTGACCAAAGTATTTAGAAAAACATTTTATTACATGAAATAGCGACCAAATATTTTGTTTCATTATACGTTCAGTTATTATTTAAGTTTTTGTTTGTTTGTTTGTTTGTTTGTTGTTGTTGTGTTTTTGTTTTGTTTTGTTGTTTTTTGTTTGTTTCTTTTTTTTAGGGGGGGGGGGGTGTCTGACTAACTGTGCCACATAAACATTATACAATAAAAGTATCGCTTGATTAAGAAAAAAACATCTCCGTTATTAGCTCTGTGCATTGTTTGTTTGGCATCTTGAAAAAAATCTTTGATTGTTGATGGGTAGCACACGAAGCTATACGGGCCCCTTCCTGAGCTAGAGAAAACGGTAGCCTTCATTGCGCAGGCTGGGATCAGAATTTGAAGAGAGTGTTGGAGAACGAGAAGAAGAAGAAGAAGATGGGCGAAACCGAAGCTCTAGATTTCAAGGAAGTTTTTATTTGACCACGGGACCCAGAATGCGATATCCGGGACTTCACGTCATGCTCACGCGGACCCAACCGGAAAGCGAAAACGAGGTCGTTAAAGATGGGTTTGATCCCGACCTCCTGCGTGGCAAGCCGAAGCTTTAACCTGACCCGCCTTTTCCGCTTTAGATATTACCACTTTTTTGTTTGTACGAAGAGCCCACCCTCCCCACCTTTTGACAAGCTTCTAATCTTGAGACTGTAGGATGAAAGTTACACCACCATTGGTTTTTTTCCATGTGTCAGTTGTAGGGTATTTTGAATTTGCATCTCGAGTAGGATTATAGAAATAAATTTCTGTTCATCTTGAAAAAAGTTCGTTCCATTTAATTCTCGTTCGTTCCATGAAATCATAGCTTAAGAAACAGCTGTCGTATTTAACGATATGAATTGTTTAGAAGTTAAATAATGGATGCTTAAATCATTATAAACTTAAGCTTTCTTACGTCTGTGTTAAAAACAAAATCCATATCGTAAGTGCGCATAAATCGCTCCACAGACGCTCTAGAACATACCATTTCCAAGATACTTTGTTTTTGGTAAATTTATGGTTGATGATCAACTAAAAGCAGCCCTATACATGTACAAGGAATTGATTATATCTTAAATTGTTTTTGCCAGCTGTTTTTAAATATCCCAACTATTTACTCTTTTGTATTAACGTTGATATTATAGCAGTAGTAGTAGTAGTAGTAGTAGTAGTAGTAGTAGTAGTAGTAGTAGTAGTAGTAGTAGTAGTAGTAGTAGTAGTAGTAGTAGTAGTAGTAGTAGTAGTAGTAGTAGTAGTAGTAGTAGTAGTAGTAGTAGTAGTAGTAGTAGTAGCAGTAGTAGTAGTAGTAGTAGTAGCAGTAGTCGTCGTAGTCGTAGTCGTAGTCTTAGTCGTAGTAGTAGTTGTAGTCGTAGTCGCAGTCGCAGTCGTAGTCGTAGTCGTAGTCGTAGTCGTAGTCGTAGTAGTTGTAGTCGTAGTCGTAGTCGTAGTCGTAGTAGTAGTAGTAGTAGTAGTAGTAGTAGTAGTAGTAGTAGTAGTAGTAGTAGTAGTAGTAGTAGTAGTAGTAGTAGTAATTATAGGGTCTAACTGCACGGGCAATCACGATTTTGTTGGATTTATCGGCGCTTTTAGGCTGAACCAATGAATATCAGTTAGAGGTGGTAACTACAATTACAACGAAACAATAACTACTGCGACTGGTTACTGCTATTGCTACCACAACTACTACTACTACTACTACTACTACTACTACTACTACTACTACTACTACTACTACTACTACTACTACTACTACTACTACTACTACTACTACTACTACTACTACTACTACTACTACTACTACTACTACTACTACTACTACTACTACTACTACTACTACTACATTCATTTTTGTGAAAGCCGATGGCAGAGTGGTTAAGCACACTGGCCTTCGCCTTCGCAATGCGATTCGGTGCCGAGTAGAAGGTGCGGGTTCGATCCCTGTCCATGTAATCAGTCCTAAATGTGTCTTTGTCTACTTGTCGTATCTGTTGGTCTCAAGCTAGATCTAGGTTTGTGACTGTCCCTTCTAACCTACTACTACTACTACTACTACTACTACTACTACTACTACTACTACTACTACTACTACTACTACTACTACTACTACTACTACTACTACTACTACTACTACTACTACTACTACTACTACTACTACTACTACTACTACTACTACTACTACTACTACTACTACTACTACTACTACTACTGCCCGTGCAGTTAGACCCTATAATGTCATTACATATTGTGTTTTTAAAAAGTTATGGAAATAGCATTGTGGCTTTCGGAATTTCCCCACCTCCATTTCTATTTATCCACGACTATTTTTCTATTTCACGCACATTTGCACTTGCTTTTTGTTTTTACAGAATTTTTTCTTAGTTGATTAAAAAAATTCGCATCTTTTACAATCTTATTACCACATGAAAAGAAAAAAAATTCTGAGATGTACCCGAATATTTATCTGATTACTCGATTATTTTGGTGGAGATAAAACGTTATAAATAGGGAGATGCCGAAGAGCTCACCGGAGATGGAACAAAAATTAATGTGCAATGGGCAATGAGACGCTCCATGCAGACTGTGCCAACCGTTAGGGAAATAATAAAGAGCGTAACCACAAAGGACTCATTAATGAAAGACTAACTGTGAAGACAATGACAAATTTTCTTTCACCTCTGAGACCCCATCCGTGATCTGAATATTGTTTTATAAGTTCAAATGCTCTCTTGTCGTTTTGTTTGTTCATGCTTTTCTTCAGATTCTAAACTAATTATGAGGAGTAAGGGCATTTGGAATCTCCATGGCTATTATTTCATCTTATGATATTTTCCCTTTATAAAAATTATTCTATCTGTAAGAGGAGGGGTTGAGATAGGGTTAAAACGCCCCACCCCGTCCCCACCCTATACGATAACAGATAACCACTGAAAACGCTTTGAACCAAATAAACATCGACAAAACTAATCCCTACGGTCGAAGCGACGTATCGATTATTAGGTAAACAAATATCCCCTGGCTTTTCGGCGGAATCCCGCACGATAGGGAACCTCATTACATGGCTATCCATGAGAGAGATAGCTTAACCGGCGGCTCAGCGCTAGGGGGCAGGCTGCCTTACTTTGGTGGGGACTGAAAGGTCGAGCTTGCCAAGAGAAACTTTACAGTAGAACAGATCAGTTTCCCTATTCTCTCTCTATTTTTCTATCGATCTCTCTCTATTTATCTATGTTTCTTTTTATCTATCTAGCAATCTATATTTCTTTGTATGTATGTATGTATGTATGTATGTATGTATGTATGTATGTATGTATGTATGTATGTATGTATGTATGTATGTATGTATGTATGTATGTATGTATGTATGTATGTATGTATGTATGTATGTATGTATGTATGTATGTATGTATGTATGTATGTATGTATGTATGTATGTATCTATTTATCTATCTATCTATCTATCTATCTATCTATCTATCTATCTGTCTATCTGTCTATCTGTCTATCTGTCTATCTATCTATCTATCTATCTTCTGTTTTCTTCACTATCTCGCCTTTTCTCTTTCTTTCTTTTTCTCCCCCTTCACCACCACCTGTATATTTCTCTTTCTCTCTCTCTCTCTCTCTCTCTCTCTCTCTCTCTCTCTCTCTCTCTCTCTCTCTGTCTCCCTCTCTTTCTCTCTGCCATCTCTTTCTTTCTTATTTCTCTAAGTTCCCTAGTGCTGTCTTACGGTACCGGACTATCCAGTGTCTCAGGTTAGCGTCGCCCGAGGGCATGCGGCCTGCTCTGTCGCCCTGAGTCCGGTACAGTTTCAACCTGCGCTGCCAGCCTGGGACGATGCGACCACACCCGTTCTATATACTAGAACCTTCAGAAATTTAAAGAACAAACAGTTGTACACATTAGAAACGTTATTGAGCAATATTTATACAAATGAAAATTCTAACGCATATTCCGTCATTGAATGGCTTATGTCCTGTTTAGTAGCTTTAGGTTATGTAACAACAACAAAAAATTATTTATTCCTGTCTTGATAGTACAAATATAGTAGGGTTTTTTTTTTTAATTTTAGTTAAAACAAATTTAGTACGCTTTAATTTTTATATCAGAACGATATAGATATTCCTTTAAAAAATAATGCACAAAATGAATAATGATGTGTTGATGTCAAATGGGCATAACACTGAGATAAGCCATCATGTAGCCCAGTGACCACTGACACGCATTTTATTGCCTGTAATTCTGAACGGCATTTAAAATTAAAGTTAAAGTTTATTACATTTCTGTTCATAAAATTCATGAACATGGGTGAAAAGTTACATGATGAAAAAACAGATAAAGGAAGAAGAGAGAGAAGGCCATAAAATATTGTTTTGAGCAGAGTTGCTTTTATGTATATTTGTTCAGAATGTAAAATTGTATTCAACAACTCTAATGTAAATCAGTTTGAATGCCGTATAAATCTTTATCGTCGATGAACTTGAAAATGTAACAGAAGCTTGCCCTTTTAATGACTTTCAATAGTTACAGGGTATTGAACAACGAAAAAAAATACATCACTTAAAAAGCTAATACTTGAGCAGATTTAAAACATGTCCAAAGAAATTATGCATAATGCACACCATATGGAAAAATACATTGTTTTATAATATTCAAAACATTGCGTAAATGTTATTGGTATGAAAAGATAGCTCCGTGATAATAAGCGAAATTATTAATAAAAAGGTTAAAACAAATAAACGCAAACTGTGCATTAAACCGAAAAGAAGCAAGTGATAATAAGCGAAATTATAAATAAAAACGTTAAAACAAATAAACGCAAACTGTGCATTAGACCGAAATGAAGCAGGTGATAATAAGACTCATAACTGGCCTCAATCGTCTGAACAAGCATTGTCCATCTCACGAAAGAAGGACAAGAAGAAGAAGAAGAAGAAGAAGAAGAAGAAGAAGAAGAAGAAGAAGAAGAAGAAGAAGAAGAAGAAGAAGAAGAAGAAGAAGAAGAAGAAGAAGAAGAAGAAGAAGAAGAAGAAGAAGAAGAAGAAGAAGAAGAAGAAGAAGAAGAAGAAGAAGAAGAAGAAGAAGAAGAAGAAGAAGAAGAAGAAAAAGAAGTAGTTTAAAACGATTTCTTAAAAACCTTAAATGCGGCACTGTTTCTTAAGTCTAGTGGAAGAGAATTCAAAATGCATAATTCATCCTATTCCATTAAACCATTGACCTATAACAATAATAATATGTTTAAAATAAGAGATACAATTTGTATTCCCCTTAAGTCTCAGTTGATGCCCAAAATAGGTTTGAGTGCATCTTTTTCTTGCAAATACTGCTGTGCAATGTGACTTCAACATTAAAAAATCAATTTGTCTAGTTTTCTAGTCGATTGTTAATTTGTTTCTGTTTGGCTTTAATGGTAAATACCGCTTGCAGTCTAGTCTTGAAAATGTAATTTTCTGCAATAGTTAATAGTCACGAAGAGTAGTGTATTTTTTATGATAGACCTACAACCTAGAAAGCACGGCGTAGAACGCGATTTTCGACTTACAGTTACTGATTTTCAAAATCCTCTTGTATTTGATTGTTTAAGCTTTTTTACCATACAAATGAACAGATTAAATTGTGTTTCAGAATCAATAGGTTGAACATTGTTTTACCTTCCATAAGTTTTCAAATTATAAAACATTTCAGTATTTCTTTCCAGTAGTTCCGGTAGTTTAAACTTAAATCTAGTGTTTTTTTATGAACTAAAAACGTGTGACATATGCTAGTAATCGTGCAGGTTCCGACTACGTTTGCCACATGTCAGAAATAAAATAATTTATTAGCAAATATAGTTAGGCCTAAGCAAGACCGATGCCTAATAAACCATTTGATTGATTAGAAATTACCGGAATGAAACAAAATTTCTGGGTATGGTTGATGCCCAATTTTCCGATATTATTCTGATAAGAGAAGTTGAAATTATAGCAGAAAAATGATTGATGAGCAATTGTGACAGTGCAATTGTAGAATTTGCCTGGAAAGAATGTGTGCAGTTGAGTTGGCACTCTATATTCTCATTCTATGTGAGCACGCTCCACTGCTTTCATGACTTGTCCATCTTGAGGATCTGGTGTATCTGAACTGATCTCGGTGTTCTTTAAGATTAAGTTTCATGGAAAACAAATATTTTTGCAGGAAGCATTTCGATCAAAATATGCTCTATAGAGGACTTGGTTTACTTTCAACTCTAATGCGTGATTGTATTGGGTTATACATGAAGCTGTGAAACAGTAAAAGTGAGAGAACGAGAGAGGGGGGAAAATTGAGAATGAAAGAAAAAGGAAAAGAGAGAGAGAGAGAGAGAGAGAGAGAGAGAGAGAGAGAGAGAGAGAGAGAGAGAGAGAGAGAGAGAGATATGTAATTCCATGGTAAGAATATATTGAAAAGCTTAATCACAACTGTTGAAACACTACAACTATTTGAAGTTCAAGAATCAATTTAGACGGGGCAACGGAAAATGAGTGGAAAATATACAATTATGATAAACGGTCACCAACATGAATTAACAGACAAAAAAATTAACCAGGGTATTTGTAATTAATGTTTCGTTCTTTGTGTGTACTGTAGAAGGTTCAGTAAAGCCGAAACGTTTTATAAGTTAAAATACCCCTGTTGAGTTGTGTGTCCGTTAGTTCCAAGTTGGTGACTGCTCCGTCATTATTATTACACAACCTTGCATCTATTACTGCAATTTGAATAATTCACATGGTCATAAAAGATTGTATCGTTGATATTCTGGTCTTTGGCGATTTTGTGTGTGTTTCAAGAGGTCCACAGTATTGTCCAGTATGTATCTTTTTGTCCATATTCCCTAAAATATATCGCTCACATACTTTTAGATTTACGCTATTTGTATCTTATTTTAATTGAGTGCTGTGCTAAGTATGTTTCAAAGTTTTTCATTGATTTTCACACAAATATGATTGCTTCACACACAATAGATTTTGTCGGTATTTTCCAGCACTATTTAATTTAAGTTTTAGACAAGAATAGTATACTACGCCAGTTCATTGGGGGAACTCTATGGCACTCAAAGACGACCCCAATTATACCCAGGCACGTATTTGTTGAGCCGACTCGTCTGCAGTAAAGACCATCGTCGGCTGTGTTTAGCTTAGCGGGCAACAATGCTCTCTTCTGATAAGACGATGAAACCATTGATTTTTCTTTTGTCAATATAAAAAAATGTGGTATTGTGATTTTTTTAAAAGAAAACTAGAAAGTTCATGAACTTAATCTTAAACCGCATCTTACGATGCCACTATGACGTGTCTCCTTGGTGAACAGCTCTGATATTATATTCCAGTAAATGTTGAATAACTTTTTGCGAAATCTCGTATCTAATTAATTGTATTTTGGCGAGAGTACGTGTAACCACAATGCGGTATTTCCGATGCCCTTGTGAAAGCTTGGCAAGGGCAAAAGGGAGCTAATTCTAGGTTTCTGCGAAAGACCAAATCGATTTTGCCCTTATCTCTGTAGCATTTGATAACAATGTGTTCGGTAACACTGCCAGAAAACATTGGATCAGAATCTATAATATTATTTGTGGTCTTTAAATTTTATTTGTCGCTTCGATTCTAGCGTTTCTACTTTCTATATTATATCGGTTTTTTTCTAGAATTCTTTCGCGTTGTCCCTGCCTCAATTTGTCTGTCCCTCTCTCTGTCTGTTTGACTGCCTGTTTGTTTGTCTGTCTGTTTGTCTGTCTGTCTGTCTGTCTGTCTGTCCGTCTGTCTGTCTGTCTGTATGTATGTCTGTATGTATGTATGTATGTATGTATGTATGTATGTATGTATGTATGTATGTATGTATGTATGTATGTATGTATGTATGTATGTATGTATGTTAGATAGATAGATAGATAGATAGATAGATAGATAGATAGATAGATAGATAGATAGATAGATAGATAGATAGATAGATAGATAGATAGATTGATAACCAGGTAGACAGAGAGAGATAAGGGACTTGTTTACTCTTTGTCAATATTTCTTTTACTCCGCAAACGTAAGTTGATCATTATCTTATCACTTCCAATACCCTATCACGCGCTAAATAAAGGCGTTGCTTTCTTCAGTGCTTCATGGGCCTGCTTCCTCCCGTTTCTTTTTTACGTTTAAACTTCTAGATTGGTCGAAGAGACTTGCTTAGTCCTTCCTTTGTTGTTCAGCGACCTATAAGCTCAAGTCGGAATGGGAAAGAAAGAAATAAAGAGCGACAGAAGGAGAAAGATGTTGGGAACAAGGAAGGGAAGGTGCGTTAAGGGAGATGGAAACGATAGGATAGAGCGTAAATATGTAGGAGCTAAGATTTAAAAAAGAGTGCAGCTGAATGCCAAACTCTCATTTTTTGCCCCATGTTTACTTTTGTTCTCCAGACAGCCGGATTAATAAAAATAAGAAAATAGGTTTTTAGTTATACTGGGCTGAACCCAGCGTTAGTCCGGAGAATATCTCATTAGACACATACAGTGGCACGGAGAAAATAGGGGATGGACAGAAAGGAAGTGAGAATAACAACATGGAAGGGAGTACGAACTGTAATGACGATCAAGAATATTTACGTCATTTATTACTACCTTTGTTAGCGTTTTAGACTCGAGATAGGACGTTTTACAACAGAGGTGAAGATTGGATGGCAAAAAAAAAAAAAAGTCGAAAATCATTCCATGCATAAATGAGTGTTCAGCTATCTTTCAATAGGTGCACTAAATAGAAGGCTATAACATAAAAGCAAATTTCATCGCCAAGCTTTACGATAATAAGGATAAAAAAGTGAGGGGGTAGGAATAGGCCGCTCTTCACAGAGAGCTAATGAGGACATGTACTTGATTGAACTGTACCGAAAAAGGATGGGGTTTAACAGCCTATCTGATATTTCATAACGTAAATCCAGGATATGTTGCTAGTACCAGAAGGCCCATTAGTTTGACATTTCAGGTCTATCTATTGGTCTATTGCCAATCTCAAGGGACATGACGCTTGCCTAAAACAAATTTGCTTTGTATTGCTATAGAAGGGGAAGACGGTAGACAAATAACCACGTCCTTCTCGTTGGGTCCAAGAAATATTCTCGACAACTTACAAATTAATTTATCTCAAGGATTTGATGAAAAGATTATGGATTACATCGATTCCTTCCAAAAGTGCAAGGAGGGGGGGAAGGAGAACATCGGCTTCCGACGCAAAAGGTCCGTGGTTCGAGCCCTGGCGATTTCGCCGCCAACTGGTTGGGTCGGCGTCAGTTTAATGTGACTGGTTGGTATCCCCGCCCTGTTTCGTGTGGGCAGCACATAAAATTGTCAGACGTCAGTCTTAAAACCCGTCTATAATACATGTATAGAGTATATAGTGCTGATGTTGGACGTTAAACCAACTCAACAACATCCAAAAGCGTCATTAGTGTTTGCACAGAACACAGATAGATGAAAAACAAACTTTTGGAGTGAGCCCGTATAATGCCAACAAGTTATATGACTTTTTAAACAGAAGAAGATATATTGACCCTCTCATTACAAAAATCAACACGACAAATGTCGTCGTGTTTTTTTTTTCCTTTAAAAAGGTAAGGAAACAAAAAAGACAAAATATAAACCCAGGCTGCCTTATCTTAAGCAAACTGTGTAAGTAACGAAAAGCATCTATCCCAAGATACATAGTACGCCCTTGGTAGTGGTAGATACTAAGTAACTGCTCTCATAGTAAACCCTGAGGCAAAGCCCTGAGGTGATTGATTGCCTGTAGTAGGCTGCCATCAACAAGTGGAACCAGTGATGGGAGAATATAAAAGAACCTCCGGTGGTTGAAGACTAGGGTGTTGAAGGGTTGAAGTCATACTTTATACTTGTTTAGTGAGATCGTTGATTGGATCAAATTGGGACAACACGATCTATAAAGTAACCGCAAATCAGACAAATACTACACAACATTTCCGCACCAAGCTGTGAAAACATTTTAACCTCAAGAAATTACGTGGTGCGTACCAACAGAATGCGTGGATCAGATATATTGGTGCTATGTGTAGAAAATGCCCACAATTAACAAGAATTTCTAATTTCAATGTTCATTTATTTTACAACGATATCAATTTTTAAAAAATGAATAAAAACACGCGTAAAAATACAATTATGAACGTGGACTTGGAAACGTACATAATGCAAAGACTCAGTTTTACTAGAGAAAGGAGAGAGAGAGAGAGAGAGAGAGAGAGAGAGAGAGAGAGAGAGAGAGAGAGAAAGTCGTCATTTATAAAAAAATTCCATAATCTTGTTGCACTTAAAGGAAAATGAAGTGGGAAATATACGTGATGTGAACGTTTACCACTAATTTGTCAATTTTAGGATTTGGGTGAAAGGCTCGATTAAATTTAGTAATTTATGTTTTAATTTGTTGTTGTTGTTGTTATTGTTGTTGTTAATGGTGGTGGCGGTGGTAGTTGTGGTGGTGTTTGTAGCAGACTATTGGGTTTTTTTTAGTTACTCTACCGACTGGCACTCGAAGAGGTTCCCGATTTACATAAATCCAAATGTGCCGTATGGCATAATTTTATACACATGTACATGCCTATTTCACAAACGTACACATTTCGTACACATTAATTTTCTTTGAATTGTTTGTATTTCTTGCCCCCAATCACCAATTTTTTAATACCTATGATAGAATAAATCTAAACGGTTTTCTTCAAGAAAAATAAATACCAAAGTTGCCTTTTAAATAAGGATTAAAGAACTATTATAAAAAAAAAAAAAAAAACGACAAAACCATATTCATATATTTTAATTTGATTTTAAGAGTTCTACTTTTAGACAGCGACTCATGTTAATTTATTTTTCATCAAAGAAAAACAAAAGAAATCGAAAACAATACCACACCCACAGTTTTGTTTGTCAGTTTGTGTGTGTGTGTGTGTGTGGTTTGTTGTGTTTTGTTTTTTTTGTTGTTTTTTTTAACAGAGTTTAACCAGTTTATCACCATGGGATTGCTACCCTATGTTCATCAGGAGAAAATGTATTTTTGATGCTTAAAACGACTTAGTGCTGCTCAAGCTGTCTTCATCATAATGTTGGCTGGTAGCAGCTAAGTTGTACTCTGTCCCACCATAGCACTACTATAATCTTTTTAAAGTTTCACAGAAGTTCAACTCTCAGTTAAAAAAAAACGCTGTAAGAAATGATTAGGCCTGTATTGGGTCCAGTCGGTCGAACGAAGACCTGGCAGGAGTCACGCATTTGGGTTAAGGTTGCCAGACCATGTTGGCTACCTTTCCACTACGTGATTAGAATGGCAAGCAGTCCAGGAACACTTTGGGACACAGGCAAGACAGGCAAGACAGGGTGCAGAGATGAAGGGAGAAGGGAGAAAGGATGAGAAAGAGAGAGAGTGAGAGATGAAGAGTGGGGAAACACGGGAGAGGGGAAGAGACGGAATGCCAAACGGTGGTGACCAGAGGCAGAAAGAAAAATTAAATTATGGAAAATTAAATTGAAAGAGAAAGTGTGAGTTTAATAGTACACAAATGCTGAATTTAAAGGGGTTGATATAGGGCGATATGAAAAGATAGAAACGCTAGTTATTGTGACTAGGAGTAAAATGAAAAATAATATCGAGAAATCGATCAAGAGAGAAATTATACGAAATTAGAAGTAGAGAGAGAGAGAGAGTGAGAGAGCATGAGTTAGAGAGGGAGAGATAGAGAGAAAGGCATATAAACAGACAGACAAATTAGCAAAATATTTTGATTCAAGGAGAAAGAAGTTGAGAG
>RQTK01000215.1:562272-567272 GCA_003991915.1 Elysia chlorotica | reverse complement strand
CTTTATATTCATATTTACTGCATTATTTGTTTTCAATCGTCTACGTACATATTTATATTTATATATTTTATTTATTAGAAATGACATTTAGCAAACGTTATTCCACTTTGTAATACATCAGTAAAGATCAACAAGCAGATATTTTATGGCATCATCTTGGCAAACATTGTGTACTATCGTACAAACTATAAGATGTCGCACAGTTTAGCATTCATAAATCCTGATACTTGATGAGCCAACTAACTTGAACCCAAATTCGAGTCCATGACTTCTAACTACGTCCCTCAACTCTCAGTGAAATGACATGGGTAATAGTTTGGGATTTCTAAAGAGTAGCTTAAACTTTACATTCTCCAACTCATTTGTGTTTCCTAATCTGTAAAAGAAAGAAAGAAAAAAAAGATTGCCGACTCTTTGGATGAAATGAGTCTTCTCGATCTCGGAATTGAATGTTTAAACATTCTTCCACTCATCATTTATGCAATGAAGGGTATTGAAATAGTTTTTTTTTCACCTTCTTTTTACAAACGGAGCTTTGGTGCATCTGTAAATGCCGTAGCGATCCAGGTCTCAACTGTGACCAGATATACGCGTATATTGAAACACATTGCACATTTGGCGTCCTCAGTTTTCTAATGTTATATGTAAAATCACTGTTCTTGTATTGTTTTGTTGGTTGTTGTTTTTGGTTGTTTATAGGCGGGTAGGGTATTTTTATCTGCTTCGGTTTTTTTGCTCTGGGGATTTATAAAAAGTTTACAATTGACAATTGGTGGAACTGCAAGTTCCAGTATCAGCCTGTCAACATGACAAAGGGTAATAATTCCTGTTCTTTTAGCATGAGAAAAAAATGTATAGGCTTACTCACCCAGGTGTAAAGGTGCAAAGTCTCGTGAAATAATATTCAAAACAAACCAAAACATTTTTGAAATAATACTGTCTTGTCAGGGCATAAAGAATTAACTTTATTAACATTGTACGGACTTCTCCTACTTTTCATTCAGCCCTATAGAGTATTGGAAAAATACTTGTCCATCTTGAAATTATTTGGACATAGAAATTAGAATTATAGGTTATTTCTCATGGTACATTATTTATTTCTGTCAGTATTTGGATGGTGTATATACGCTTCAAACATCGTGCATTCTATGGACATTTTTAGAGAATAGCAACAATGCATACTCACCTTACAGTCATGTAATATAGCTTTTTTGCACCTCAGGCTACATTTATTATTTTTCAATGGTGGTTCTTTTTTGAGTACGATGTGAAATGAGTTTTTAATGGATTTGTCCTAGCAATACTGTCAATGCGATCATGAGTTTTTCATCAAGCAGCTACACATTCGTCATTTCAGTACGGTATTATTCATGAAACTGTTTTATTTATCAAAAAAATGTTTAAATTATTTACAAAATATAGAAGTAAGTATGGAAAACAAAAGGAAAAGGACGGAGATGTGAGGAGAAGTTGAGGGATAGGAAGATGATTTTGAAAAAAGAAATATAAACAAAGGAAATATCATAAAGAAGGAAGGAGAGGCCAAAAGAAAAAAAAACAATAGGTAATGATACTGGAAAGTCGGGAAATATAAAAAAGAAAAAAAAGAAAAGAAAAGAACAGGATGGAGAAAAAATAGAAAGTATGAGTATGTGGAACAAAAGGGGAAAATTATTTCATTGTAGCTATAAAAAGTTACTTTCCTGTTCTCTGTAATCTCAACGAATTCTTTGTTGGTCGTCTATAACGTTCGATTAAAAAGTGTTGCGCTTGGCATAAACAAAAGTAGTCTTGTAAATAATATTTTAAAAGAAGTCTCTACTTTTGATTATGCCAAGCGCAATGTTATTGTCGTTTTGTTCTCCACACCCACACTGTGTCTCTTAAGTGAAAGAATGTAGTAAAACTTGAGAAGACCGTTTAGAGAATCTCTCTACCTCGCTCTTTCTCTCTCTCCATCTTCCTCTTTCTCTATCACTGACACACGCTCACAAAGACACACTCACTCATTCTGCCCTATCTGTCTCTCTTACTCTAATGCGCTATTCCCTTTCGATGTTTTCGCACCCCTCTAATAATCTTTTATTCCTACGCCCTTATCAGTGGAAAATTTCTATTGGTATTTTTGAAAAGTTTTTATCCGTTTCTTTTTCAAGTTTTTGGCCGATTTCCCCCATAAAAGCTAATTTTTTCTAATTTGTTTCGTTGGCATCGTATTGATGTAAAAGAAGGACTAAAAGAAAATGAGGAAAGGAACCAATTCACTATTTTCATTTAAGCCAATTCTATTAATTTAACTCCTCTTCCTTGGAGTCCTTCCTAGCGATACAAGGCAGGAGACAATGGGCCTGAGCCACAATTATCCAGTCAGCGACATCGTGCTTGAGCGACAATTATCCAGTCAGCGACATCGCGCTGTGATTACGCTAGGAGGGGTCTGTACATGATACTCAAGAATTTCCCATAATTACTGGACATTACAGACCAACAAAATGAAAGAAAGAAATGCTGTAGAGAGAAAAAGGAAATGGTAGTTAAAGAGGATACAACTTGGTGAGTTGTTTTGACCTCGGCAACGTATAACTGAACTAACATTTATAGAACACGAGTTAAAAAGAACATCGTCAGATAAAGTCTTCAAATTATCTTGTTTTCTATGTTTAAAATGCTGGCTTAATCAGCCCACTATGTGCCAACTTATAAAAACAAAAGAAGCCTCTAGTTGTGGATTGTTGTGAAGCATCGGAATTGGTTGGCAATACCAGTCTATGCCACTATCTCAAAGGGTTGTCTACATAAACACTTGACCATGCGTACCAAGAGACGCCTAATTCACTCTGAGCGCCGTAAACCTCATCCAAAAGCCTTATTGATCATTATTAACAATAGCAGAGCTTCAGGCTTTAAAGTCGTTTCAAGTAAAAGTTATCAAAATGGATGCTTTCTGTTTCAATCTTAATGGTCCAAGGTCGCTGCAGTGCAATCATCCAAATTACTATGTCTGACCAGGAAATCACAGAGTTTTCTGTTTGTTTTCTTGCACAACTAGTTGGGGATCCGCCTGTGCACCCGTTTTTTTAGGCTTGATTTAGATCTAAGATTGCACATTAATGAATCCTCTAGATCCTGTATATTGGACACAAATACCGTGTAAAATATTCTAAAAAAAATCATTCCATCCATAAGTTCCATATTTCCTAACAAAATAAGTGTATGCACGGGGTAGGGGGGGGGGGATCTTATATTTTCATTTAACTGAATGTTGTTTGTTATGTTGGTTTTTCTTTTCTCTGTTTATCCGATCCCATTTTACATCATTACGTGACGGTTGCTACATACCTAATCATTATCGGAAAACTACAATGGCTTTGTGGGGCTAGTTGAATGATTTTCACTATCTTTTTTCACTTAACATTAATTTTTGCAGATGAAACTGAATCGAGACAGAACCAAGCCCGTTTCCCTGCCAAAACATCTGACCTTGTCACCAACGACCAAGGTGTTGGAACCTGGCCAATTAGCGTCCCCCAGTCTGAACCAGGCGAAATGCTTGAGATAATCTATAGTGCAGTCAAGTACACCGATCATACACAGATATGAATATAATAGGAAAGAATGCCATGACATTGAACCCACATTGCTCATTGGGGTGTCTGTTTCTTCAGTTTCGTTCCTCCATACTGTCCTTTCGCGCAAGTTGTGCATCGTTATATTTCAGGTTGTTCGTTTTTATGTCATTTTCAAATTGGTATAACTTAACCCATACATTTAAACAAACAATGAATCATTATTTATTAACTTTAAGTACAATACATTTTATGATATATATTTATTTCTAAACATACTTCTGGGTTTACTTTTTTCTGTATGTTTTTTTCTTTTTTTTTCTTTCCTGTTTTTTTTCTACATTTTTGTTTGTTTTTGCTCATATTTATCTATCTCCCGTCTATCTCTTTTTAAAATTTTCCCTGCTGGTTGGAATTGCTTTTTAATTTGTATCAAGTTCTAATTATATCCAACCATTATCGCATCTCTTTAAAGGGTTTCTTTTAATTCACTGTTGTAACACCCTTGTTTGTGTTGACATGGGTCTCGTTGATTTTAATGTAAGTCGACGAGTGCAATTCATCTCTTTCACACACCCCCCCCCCCCCCCTCACCCCCGTAAAAGTAGGATAAGTATAGTGCAGCTGCAAAATTACAATGTAATATAAAATGCATGAGTTTTCGGCCTCTAGCCTTCATCGGACACAAATAGCTTAGAAGAAAAAATGTACATGAAGGAGATAAAAAAGAAGATAAACATATAAAAGAGCTAACTGATAATGGAACAAAGATATTTTGAAAAATATTAATGGTAAAATCTCTAAAAGTAAAACTAAAACGATATAAAATGTATGTGCATGTATAAACTAGATGGAGAGTTAAATAATAATAAAAAGATTGGTTGCAGGCGGAAAGACAGAGCGTTCTATGCTAGGCTACTTGTATTTGTTGATATTACGTGTACTGGGCGTTTTGGAAACTAAAATTGGGTTTGGGATTGAGGACAGAGTACTTTCTAGCTAGATTATAAGGCCCTCGTTTGCTTTTTTTAGTTCACTTCCATTAAGGTTATGGGTGTTGACAAACCAGAAAGATTCCAGAGTCCATTAAGGCAATTTTGGTCATAAAAGTAGATGGGGTTTGTGTAAAAAAAAAAAATGTGGACTCAGTTGTCAAGAAATATTTTTCAGTATTATTTTTTCCAACAACATAATTTTATTATGATCGTTCCTTTGTACAGTTTCCGTGATTTTTTCTTTTCATAGATTTTACTCCTGTTCATCTTATGATGTTTAAGACAGTTACACGGTGTTGTTGGCAATGTTATAATTTACACTAACCTAGTCTTCAGGTGTATGTTAACAAAACATTTAGTGCATAAGGCAAGTGTCATATATACGTTATTATTATTATTGTTATTATTATTATTATTATTATTATTATTATTATTATTA
>RQTK01000215.1:538216-561720 GCA_003991915.1 Elysia chlorotica | reverse complement strand
CTACTACTACTACTACTACTACTACTACTACTACTACTACTACTACTACTACTACTACTACTACTACATCAATGGTAGTTGTGTTGTAATTGTGCTGTTTGAATTAAGTGTTAGATGAATAAAACAAGTGGCTTTTAAGTGTGTACTAAGGCTACTATGCATTCTCGTGAGCATCATTTGCTGCCAAAATGTATCTAGTCCATAGCTTACTAAGTAGTCCATGATCTAGTCATTAATCGTTACCGTAGAGCTAAGTTCTTTAAAGTCATTTGTCACAGACAGCGTTACTGGGTGGAAAGTTGCAGAATATAAATATTATTTGGTCGTGTTCATACTTTCAAAAGAGCACAATTATTGTATGGTTGTGATGAAACAAAATGTAAGAAAAGCATCTTGACTGTATGTGTAATTAAAGGGTTAAATCTAGCACTTACAGTTTCATAATGATGGAGGCGAGGAAAACGACACATTTTAAACAAGCTGTTTTTGTTTTTTGTTTTGGGGGTTTTTTGTGAGTGTAAAATTGTAATATTGCTTAAAGTAAAGAAAAATACTGCCTTAATACTGGCGCATTCGTTATTTATATTAGGGTGAGGGAAAGGAACTACTATACGTACGTTTTTCACAATGCCCAAACTTCTTTGTTAATCAAAAATAGAATATCACTTGGTCATAATAGGGACGTGAAATTAGGTACGCTTAAACTTCTTTGAATAGGCTACGCTCGTAAAAGGCTCAGAGTGAAGTATGTGTATTTTGATGGCCCACTATTAAACAGTTCTGCGCAACAATCTGATTGTGAAGGAGGGTCTGTAGAAAAGTTAGAGCAGTATCCCTACCCATGCGCGTATTAACGGGGGTTCTCGTTAATCACTACGTCAATAGCGTAATGTTTACTCGAAGTCGAAGTCTAAAACATTGTTTCCTTAGACTTGAAAAGATTCATTTCACTTTCGATCCCGGAGTAACCTTTTGAAATCAGGATCAGACAGATAGACCTATCACTTTCAATAGACGACCACTTGCATTCATGGACTTGTGAACCCTTTGCACACTGAAATCCCGCCGTTAAATAAGGCCAATTGTACCCTGCTTGTCTGTCAGTAGTAAGGCATACTTATTTGTGCCGGTTATAGACATAAATACGATTTGTTGACTTAAGCTTTATGTTTATGTATGATAAATAAGACGAGGCGAATTCTCTGAATCTTTCAGTCAATGACTAAGCCTGGCAAAATCCTTTATGAGTTTGTGGAGATAACCTTGGCGATTAATCTTTGGTTAACTTAAGGCCCTTTTAGTTCAACAAAGAACCCGTCACGGAGGTGGGACACGATCTGAGATTAGAACCACGGACCTTCTCCCGTCAGTCCAGAGAACTGTCAACGGTACCCAGTCTTTAACTAAGTTTTTGGCCTTTTGTTTTTCCCTTCTTAGCGTACATTGCGTTGATTCTAGCGGGAGAGTTAAGCAAAGGTTTTCAGGAGAAAATAACTGTTTCCTCTATACCAATGTCGATCTAATGCTTTCACTTTCATTTGCTTGTCATAAAGTACCATAAAATCATTGCAAGTCTTTCTACGCAGTTGACCGCATCGTTAATTGCTTCAATATCTTTTAATCTATACAAGGGGTTTGGCAATAGCCACATCTTTATTTCATGTTCTCAAGTTAAGCTTATTTGACTTTTGAGGGAGTCCTTCTTCTTTTTTTTTTTTGGTTTTACTTTCTTTTCGGGTTTTTTCTGTTCTCATTTTGCTTTTTACTTTTCTCTCCATTTACATTGAATATCATTTTGATTAGATACAGTTTATTACTAATCAATGTATACGTTTGACATATCATCCCCCCCCCCCCCGTAATATGTGTATAAGTGGTTTGTGTCCCGATTCCAGTCTGTCGTGTTTAAAAACATTAATTACCAGCATACTCTAGACTCTCCCCTCGCTACTCACTACAGTGGATTTTCATGCCAGACCATTCAAACTGGTCTCATTGTAGTCTTTCAACTAAAAATTCGTATAATTTTCTGTCCCCAACCAGGAACAATAATGTGTTCCTCTTGCCGCAGTGACGAGTACCCAAAGTGTGAGATCGACCCCCCGCCCCCACAGCCTTGCAAAGAGCTGGGTAGCGGCGGGGTGGAGTCCTGCTCTACTGTCAGGATCTTCAATGAAGAAACAGGTGAGACAGAACTTGAACGTATTTGAACTTCTGTACTTGTATTTTGTTTGCGATGGTTTCACAATCGGGAAGTTCCCGGTTCGAAAAGCGCGATCGTTCAAAAATGTATTTGGCCGATTTCGTCCCCTACTGAGTGATAGGGTCGGTGGCAGTATGATGTTAGCGGCTGAGACAGGTGTCCAGGTCTTCCCACACTGTCTCTGTGTGGTAGCGCGTAAAGTTGTCAGATGTTAGTATTAGGGTTCGTCCACAACGTAGACTATAGTGCTGACGTTGGACGACAAGCTTGAAGCAACAAACAAAAAATCTGTTGTTTATCTTCCCTTCTTCCCCCACCCCCCTTACTTTGTGAAAAAACCTAATACATGTAATTTGGCACGTTTTGTTTCCAGGAAAGCTGACTCAGTTCCTGCGATCTTGCTCCGATTCTTTGAAACAAGAGACTCCGTGCTTCAACCAGAGGCCGGGCTACAAGACCTGCGCGGACATCTGCTACACTGACGGCTGTAACGCGGCTCCGAGTGTGAGCTCACCTACCAGCATGCACTTCGCGCGAGTCTTGATGGGGCTGTTCCTCACGGCTTTCTTTGTAAAATTGAAGAATGCGACATGCTAAGGGTTTATTCTTGATATTTTTGTGATTATTAACATCACATCATTAGGCATACACGCCAAATGTAAAAGACAATTTCTTTGGCTACACTTATAATGCAATCTGGTAGACATAGTTTCATCTTGAATCTCAAAGGGAAAAAAATGTTAGGCCACACCCATTTAATTAACAGATCATGCAGCAGTCATCGATCAAAAGCCTGCACCACCAGCAAGAGAGAGAACGCTTATTTTGTAAAAGCTCATAGCAGTAGCAGTTTATTCAGTTGTGAAATATCTGCTTAATTCACCACTATTACTAATACTGAAATAGACCTACTGTTAGTCAATATAAAATTTCTAAAAGCATATACAAACCAGGTTCAGTTCTTTTTTTTCACCCCCCCCCCTCCTTTTTTGTATAAAATTTTCTAAGTTTTGCTTTTGTCAATGTCAATAATTCTGCTTTAATACTGCATTATATTTAAACAGTAAAGGCCTACGCCTAATCTTAACTTAAATCGGTAGTATTTTGACTTTATAGGGAAAATATCAATTAAATGACCAAAGCAAAACCCCAAATCTTATCAAAGGTAGATATGTCTCAAATCTGTCCAATTCGGTTATAGTTTTAGCATGATGATACTAAACAACTGACGGCTGTTTATGTAAGACATACTTTATGCTATATACATGCATAAAATACCTCTCAAATAGATACAATTAAAAGGATACACCTTTTTCACTCATACTGAGTCATATCATACGCGCACATGCTGCACTTCTGTTTACTTCCGTTCTAAAGCCTATGTTACCTTCAGAGCTCAATTCTTGAAACCCCAATGATTAAATAATTATTATTTAGCTTTATTTAACGATGTTTAGTCGGCCATCTTGATGCAGGGTTCTTTGCTATTGCAATCGATGATCAAGAAATCCCATACCGATTTATTGCGACGTATTTCTACTGCGACATATAATGTATATACTCATAGTAAGTTATGTTTTATGCATATTTATTGTATATTACTAAAACATCGCATTTAATTGTTTTATTTTCCTGGGCTCTTGATTTTTTTTTATGTACATTTTGAGCAATACGTAAGAATACTTATTATTCCTACTCCTAGATTAGAAATACATGTACATGTCAAGGGTAGATTTAAGACAGTAAACTCATTCTAAAAGAAACAGCTCTGGGACAACAACAAAATCGAATACAATTATAAAGAGAGAGAGAGAGAGAGAGAGAGAGAGAGAGAGAGAGAGAGAGAGAGAGAGAGGGAGAGAGAGAGATATATTCTGAATGTTATGTTATGTTTTCTATTTGAGAAAAATGTGGGCTTTTATGTCCGTGTGATTTTTAATGTCTTGCTTCTTTTATTTTTTTTTTTAATCTGACTTTTTAAGTCGTTTGCGTTATCCTTTGATAATTTATTGAAATCATTAAAAATGTTAGCTAATTGGGTAATCAATCGAACAGTATGTTAGACACTAATGTTTTTGGTGTTATAATAATTAAATCAAAGATTAAATTAACATGTTATCTTGTCGTATCTCGCAATTAAGTTGCCTCATGCTTTACTAATATAAAACTGCATAAGTTTATTTTATATCTAAATTTATGTTACGAATTGCAGTATTATAAATTAACATCTGTGGTTAATAAATGCTAACATGTATACATGATTGTATTTGCTTTGTCATTGTGTTTGTTCTGCTTTTACATGGTACTGGAAACAAATATTAAATTTTATGCGTTTAATAGTAAAGACTAAGATTTTTGGGGGGCAGTAAATGAATTCCCAGTTGACTGTTTTTGTTCAACAACAAGGCCAAATACAAATCACAATACATGTAGTACACACAAAAGAGGGCGAGGGGGGTACAATTTACATGTATGTGTATAAAGTCCGTACCGGTACTTAAATTTACTAATACTAATACGCCCTGAGTGAAAAGTTTTACTTTAACGTTCAGGTTAGAAATTCCAAACGTTTAAATGCTAGTCTTGGACTTTCTGAGTCAATCCTAACATACACAAAATGTTCAGCACTTAGCATTAACACTAGGTAAATACAAATATCTGGCTGTTTGAAAAACTTCGGTTAACAATTACTTAAATATATGTCTTGATACCGGTATATCAAAATACTCGAGTCGGCTGTTTTTCATCTCCTCAGAAACATGTTTTCACTGCCACTTTGGAAACTTGTACCTGTGCACAAGTGAAACTTTGTAATTTATGTACATGTCAAAAACAAACCTCGTCAACATGATTTCTGCTTGTATTTATTCATACCTGTGGCTGTGTTTTGCCTCAATGCAAATCCAAAGTTTTTATTGTGTTTAACGTTCTTTCAAATGTAAGAAAGCAAAATATATTGTATTTATTAACAGTTTAAACTTGTAGTGGCACGCGACTTGCTCATGCAACTGGGTGCTGGTCCGACTTAAGTTTTCAGATAATTATAACCCTTCAATATCTCAATGATCGATTTTTTTAGAACTATTTTTATAAACTTAGTTCTAAGCCGAATGCACCTGTATTTTGTTTTCTTGAATAAACGTACTCTTGATATTATTTCCAATCTTTGTTTTGGTTGAAAAAGGGCTTTCAAAAACAAATTTTACGTTAGGCAAGGGGACCATAGAGGGCTCAACACAATTTTTACAAAGCTGAAAATAAATCGTTTGACAACAAAAGATAACGGAATGGATAAATATTGAATGATTCTTTACAATAAATAAGATCCAGGTGTTGCCAAGCTATAGAATGAATTTTTAGTTGATAATCGTATGGGAGAATATTCGCTGCTTGCAACAGTGGTCTGGTCAAGTTGGTCTAATAAGGTTATTTTTTTTATCAGACAGCAATGTATTCATGTTTTGTCACTTTTTTTCCCATGTGTGTATTGATAGACAAGCAGCACAGAAAACATTACATGCAACAGTATCTTTTCTCTCCACATTATTCTCTAACTGTAGCTTTTGTGATAACAAGCAGTGTGAGTGACTAAAGGTAAAAAACAACGACCTATTGTATATGCTTCGGGAAACGAATGTAACTTATATTCTCCAAGGGTACATGAATTATATTAAAGGGGGGCAGAGAGAGAGTGAATGAAAGAGAGAGAGAGAGAGAGAGAGAGAGAGAGAGAGAGAGAAAAGAGCTAGATAAAGTAAGGCTGAATAGTGGGAAAAAGAAAAATATAGATGACTCGAGAAAGAAGAGGGGGGGGTTAAGTTGGTTTAACGTCCAACAGCAGCACTACATAGGCTATATTGTGGACGGGCCCCAAGACTGACGTCTGACAATATGTGGTGCCACACACGAGACAGGGCGGGGATACCATGACTCCTGTCTCAGCCGGCAACATTATACTGATACCGACCCAACCATAACATTATACTGATACCGACCCAACCAGTAGGGAACGCAACAGCCAGGATTCGAACTCGGTACCTTTTGCGTCGGAAGCCGATGTTCTACCCCTTGACCACCGCGCCCCCCTTACGAGAAAGAAGAGAGAGAGAGAAGAGTACTTTTATGGACTTTACAGTTCACAACAAGCGTGATCAGTTCTGGTGTTTATGAAAAATTTCGGCCTAGATATTATCACCGAGCATATTTCTTCAAAATGCTCTGGTGCATGATTAATGTTTTGAAAGCATAATAATTATAACCAGCAAGGGCTAATAATAATATGATCGCGAATGATAAAAGTATGCATTCTTATACATTGCACAGTATAGTTTTATAGAAGCTGACTATGTGCACTGGATCCATTTTTCTATGCACATGGCTGCATTGCACTAAACTTTAAAACGATTTGAGGAAAAAAAATGATCACACACACACACACACACCCACACACAAAAACTGGCTAAAGGCTTTAGTAAAAACGATTTGTTTTATCGGTGTGATTACAAACTGAATACGAAAACCAACATGAAACGGTTTGAGGTGGGGGTTTTTACTGATAGTATTAAAGCTTACAAATTTTAGCCCTAGACGAGGATTCGACCTACACAATCGTGTGTATTTAGTAGACTAAGGGGATAAAGGAAGAGAATCGACCTACCCAAGCCAATGCTCCATACCCTGTACCCAAGGACGAACCTGATTGGTCAGCATATTCGCAGGAATGAGGAATACTCCCCTGTGGATACCTTATGTAGGCTACCAGTAGCCTTTATAAGTACTTCCTAAATACAACATTACCATAACTTGACAAAGTATAAAAAATAATGTTGAAAACACTGTGTGATAAGGATGTTCTCAATGCCATTATCAGAATCATGCAAGACCTTAAATTAACTATTGGGTAGACTTCTCTTGCTGTTTTGTGATAAATTTGGACAATGCTCTCCCTGTTGTACATAATGGTAAGGTACCACGGCTAGCATCTTTGATGCATTCTTAATTTGGAAGTTGATTCACAGTCCTACTTTTAAACTTTATACCAACATGATAATGCAACTGCATGGAGACTATGGGCTCTAATCATTTGGTGAAGATTACTGCAATGCTGACGTGAAAAAGATTAAGATCATGTAATAATAGAGTTTTGAGACAACAGTGAGGTAACAAACACTTCTGGATCATAGATAACACACATTAAATGGCATTGTAACTGATGAAAAAAAGATCCAGGGTAGTCATTACATGCATAGCGGCACAGAATGAGAAGCATCGTTTGCTACCAGAGATAAACCTGCAATCTTCAGACATTAACTTTTTCTTTATTTCAAAGAAAATTATTTCAACAGCTAGCTTTGTGATGACAAACAAGTTATGGCCAAACATTACAATTAATAGGACTAGTTCTGCGAAGACAATTATTCACACAAAATGTTCTATGTTGCACAATAGTCCTAAGCTGGAAAAAGAACATTTTTTCATCACCAATACTACAACAGTGATAGGTTTGAATGTGATACCCCCTAATTAGGAGCTTACCCTCTACAATTTGAAACAGAACTTTATACATGTTTATAAATATAGGCTGGACATAATTGTCCATTATTTTATATAAAAATTTTTAGTCATAGAATTAAAACAAATATAGTTACATTAGGTTGGTTGAAGCTACCAATAAAGAAGAATATTCTTTAATTTTCTCAACGCATCAAATGCTTTTCTTTTGGGAAGAAGACAAAAAGGCTTTTTCTCCCATTCGTCGATATCAATAATCTGCAAGGTACATTTGGAGATTGTAGCAACCTTTGCAGTTCAGAACAGCTGGTTTGAGAGTGAAAAATATTTGTTCACTAATTTTCAGTGTAGCGACTAAGAGAATCTAGATCTTTCACAGATCTTACACTTACAGCGCTTTTCTGGGCCATCTGGCGTTTCTTTAAAAAATGCATAAAAATAATCTTGTTTTGACAAGACTAATTTACTTGTAAGCTGTGTTGCAATTTCCAATTGACAAGAAATTTCTATTTTTTGTTATATTACATTTACCATCTGTCCATGTGTCGAGATTGCAATCATGTGGCAATCATGTTGCAATTTAAAAATTTTTTTTAAACACTTCAATGAACAAAATTGTGAACTTTCATATTACAAAGAGAAAAAGGCAAAGTAAAAACATACAAATTGTTCATAAACTACGAAAAAATAAATATGTGGCCAATAGTAGGGATACTTTCTCTTATAAGTAGCTATGCACACTTGCAAAATAAAAACTAAGCCTACTCACAACTGCTCAATAGATCTAGTCAACAATCATCATCACTCTTCTTGTGCCCTGAAAACTGGTCTGCTAGACAATTACTCTGCTTATTCACATTATACCAATATCTAGAAGCTAAGTAGATTTGCACCATGTACATGCTCACATGGTCATTGCACCACTTTGGTGTCTGTAGCCAATTTGAACATACAAAAACAAATCTCTTAATGTTTTAGCTTCTGACATGGACTTCATAGCCAAATTAAAAAAAGCAAACATTTTATAAATCAGATTATAGTTTTTAGGAAACAAAAATTCAATCAGGATTTAAATTACTCGACTCCATTGTAAAATTGACTTAAAAACAGATAAAAACTTTCACACCGTTCTGCAAGCAAAAAAAAGTTACAATTGCAAAATGTATCACAGCAGGAGCACAATACATGTCTTGTTTAAAATTTTAGGGCATGAAACAGTATGTAAAATGGCCCTGCTTAGTAAATTGCACATATGAAATAAGTCTGCTTAAAAAATTGCACATATGAAATAAAAGCATTACAAATGACTGGGGTTTGTGATTAAATTTATAAAATATGTACAGAGTTGACTTGAGTTGGTTTAACGTCCAACATCAGCACTATAATATAGGCTATATTGTGGACGGGCCCAAGGTTGACATCTGACAATTTTATGTGCTGCCACACACAAGACAGGGCGGGGATGTCTTAGCTGATCACTGACACGGACCCAACCGGTAGGGAGCAAAATCGCCAGGGCTCGAACTTAGACCTTTAGCGTCGGAAGCCAATGTTCTAGGCCTGGGCCACAGCGCCCCCCTATAAAATACTAAGGGAAAAATTGTAATTAAAAAAACAAAAAACATACGAATCTATCATGAGGCAAATAATTTTTAAGACAGAAACAAAACATGTGTAAAGCAATAATTCTTTTTAAACAAGAGAAGAAAAAAAAAACTACTGGGTATTAATTTATATTGCAACAAAATATGAAAAACACAGCAACATTTATCTTAATCTTATGATAATAATTATAATCTTTGGTCTTTGTATTTTTGTATATATATATTACATACCTCAAAGTCCTCAACAAGTTGTTTATGAAATTTTAACTTGCTCAAAAACAAGTACATACTTATATATGTAAAAGAACAAATGGCTCTAATAGATCTCCTCCATAACATATGAGAGACAGGGCTGCATCCTTTCCCCACACCTCTTTAGCATTTACACCGTATAAGGGATGAGGGAAACAGACATTAAAAACTTGTAGATCAGCACAGTTAACAGATCAGAAACCTCAGCATAGGCAGAGAATACATCACTCAATGCCAGCAATCTAAAAGACATGGAGAATCTTTTAGATAGGGTGCAGACAATCAAGAGTGAATTTAAACGCGAAGAAGAGAAGCTACGCACACAGACGGAGAACAAAAGTAATCACTGGCATAAAAACTTTAGAAATAAAAAACATTTTTTAAATGATACAAAGACGAGCAAAGTAATGACTAAAAATATGGAAAGATGGCAGAATTGCCCGTAGCCCAAAAATGAAAATAAAGCACTTACATGGCCTGTCATCTAGTGAGTGAGTCAAGCCTATGGTCTCTATAAAATGATACAAATCTAATTTAGGCATTGTTACAAGTTTACTACAACAAAAAAATCCATATAAAAAGCTAAATGAACTAAAACTAATAAGCAGCTCCTGTAATTACAAAAAAAGATTAAATGTCTATGATACACCATCAGAAAAAAAGAAAATAAATGACAACAGTGCAAAGAAAAATGGAAGTCTTAAGTGAAAAAGGTAGACTGCAATCACTAAAAATAGCTACAAGATGCTTAGCATTGATCTCTATGCGGACATTGTGCAGAGAAAAGGATGTTGCCAATTTATGCAGGCATCAACATTGTCAGCTACCATCGCAGGTGGCGTTGTTGACAGGTAACAGGTAAAAGTACTTCACATCAACGACTGCTTTCCCCATTCATCTTCTTCAGCATTTCCATAACCCTTTTGTACCCGACTGGCTCTTCTGTCACCTAGATGAAAGCAGATGAAAGTTACTTTAGAGATATAATTTAGAATGAATGCCCAAATAACTATACAGGAACTATTTTTAAAACAATAAGTTGTATGTTATGACCATGGTGGAATCTAAATGCTTAAGAGCATCGTGAAGAGATGAAATTCGTAAGTTACATACAGAAAAAAAAATTTTCCGTTTCATTACTGCCCTTTAAAACCAAGTTTACCTCAGATCCCTGAACACTGGAAGAAAATTAAAATGACAACAACAACCACAGTCATAATATTTTTGTAATTAAGGAACAATAGGTACTTGCCATATTTGAGAAAAGTTTTCAAAAGTTACACTCTTTACAATGGTAGGCAAGCAGCACAGCAATTAAATATTTTTCCAGTGAAAATAATTTAAGAAAGTGAAATTTTCCCCAATTCAAAATTTTTTTTTCAAATCTCATTTAAAACTCCTTAGATAAAGTCAAATATCAAATAAATGATCAAAACAAGAAAACAACTAGACAAAACTTTGCAACCAAGTAATGCAAAAGGAATAAGAAACCCATAACAACATAACATGGTAACCAATATATTTGGGATATACTTGTGAATAATTTATCAATATTCAGTAAAAAAAAAAAGACCAGTGTCAAACTTGCAACAATTTGAACATACTGTAGAGAAGTTTACATTGCACCCTAAAAGAGAAATTTATTTTATAAAAAGTTGATAACACAACTACCTCATTATCTGGTAACTGTTCTAAAAAGGAGATGTAATCATCAGGTAATCCGTTTTGACGGGCCCCCATCAAGATGACTTTTTTATAATGGGGACTGGGAAGAGAATTGCCAATGCCTGTAGAAAGTAGTAAATGAATAAATTTGAATCAATTAGTGAAATACTAACCATCTCATGCGGACAAAAAATGATAAAGGCAGGTCTCAAACCAGTCTTATGAGCTGATGCATTTAATAACAAAAGGTGTTAACTATATTAGATAGTGCACATCACCAACTTTTGAGGCTGTCTATGAACTTTACACAACATCTTAACCCATAAAGCGTAGTGCGCTACCAGATTGCCTTCATTTATCCTTATTTCTTCCTCTTTCTATCACGTGACAAACTCGTGAATGGGTGTATAGGCTCTTAAAATATCAACCAATAAAATCAATGAATGATTTGGTAGATTCTCGGCCTCCTACTCAGATTATGAAGGTTATATCACTGATTATATTCTGAATCTCTAAGAAAGGAAAGGGCTGAGAAGCAATAAGTAGATATCTTGGGTAACCTGACAGTGTTTATATAGTCAAAATACCACACCCCATTTTTTCACACACAGTCACCCGTGGCAGACCCAGACTGGCCATCTGGCAGTTTGGGCAACCTTCAAAGCACCGCATGGATTTTCTAAATGTAAAATAGGTTAAGTTATTGCAGGCCTTTTAGGAGCTTTTTCAACTTTCTTAAAACAACTGTTCTTGAAAATTGACACAAGGTACTTAGGGGGGATGCACTAATGAAGAATAACGTGAGACAAACTAACAACAAGAATATGGCTTTTTGTTTTGATTTCACAGTTCAGATACAACTTTGCTTACTCTGTGTTAAAAATAAATAATCAAATTAAACCCTAGCACAATAGACAGTTTTGCATGCCTTGAATTTTCAAACTATCATGATTAAAAACTAAATTGTAGATTTAATGACGGCCTAAATCTGGACCTACAGTCTATACTGAATCATATCTTTATCTTTTATACATCAAGTTCTAGATTTAGATCCAAATTAAAAATATTATTATCTCAAAACGTTTCAGTTAAATTACTTTGTACTTGTTTATCCATGCCGAGTCTGGGTGCCTATTCCTCGATGGTCTTTGACAAAAGAGTTAAAAACATATTGGTGATAAGGGCAGCAACCCAGTTTCAGTGGTTTCAAAAGGAAAAAAGAAGTTATAAGTCAAAGAAATAACAGTTATTAAAAGCAAATGGGCAGGTCAATCTCAAGCGCCAATTGAATATATCAGTCTTTTTCCTTCAGCATGAAAACCATGCCAGTGAAAATTTGTAGGTCGGTACTAATCTCATCATGTTAACAAACCAATATGTTGCAAACAATCAATGAAAATTTAAGTAACCCTTAAATTAACCAGTAAGGCTTATACAGGGAGCTATGCTGTAGACCTACATCTATGCTTTTGCTACCCCAGTCCTGACTTTTTGTCTTCAACTGATTGTCTTAGACTTTTGCCAGGTTATGCATAACAGTGATCAAGGTTTCCACCTTTGGCAATTGAGTAGTTGATATTTATAGACCAGGGCACACTAGTGGCATTATTTAATTCCCTCCTCCCACTCATCACAGTCAATTCAGAAACAGAGTGATTGCCACTTGGCAAAGAATGTAATAATTAGCAGTACTATAGTTAGTCAATGGAAGAGAGACAAAGATATAGACATGATTAAGACAGGTTTCTTGTCATTTGGTCTGTTTAGCTGTATAACGTTTTAAATTAAGAGGAAAGAGGGCAGGAGATCGGTTGGTATAGGGAACTGTATTTAATGACAGTAAAGAGGAAAATGATTGGGACCTATCAATATGAAAGAAATGATATAATATGTATATATTAGTGAAGTGCACTGTGTATATATAATCTCTCAAAGTCATCATACCATTAGGCATCTCGTAGGTCCGACATTGCACCATTTCTGCCAATGTTTGTTCTGTGCTGTGTTGAGTCTTTGATGTGAGCTCAACATCCACTTGAAGAGAACGGTAGCAGGCTTCTTGCCTTTTCAAAGAAGGAAACAAGTGACGTTCATGAGTAAAACATTTCAAAATAGACAGACAAAAGCACAAAAAGATTGCTCCAACCAAAGCACAAGCAAATTCCAAACTTTTTTTTTTTCATTTTGAGTCAAGCTTTAAAAAATCATTAAAAAATATAGATAATGTATTCTGATTTCTGCAAAACACCTTTTGTGGTGATGCAATTAGAATAATTTTTATACATTGATCTTTGGTAAGAAAAGCAAAGATCTCCTTCTTTGGCATCTTTTAGGTTTTTGAATATTCGATACATGTACAAGGATACAAAATTCATACAGAAATATGAAGGACTTAGCTGAATATTTAACTCCTGTCACATTGAATGCCAACAACAACATTTATGTTTCAAAGCTAGATTGAGTTTGGTCCAATTTGACTATCAACTCAAGTTTTAGAGTGGAAGGATGAATGTTGGGGTTAAACAGTTTGGATATTATCACTTTCAGCATCTAAGGATACCGCTTGGTTTTTATTTTTCCTTTGTTCTTTGTTTAAATTTTAATGTCTGTTTCGTTCTATTTTTCAATCCAATGTATACATTTAAAAGAAAGTCTTAATGTTTTACCAAGCTTTGTCCCAACCATCCCATTTTAATTAGTGTTCATTTTATATTGTTCAAGGAGCCAATTTCTTACTAGTTTTAACAGAGTCCTGTAATATAAAAAAAAAAGAACAGGTATGAATGCATTCAATAAGGTTTCTTTCTCCTTACAAAATGCAACTACTTTAGCCTGGCTACTTGCTTTTCTCTATAAACCATTGTCAACGCAAAACTAGATGACCAAATCTTAAAATATTAACACCAGTTAGCTTTTTTAATTGAGTCACCATCTAATCTGTAGAAATGTGCGCCTGGTGACCAAAGCTCAACTCAGTAAACATGCTTTATAACATTTTTACCTGTCTAGGTTTTTCATGTCTGAGTTGTCAACTACCCAAATCACACCATAAACCGAACTAGGGCGGTCCACTTTCAGGATGGTTGCTCCACCCCCCAGCCATCTTTTCGAGCTGGTGCCTTCTGGAGAGCCGAATGCAAGCGTGTAACCCTGTTTTGATAAAGACATTTCAATCATTAGAATTTTTTTTTTTAATAGATGGCACACTATGAATAGAATTTTACAGAGAGAGAAAGAGAGAAGAAATATAACACCTAAGCTTTGAGATATAGTATATTTGAATTAGCATCAACCAGAAAATCTTAAAAAATAAATTAATTTGAATTTTCTTTACTGGATTGGACAATTAAGTCACCTTATTAGAATGCAGCTAAACTTATAATTTAGGAAGATAATATAAAAACAGAGTGACAATACCAAAAATCTACTTACTTGAAGTCTACCAACTCCAAAGAATTTCGCAGAAGGATTATTGAGGCACACTATGAATAGAATTTTACAACAGCGACTGGGTTCATTTTTTTTTTGTAATGGTACCCATGGCGTACAGCAGCATAGCATATTTGATCATTAAACATAACCCCTTGACAGATCTTTATTAGACTTTCACCAGCAAACTTTTTACGGGGAGAGAGAGAGAGAGTGAGAGAGAGAGAGAGAGGGAGGGAGGGGGCGGGTAAAAATTAAGAACGTAAGTATACACTACCAGATTTATCAAAATAGGAGAGGGGGAGAGCGAAAGGAGGAGAGAGAGAGAGAGAGAGAGAGAGAGAGAGAGAGATAGAGAGAGAGAGAGAGAGAGAAAGAGAGAAGAAATATAACACCTAAGCTTTGAGATATAGTGTATTTGAATTAGCATCAACCAGAAATAAGGATTCGTTCTCGGAGCAAATTGCTGCCATACGAAAAGTACATAAAAGTTCCATTGACTGTTTGGTTGGCCATGTTTTGCAGTTGGTGAGGCTGGATGTGAACGAAAAGTCTTTGAATTTCTGCAAGAATGAAAAAAAAAGTAATGTGTTAATTTACAAAACAGACAAGAAGCATTATAAAATGGTATGCTTTTTTTTTATTTTCTTTGTGGAAGCTCCAGCCCTCCCATAGTTTAGTAGTTATAAACATTGATTGCATTAATTCTAAAAACGTAATATTACATCTATAGCCTATTAAATTTGGATTTTGAAGTCCTTGAACAGTAGTTGAGTATAACTGGCCTCCAAACTAAAAACTTGGGTATCAGGTGACCCATGATTTCTGGATGTCACTGGAAAGAGACAGGAGGAAAGCAATCGTGTTTATATTTTCCCCAACTAAATTGATACCCCCATACTACAGTTGATACAAAGTAATCAAGTATTTTACTATCATGATGTAATTAGAGTAACAGTGCAGGTCAAAAATATATTCCTCTGTATATTTTATTCACCTTTTTTTTGGTCATGTTTTTGCAAAACCAAACACACGATTGGTTAGTGTTTTGTTTGTATGCATTTTAAGTCACGTTTTACAACCACCAACATTCGGAAAAATTTGCCTCCATGTTAAGGTAACTACGCCACTACATATGCTTGTTGTGTTCATAGTATTTTTTTGTTGACTTTGTTTCATTCCTTTTGTTTTGTCCAACTTTCGAAAGAGAATCATTTAATTTATTACTCTCAATTATTTGTTTAGATTCAAGCTTGACATCAAAACAATACCTTAAATAGACAAACTCAGCACAGTCACACCTGCAACCTCACTCGTAATCACTCTCATATAAGTTAAAACATTGTAAGTTAATTATAATAATGGTATCGATAACGATAATAATAATGTAATAACAATTTTTTTGATTTTGCTACTTATTAACTCCTGCAGACGTAGTAGTTATGGCTATGATGGGTATGTGGTGGTTGTAAATAGTCACTGTAATATTGGGAATGTTGGAACAATACTGAGCCTAGAATGCCATTAGGGTAATACCCCCGGTTTTTACTATACAACCCTACCAGCTGCACCTCTTTAATCAATCTCACCGCTACTAAAAAGAATATTAAATGTATAAACCTAATCTTACCCGTCCCCCTAGCATAGAAGGGAAGGTTTGTCTTACCCGTTTCCCTCTATCCTCTCTTTCCACTTTAGAACCTCCAAAATTAGAGAATCACACAAACGTTTTTCAATATTACGATATAAAAAATTAAGGAATAATAACACGAAATCAGAAGTAGTGATTGAGAAGAGGCAGTGAGAGAGAAGAGAAAGATTCCAGCTGAAGAGCTGTTTAAAGGGTATACTTTTGCGCCCTAGAAACTTTTGAACACTCATCGGTTGCCTAATCAGATGAGACACTATTCAAGATTATTTTGAGACTGACACTTGGACTCTTCAGAGAGGGTTGGCGGGTCATTCCATACGAAAATATAGGTGTGAATAGGATGGCAAAATTACCCACCTGCCGAAATTGTCTGACATTTAATAATTTTTTATAATGCTATTTGCAGCCTTCGCAGGCAGATGTGAAAAGAGGGTTCTACAGGGGGGGAAATAGAGTTTTTATCTTACAAATATTTGACTATTGTAATTTTAGATCTGGATGCAGATCCAGATAAATATCTAGACATCATGACAGAGGTGATCTGGAATTTGATTTTATTAATTTTATATAACCAATACATTGGTGTGGACGACTGAGTCAATAGTTTTTCTATCCAAATATTGAAATGCACTTATAAATCCAAACAATATACATTTATAATTACAATAAATTTAAATTTTGTGTATCTCAAAATGTATTAGACCTTTCTTGGCACCTAGTTATGGAAACTTAACCTTTCTGAGTCGATTGTACAAGATGTAGGCTTTGTCATGAGGAAACAAAGGCTACTCTGCTCAGCCCAATACTGGTGGACGCCTTTGAGACATTTTTTTTACACTATAGTAACCCTTACGTCTTATTCAATTAAGAACCCATGTTTCTATACTAGTAATATCAGGTGCAACTGTGTGGTCTGCTCGATCAGTCTTACAGACTGAGTTGAGCTGAGTTGGTTGTCCTACGTCAGCACTACATGGAAGGCCGCACATGAGACAAGGTGGGGAGACTCTGGACATTCATAATATAGTGTGTCTGCCTCGTACACATTCCTGTTCAAATTTTTTCATTAGATATAGTGTTTTATCTAAAATATTGCTATACGAACTATATGAAGATCTAGTGTTTTTGTCCAAAATTTGATTATGCACTAAGATCTATATTTGATTATTCTTGTTCAAATAAAATTCTTTGGTCTGATCATCGAGTAAAGATTTAGAAGCTTTCTCATACATTTCCTAGATAAAATTGATTTACTAATACTATGTTAAGTAAAATAAATTATGATACAAAGCGTTTTTTTTTTTTTTACAGAAACACTATAATATAGGCCTTTGGTGCATATATTGAAAAGTGTGGACAGATATAAATAGCCTATATATATACCAGCCTGCTGTAAAGTAGGTAAAGATCAAGATTCTTGATTTAGTTAGCTATCTAATCTGGTTCTTCAGCAGGATTTTCTAGACTTTTAAGGTAGAATTTACAAACGAGACATACCGTAGCTTACAATGTAAGTTGCATCTCTTCTTAACAATAATTATAAAAATAGGAAGGCTTGTGACAAGACATAAGCTACATCATATTTGTGCATTCTACCCTAAGTCTAGCCTAGATTACGTCTTGCAAGTCTCCAGACCTAAAATCTAGACTAGATCTAGATGTATAGAATGATTCTAATAATTTTGTTTTGTCTTTCACGACTAAGCAACATTTTCTTTCACGACTAAGCAACATTTGAGTCCTAAGACTTGTATCAAGACAAGTAGATCTAGATCTAGATCTAGTTCTAGATCTAGATATATTCACATTGAGTTTTGAATCTAGATCTATTCTAGATCTGTCTAGATCTAGATCTATATGTCCAACGGGAGAAACCAAAGGTAATAAAAATAGGGCGCATACATGTAAACACCCTCTAGCTTGGCGCCACACGTCAGAAATTAATATACTACAATGTGGATGGGTCCCAAGACTAACGTCTGACAGTTGTGCGTGCTGTCACACAGAGACAGTGCGAGGACACCATGATGACTCCTGCCTTGGTCAAAGGCGAGGCCGAGGATTCTTTTTGGTATTAAAATCAAGTAAGCTTAGTCCTAGCATAAGCTTAGATTATGGTTTTCCAGGAACTCCCTTGGTTTCTTCTTGTGTCCTAGCCTAGCAGCTAGCAGTAGTGCCAAAGCGTTCTACTCTTTTGTAGTGCTGAGACGGTTACGCTTGGCTCCTCCCCTTCTTTTAACCGGCTAAGATGTCCTTCACCTTCAATCTGCGATTCGCTCTCTAAGTTTTGGTAAATGGCTTATGAGATGTATAATTATTCGGTTATTTCCGTGTAACCGTGAGAGACGCGAGCGAACCGGTGAGATTGACCTTTCACATAACTGGAGGTGAGAATGTTGTTGAGTTGGTTTAACGTCCAATGTCAGCACAATATAGACTATTTATTATTGTGGACGGGCGCCAAGGCTGACGTTTGACAATTTTATGTGCTGCCTCACACGAGACAGGGCGGGGATACCATGAATCCTGTCTCAGTCGGTCACATTAAACTGACACCGACCCAACCAATAGTGAGCGTAATCGCCAGGGCTCGAATCAGGACCTTTTGCGTCGGAAGCCGACGTTCTACCCCAGGGCAACCGGGCCCCTCTGGAGGTGAGGAACGGCTTCATGTTCCAAATCTCTTTTCCTCTCTCTGTCTGCGGCGAAGGGCATGAAATAGCAGTATAATTATTTAGGCCCCGGTTAGTCTACTTTTTCTACCAATCCTATTGAATAATAAAATGGTGTAAACAAACGCGCCTGATTATTTTTTTTATGTGGATGTGTGTGCCTTCCTCTGCTTCCTGTCTTGTTTCTCTTCCTGTTCATCGTTCCTTATTCTCCAGCTCGAGCGATTTTCGACTTCATTGATACTGTACATATAATTATGTACTTTTTTATGATACGTTACGTCTCGTTCTTGCTTTTCACACACGTTATATCAACGCATTGAGTTCATTGCTGATTGATTCCTTTATATCGTTAAATATAATATTACAAAGTACTTGTAAAAAACAAACCCAGGCATTAAGTAATTTATATTGTTTTAAAGAAAAAAAAACACATTTCTTTTGTTTTTTTATTTGTTGAAATTTGATTTTTTTTTTTTTTTTGTATACCGGTAGTTTAAACCTGTACATTTTAAACACGTGTTGTTGTTTTTTTTTAATCTTCTCTCTTTTTCTTTGAACTCAAGTTTAAAAGTCAAAACCTCTTGTTTTCTTAGAGATGTAATTCATAACACTTTTGTTGTGTACAATAAAAGTTGTTGCATATAAAAGTTACATACTGTTGTCTATAAGTTGAATTCTTTATTTCTGTCTTAATAATCTGCACTTTTTATAAATCATATATAAAAGTGGTGGCCGAAAGTCAAAAGAGTCTAGTATGATTTTGACTACTTTGAATGGAATGATAAACTTGTGACGTGTAAAATTGCCGCTGAAAGACACATCCTCTCCCGCACCCCTTCTCTTCGCCGTCTCCGGTCTAAATTTTAGGCCGGTCATAGACGTTGCAATAATTGCTGTAAATTATCGCTTTGCTAAGTTTTAGAGCACGTTTTACAGAATTACATTAATTTTTATTTCGTTATTTGTCTCTATAAACATAATATTCTTGTCTCCCCACTCCCGCCCACTTGTTTTTGTTTATCTATCAGTATTATTATATGATATAGTTTTACATCACTCTTCACAAGTAGTGTTACCTAGATAATAATAATAAATAATAATAATGAAGATCATTTTTAAGCGCTTTATCCCAGCATAGCCGGCTCAAAGCTATGTTAATTATGTTAGATATGTTAATTATTTCGAGATCCAAACACGATTTTATATGAAATGAATTAGACAATTTACAAAACTGAACATTTTACTCATTGATATTTAAAATCGTGTTTCTTTCTTTCCTTCTTGCTGATTTTTCTTTTCCAGCCTGTCTTGAATTAGGCCGATGTAATTTTGCGCTAGCCAAAAGTGCCATTGACGACACCCGTGCACGTATAAAAATTTAAAAAAAAATCAAAGGAGACAATGCGACTAGACTTTCTGGCGCCTACTAGCTTAGAGACCGTAGTAATTGTGCCGTTCGCTGACTGTCTAGAGCTGCGTTTGCACTATGCTATAACCAAGATCTATCCTGTAGCCCTTTTATTGGAAACTGATTATCCTGAGTTGTGAGGACATTACTTGTGTACACGTTGAAACGAAACAATTCTTTTTTTTTTTTCCCATAATTGAAGACAACCATGTCATCTTGGAACAAAGAATTTCTCTTGGAGTTTATTAGAATAATAATATCAGATAGTTATCATGACAAACAAAAACGTGAAAAGTCGTGTCAGAGGTTACTGTCGAAGGTGAGAAAGCAAAATCCTTATACTCAAAAAGATGTCATAAGAATTTGCGCACTGTCGCAAAGAGAAAAAACAAGTAAAGGATTCCGTGCGTTCAGGTGCTGGCCTTGATAACGTGTATTCACCGCGATTGTGGATACATTGGTTAGCCACGGTTGATTGAAGATCTGATGGGTACTTGGCTCCTCATTACTAGAGAGTGGACGCCACAATGGCACAAGTTCAGCTTGTGGATCGAATGATTTTGTCGACACGTGTGCGGGCAGATGGAAGGCAATTATTGCTTGGGGTAAGCAATATTGCTTGTCAATTGGTGGCATCAATTTATAGACACGTCTATGGCATTGTCATATTATACTGATAGAGAGATCGGCACACGACTGTAGTCAATGTGGGGCAAAGCTTTTTATGGCGGGAATGGGCTTGATATCACCACCTTGCTGCAAGCCTGCAACCAGCCAGCTACGCTTTCACGGTTAAAAGAAAACTGTCTCTGAAGCCAATCAACGCTGTTCGTTAACGGTTATCCGCGACTTGACAATGTCTACGCTTTAACTCTGTCTATGTAGTCCTTTAACAGCAAGATAGAGAGGAGCCAGTCAATTCCAACGTTTACTCGTTTAGCCGTTGCTCGCAGTTGAAGACATGGTATATGATGAAAAAAAACCCAAGAAGTGGGGGTACAATGTGTGGGCGAATGCTGGACAGCCTGGCTATCAGTATCTTGAAGACAACATGACTACTATAAAAAGGTAGGAAGAGCTGGGCAGGTAGTTCTTCTCTTGTCAAGGGACCAACCAAAACAATCTTACGTTTGTTTTAGTGTTGTTGTTTTTTTTATAATTATTTCGCTTCCCCAGTATTTTGACGACGTTAAAGCAAAGGGCAAATAGAAGCAGACAATGTACGTTGATGTGTCAGAAGGGTCTGAAGAAAAAGGGGAGGATGGATTTGACTTTAAGAGTCGATGAGCAGAAGAGTATTATGGTGTACAAATGATTTGACCGCAAAATTGTTACTGTGGCTTCAAATGTTGAAGGTGTGTATCCCACCAATATGGTTGAAACGAAAAAAAAAGCACATACAGGTTCCTTGCCCTAGTCTCATCAGACCTATAATGAGAATATGGGTGGGGTCGACAAATGTGACATGCTGTTGGCCCTGGTCGCCCTGTACATAATCACTTTGAAAACGAGACAATTAATTGTTGAATGTGTGCACTGTAAACTCCTGCTTCTGCACAGGGTCAGCAGACATGAGTGTAAAATTCAGTTGGCATTGTATTAAGTTTGATGTTGCTAGGGCTCTCATCTGCTCAAAGAACGTTTCCCAGCCCCCTCCTACTACCCAAAATCCTCGTGTCACAGCCAAACAGGAGTGTCAATGAGGACACAATGTATGATAGGATTGATCATTTCCCTAAAACACGGAGATGCAGTATGCTCAACGATGCAAATTTGAGGGTTGTACCAGCAAAATTAAGTATGCATGTGTCGCAGGTGTTCTCTATACATTTGCATTGACAACAAAAGACAGGATAAAAGCTGGGCTTTTTTTCTCTTCCACCATAGATAAGTCAATACTTATTATACTGTCCATCATGGGTTAGCATCTGTTCTACAAAAGTATTTTTAAATTCATTTAATAATATTTTCAAATTATATAAAGATTTACTCACGCGCCAGCACGTTGCTTTCTCAACATACAATGTTTCAGTACTTTCAAAAACAGCTATAACAACTTACTTCAATCTATGTGGACAGGCGGCGAATGGTGAATGGTAATGCCTCCTCGCCAAATTTCACTTATATAGAGACTAGCGAGCAACTGCTGAGGCCCCAAGACTTCCAACTGGCAACTACTAAGCGTTGCCACCTGCATAGCTGCTATGTGGAAAAGCCCCACATGGGTCCTTCTGACACACGTCTCCCCGTGTGCTAATCATGTGACTCCCATGAGTACATTGTGTTGATCAGTGTTTATAATAACTAATATTAATTAAACCTAATAGTTTCCGTGAGCAGGTGAAGTCATGTCTAACATTATGCCAAAATGTAACCACGTTTTAGCAGTTTTACCCGTTGTGTGGATGCACACGGTCGTAAAAAGGTGTGTCGTGTACCTCGCAATGCACTTTTATCAAACATATAATGTAATCAGCATTATCATGCAAAATCTCTGACCTTCTCAAATGGGTTGCGGAGAGAATTCAACACAACCACTGCGGCCTAGATTTAGAGGCCTCGCGGTAACGGGCCCGTGGCGAAAACGAAGACTATAGGTAAAGGAATCGATACCAGAGTTCAATCAAACTTCTTTAACAGACTAAGGCTGAGGCCACACTGCAAGCGAGGTCGCTAGCGATGTGAACTTCTATTGTGACTTTCTCTTCTTAAATTTTTGCCGCACAACTTAAACTTTAAAGGTTCACGCATTCAAGTTAGTCAGCGACGCAGTGCGTGCCCTTTGTGTGTCTCAGCTCACGCTTGCAATGTGGTCTCAGCCTTATTATTACGGAGCCAATGAGCCTGAGGAATGTGGTTATGCCATTCGTTAACATGTGTGAGTCGCAAAGCATCTATTCTCAATGCAAAAAATTCATGACTTGTAGGCTACACAAAAATCTCATATCTCTCTCTCTCTCTCTCTCTCTGTCTCTTTGTCTCTCTCTCTCTCTCTCTCTCTCTCTCTCTCTCTCTCTCTCCTCTCTCTTTCTCTCTCTCTCCTCTATCTCTCTCTCTCTCTCTCTCTCTCTCTCTCCCCTCCTCTCCCTCCTTTCCTCTCTCTCCC
>RQTK01000215.1:501852-537334 GCA_003991915.1 Elysia chlorotica | reverse complement strand
CTCTCTCTCTTTCTCGCTCAGTACTCTCTCTCTCTCTCTCTCTTTCTCGCTCAGACTTCTCTACTCTCTCTCTCTCTCTCTCTCTCTCTCTCTCTCTCTTTCTCTCTGTCGCTCAGACTTCTCTCTCTCTATCTTTCTCTCCGTAGATATCTCCTCGTCTTTTTTTCTCCGTCTCTATCGACTCTCGCCTGTTGGTCCGATTTCAAACCCTGTTTATTTATTATTAGCAATAACTTCAATTTAATTGCCAAACGAAAAAAAAAATGTAATCTAGTCATTGTTAATATTCTTTTTTTTTAGGGAGACTGAAAATTTCAGTAAAAATTCATGTGATTAGTACATATACCCACATTTTTAAACAAACAAAATAAGCCCCTTGGTTTACAAGATCACCCGTAACGTATTCTTCCACATATTTAGCCGTACAGTACACTTCACATTTGGCAATTTTTTTTCCATTTTTGGCAAATTTAGTTGTAAATTTCTTAACAATTTTTGGCCTTTTTTGCCGTAAAATTTTGCAAAATTTGGGACAGATAAACCTATTATAAAAAGTATAAGTATTATTTAGGACTAGAAGGGGAGCTTGTGAAATAGCATAATAAAAACAAAATACTGTTTCATGAATATGATGACATTTCAGTGTAAAACTATAACAGAAACACACATTCCACACACCTAACACCATTAAACATCTGAGCGTGAAACTTAACTATCGCACTTATAAACTTTTGTTTTGTCATCACTTGTTGGGAACCTTCGCAATTCGTGGGGATATCGAGGTGGACAAAGATGAAAATATTACCGATGAAATTTCACTGATTTAATTGCTCAGCAGGCATAGTAAAATTGTAAATTCAGGACCATGGAAACTCAAGCTACCCGACCTACTGAACTTACCCTCTTACTTTTCATTTATTTGATATTAAAGAAAATGGCGATCGTAAGTTAACCTTTATTTACGAAGAGGAAACACTATGGGAACAAGGTATTGTCATTTTAAACTGCCTGTCATTGCCTGATTGGCACGGTGATAATGCGCTCGCTTTTTTCACAGTGCTGTTCTTTGAGTTTGATCGCTCTGGACTTTGCTCTGATTGAGATGATTCGTAGCCTAGTTCCATATTCCACGGGAACAATGTTTTGTTTCTTTGTTTATTTACCGGGATGGCTATAGTCCATTTGGTGAACTAATTCTTTACTATCAGAGTAGCAATTATAATCTCGCCACAAGGCAAAATAACCAATATTTCAAAAACTTAATTCACCAATTGTCAATAGGAGAGCAATATGGATTCTAATCAGGATGTCGCAGGGTTTGTTCCTAAGGAGGTCCAAAAGTAAGACGTGAGTCATGACTATCCAAAATGTTCACATCAAGCCCACGTGGTTCTCTCGGGCTCTGTACGTTTAGCACGTTCTTGATCACTGAGGTTTCTGAAAGCAGAGTTGAATCTGCTCGTTAAGCAACCAAAGTTTTCACACCAGAATATTGTATCGAACTATAAGTATCATACTGAAATATTTTCTATCCTCAGTCCGATGTTCATAGCATTGCTGTACTCATAACATAAGTAACATTGGTCTCTTTACATTGATCGATTTCCTAAGGCTTGCCCCGACGACGTAAGTGGTGAGATTGGAAGCTTGGATATCGTGGGATGAATTGTTCTTTGAAGGTTCAAATTCATTTGTCCACTGGTAATTATGGGTACAATTAAATCTATCTCTTTAGTTGAGGTTTACCGTCCAACGCCAGCGCCATGTAGGCTATACTGTGCACGTGGAAGTACGTTTCGACCAAGTTTTTTCATCAGGAGGAATTGATGCGACAGAATTGGATTTATCCCCGGAGACCGTGTATGCTACACATGAAGTATTACTAACATCCCCACTCCGGGGATTTATGGTTATTTGATCAACTTACTCCTTAGCTATAAAGTTGATTGCAGGTCAAAGACTAGACAGTTATAACTTATGGTACCGCGCCTAAAGGACCGTGAAATCCTAGAGAGTTTACACTCTGAGCTTTTTGAGTATGTCAGTGGAGTTCAATGCCTACTGCTCCCTACCTATACAGAGCAGTAAAACACACACTAAAAGTAAAAAGGCAACAACAACTGACAAGGATAGAACACAGTCAGATATGTCCAACAATATTCCAAAATAAATGCCCAAAACTATACCAAGTGTATAGTCAACCCATGGTGGCACACTACTCTCCGAATGGTAAACAGACACTCGAAGTTGAAAATAACTCCAGTAGGGATAGATATAAAACTTGTAGATGTATCCAGATCACTACTGCAGCCCCTACATAATCATGATACAGTGGAAAAGAAAATATTTAAATATCCAAATACATGTAGCAGAAACTGGAAACCACAACGGGCACTCAAGAATACTGATCTAGCGTGCAGAAAGACTTCACTTTAAGTACATGATTATACGTGAGGTAAATATTCGGGTATAAAAGGAAAGACTCCGGACGCTACGTTCCTCCAGATCTCGCTAGAGTTCCCCAGAAACACAGGGAACTATGGAAACAGCGTCCATGCCATTTTGGGTCCACGGCCCCAAGTCTCCCAGTACCGACCGACAACTAAGGATTTTACGTTACCCTAGGTTTTCCCAAAGCAAAAGGGGAAAAAAGCGATCAGAGAAACTGAACTATTCAGACAAAGTGCCGATATTAAGTGGATGGAGGATGATCGAGAAAATTATACATTGTAGGTTATATATATATATATATATATTAGTGATGTAATGTAAAGTAACATAACTTTTCTCTCGATTTGCCTTGAACAGTGTTATAGTTGTTTCCATTTGATATTGTTTATCGTTTCTAAACGTATCGATGAGCCTGAACCTCATGCGACAAAGTTCTTATCAAAGCTGTTCTTGAAATTAATCAGCTCAGCAAATTTATTCATAAAACAATAAACTGACTGCTGATTAACTGATTTTTTAAAATTAAAATATTACTTCTGCATACCACATCTGGCGCTTTTGTGAGAAGGCTTGATTGCTTGCTTCTTTCATAGCGTCCAACATCAGAATTTAAAGGCACAATTGTATACGGGACCCAAGACTAACGTCTGTATCTGGGACATTGCAAATGTTGTGCCATCTCTTCAGTTGTGTTGGTGGCCCAACGTCGTCTTGATAACTGTGGATGAAGATAATGATCCGAAAACCTGACGCAAACACACGTTAGAAACGAATCTAATTCTCGGAACTTGAGTTCCAGTTTTGAGGACGAGTTTGTGTACAGCGCCTTGATTTGACGTATTTTAAAAGCTTTCCAAGACTCCCTTCTACTGTTTCAACACTTCCATCTCTAAACTGCTACTAAAAAAGGATTCCAAGAACCCTGGAGGATATCGCCTGGACATCCTCCATCTACAAACGTATCCACAGCTTTGTGTGCATATCTCCCAAGTAATGAGCGCAGAAAATTCTGTATTTCTGCAGCATCGTAATGACCGTGGTGCTCTTATGCCACACAAAGCTCGCTTTGTTCTGATCAGTGTTGAAAACTTTCAAATAGGCATACATTTTGGGCAGTTCAAAACCCTCATCACCTTCATCTCATTCGTTTTCATCGTCGCTGATGACATTACGATTGTCACGTCGAAATGTGAATTAAACATCATGCTGACTATGTGAAACATTGGGTGGTCTCAAAATTGACACAGTTCACTATATCAGAGGCATCGCAGTAGTTGAAGGAAATAGAGTAACACTTTGCATCATCTGAATTTGATGTCTTTTTCTTCACTGTAGGAGATATAATAGGAGTCTTTGTCTCTGAACCTCGATTTCCCTTTCAAACTTTTACCTCAAAATTTCAGCCACTTGTTTTTGTTTGTTCGGCAGTTTCAATATTTATTGTATCTGTAAGCTTTTGTTGTAAATACGATTTAGCAGATTGGAATTGGCCAACCGTTCAACCGTTCAGCCGAAGAGGGAAAGAATAACGCATTTTGTTTCTTGACCCAGTCGTTGCAGCATGGCGGATCGTTTGACGTTTGCACGACTGCTGCAAAATAATATTCATTTCGTTCTTAGGTTTGTATGTTTCGCAGTGTAAAGGCACGAAAACACCAAGCTTGGCCAAGTGTTGGTCGTCATTCACAGGAAGCCGGTGGTTATGCCGACCAGGCAAACACAGTTGCTGATCGAAGCACGTGATGCCAGAACCAAGGTCGGCGATCAGCGCGTACTGATGTACCTGAGGGACATTGGTGTATATTATGATAAAATTTAACTGTGATAATCATACACGTGGATCTTTTAAACTACTATATATATTCTTTACTTAAAACCAACCCTTTTATGCACACTTTATATGATTTTACTATCCAGAGAGATAAAGGAGTCGCCGTTAATACTACTATAATGTATTAACTGCCTTATGACATCATAGGCACAATATAGCCGTTACCGTGCTGACGTGCCGTAAAAATAAACTCACTCACTCTGTCGCGCTCATATAAACACAAGACACAGATTAAGGAATGTGTAGGTCTTCTAACTTGTTCGAAAACATTCGAAAACATTCCAGTCTCTAGCTCAAATATTCACCCCCTCTCTTCTATGCCTATAAACTTCCCGTGATATCTAGTACATGTACCTTTTGTACTCCAAGCCCACAGTAGCCAACGTTTATCTGTCTTATCGTATCTCTTTTTATCACTTTTAATCATTTTAAAGACTCTTGCAAGGAGGAAAGAAAATCAGTAAATGCCACTGGGAGCAACGAAAGAAAAAACTGTTTTACCAAGTTTTGAAAAAAAAAAGTTCAAGATCAACTTATCTGTTACCTTTGATCATCCATTTATAAATTAATTGATGATAGAATCTATATCTAGTCCAGCTGTCTATATCGAAATGTTGATGTATGATAAAGGAGGAAGCAAAATTGTATTAACTGATGGCAAGGAGTCCCTCTTTAAAAAAATCGGCTTACATACTATTCCACTCTATTCAACCTGTTTGTATGAATGGGCTTGTCTTGAACTTGACTCTCTTTCACTTTACTGCTTTTGACAACACAGGTAGTGTAGAAGGGAAGTAATGCAAATGGCCATTTTAGCCCATAATTAGGGTAGTGAAGTCCCTTGTACGTAGTCGTTGTAACCGGAAGTTTGAACATTGGTAAGCTTAATAGATAGGCCTAGTATTTTTTTCCTTTGCAGTTTCTTTCAAGAACCTATCTTTGCTTCATTCATAATGATTCATAATACTAGATTTAGATCTAGATGTCCACATTGATTGCAGCTTAGTTCTAGGTTGAAGTGATGGAATAAATTGGGATCCATATTCCATATTAGGTGGAACAGAAATCTATTTCAACTTACCGAAGGTTTGTTTATTCTGAGAGAGTCAAATAAAAATTGATGCCATGATTCTTTAGAATTACTCAGTTTGAATTAGATCTAATCTAGATCTAGATTCTAGAGACCAATCTGTTTGGATGCCACAGTAAGTCCCTGGGGATCTAAATAGATTATAATCTCAGAGACCTAGAAAATTAATTCTTGGAAGGGGTAGCAATTGGCTGAATCATGTGATGAATTTAGGATCTAGTCTCTAGACCTAGAATCTAGGTCTAGTATATCTAGATCTATATTCTAAATCTCTAGACTACACATTATCTAGTAAATTATTTAGATCTCATTACAATGCAGGGTCTAGATCTATAGTGTTTGTCACTACAATGCATTAATTATATCTCTATGGCGATTTTGTTGATTCTAAAGATCTATTTTCTAGATCTAGATACTAAATCTATTTACCCGATGTAGTCCCTCTGTTTTCATGGCACCCATAATTTCTAAGCTCAGTCTGAGGCAAGATAAGTTGTTTGTTGGGGTTTGTTGTTTCATGTACGGCTTAATTGATAAAAAATACAGATTAGATTTTAAGTGACTATGTCACATAATAGTTAATACCCTACTGGTTCGGTATTGTAAGTTTAATGTGATCGGCTGAGACAAGAGTCATGATATCGCTGCCTGGTCTTCTGTGTGACATTGTCAGATGGTCTTGGGTCTCGTCCACAATAAATCCTATATAGAGCTAATGTTGGACGTTAAACCAACTCAACAACAACCCTGCATATCCAAAGAATCTAGATCTCTAGATCTAAAGATCTGCCCAAATCAAAATAGTTACAGTAGCCTAATTTGAAAAGAAGGATCTTAATTTTTTCTGAATTAAAAACATTAAAACCGTTCGTCAATCTATTCAATATGATAACCTTTCCTCTCATATTGAATAGATGACCTCCATGTTTACAGAGTCTAGCACCAGGAGTACCTATCTTTTTAGAACCCAGATAGAGAGAATCTGTTCAAATAATATTTTAAAACACTAGCTTTATAAACAAAAGTTGGCTCCAGAGAGCTTTGCTTTTATCAATGGTACTACCAATGATTTCTATTTGGACAAATACAATATTTATAGTGAATTATAACAAAATTTGAACAGAAACGCATGGATTGCAATGGCAATGCATTCTCTTTTAGTAAATCCTAAGTCCTGGATTGTGTAAATATATACGTAATTTCAGTAAAAAAAAACGGTGTTCAGTAAACCAAAGATCTATTTTTCCAATTGATATTCAATGCTTTACCATTGTATCTATAGGACAAAGTTCTAGTGAAAAAGTGATTAAATTTAGTGGGCATCGTTGCCTCTAGATCTTCTCAGCTAGTATACCCTTTAATAGTTTATGTACAATTAAAATTTGAAGAGAAAATATATAATTTTAAATTGTAAAAAATAAAAAAAGTGTAACCACAATTGGTCACTCAAAGTGGAAATATAGAGCTTTATTATCATCTTATGAAAATTAATCTAGAAATACTGTAACTTGCTTTTTTCAGAAAACATTAATTTTTTTAAGTGTGAGAATTTCCTCTTTGACTCATTCTAATGAACAATTGTCCTAATTCAATCACCATAATAAGTATATTAATAATTAAGAAACATGATTTAAAAGTCTGTATCAATTATTTCACAACTTGAACTATCTAAAACAGTTTTTCTCATCTAGTATTTCTCAACCAATTTCCATGACATTTTGCATAGTGTTATGTTACTCTGTAAAAAAAAAAAGTCCAATTGCACTAAAACCCCTATTTTTTTTTTTTTCAATAGTTTTTTTTGTGTTGTCTTTACTTTTTTTTTTTAAATAACAAATTTGTTTATGCCAATACCACTACGGTACTGTTCTTCTTTCTCAGGATTAGGATGCCAGACCTGCCAACATTACCATGATTACGCTTTGGGCGTAATTTATTACGCTCAAACTCGGCAAATTACGCTTTACGTCCAGTCCTTGTCATATATTACGCCAAGTTGAAAATAGTACGATTTATAACCTTAACTTCTAGCCACTGGTTCAGATATGGTCCAAGAAAATAGACTTCATACACACTATCGATATTACCTATTCGATTATTAGGTACTTTCGTTTTCACTAGTTTTATAGTTTGATTTACCGCATATCGATAGTCAGCTTTATGTATACTAGCGTCCGATATTTATTTTTCGTTTGGGGTGTGTTCAATAGTGTAAAACAAAGTTGATGTCTGCATCGCAAAGCATCAATTTGCATTGATCAATGTTTTGACCGGGACTTGCCATATTATTTCATATAATCTTTCAGTTAAAAGTGATGTGGGCTAGTTTGAGGTTCTTATTACCTAGCTGGAAAAGTATATATATCACTTGTAGTAGTAATCAGTCACGGTGCTTCACGTTCCTGTGGTCTATGACCCGACTCTATGTCACTGGTGCTTGTGATCAGTGCATAGGGATGTGCATGTTGCAAGCGATAAGGTACATTGAAAGGAGTGACCCCGCCTCAGATTTTAGAGGTAGGGATGCAGAAGCCACCAATCTGCATCGAAGTTTGCCTTTCTTTTTATCCATCGCTTGATGACACATGGCAGGTTGGACTTCACACGCCCCTGTCCGCGTATAGTATATTACATATAATGACCGTAGCCTCGTTGTCGGCTGATAGATCTAAACCTTTCCCTATTATACCAAAGATTTTCATGCAACTGGGATACGCAGCCGAGAAAATTGTATTGTACTGAAGGTCTTACGAGGAGAAATTCATTTCTCACCATCATAATTTTTTTTCTTCAATTTTTTAAATAGATTATAATTTATATTGGCTTCGTTTATAACCCCCGCGGACATTTTCTTGGAATCAACAGAATGTTCAATGCACCAGTAAAAAATAACGATGAAAACGAAACCGAAAGTACATATATGTACAGTGTAGTGACTGATTGTTAACTAGATCTAGAAATAAAAAAAGAAAAAAAAAAAGAAAACAGGAATTATAGTGTTGATCGTTTTAACCAAAATGAAGCCCAAGTAGGCTATTAAGTCGTTCACATGAAACAAGCACACAGATACTAAGAACTTTGTTTCTTCTTTAGAATCTAATAGGGAATTAACTTTCAAGACATTCTCAAGGCTTTGCCATGCAGCACTGACAGGTTAATGATTCACAGTTTGTCTAAAGGAAGATCATCTGATATCGAGATTATCTAGATCTCGATTTTTTACTCTGGATTCAATTACTGAACAGTTAGGTTTACAAATCAGCGTTTTCTTTTACATTGATAAGGCTCACTAACTGTTAACTGTATTTATCTTTGGCTCTCATTGACATATACCATTGTAAAAGGGTTTGTAAAAAGAAAGTCTCCTTTTCATACACATGTATCTCCATGGTTAATTAAATCTAGTATTTTTTCCTGCATTAAATCTTTTAGTTTTTAAAAATAGTTTCACAATTTGTGCACCCATGAACCATATTTAATTTTCAACTCACCACTACGTCACTAGTGGCCCTTTATTTAATTAATTTTACTAAATTCATTATCTATATTCCTCCCAACCTCTTTGGGCTTGGAGATATGTGATTATCTCTTGTTATAAACATCAAGAGGTAATACATTTAATTTTTTACCTTTATATCCTCTTAAAAAGCAGTGGTATTACGTCAGCATATAAAATTTCTTTTTAGGTTTTACCGTATAAGTTGGTCAAGGAGTCTCACACCGCATGTGTATGTTTCCGGCATTTTATTACTAGCAAGTTCCAAAAATTACTCTCTGTTGCAGCTGATATTACTCCAAGAGAAAATTTAGGTTGGCAGGTCTGGGATGCTAAATAATTTTTTTTTTTATTTAGTGAAGTGTGAATGGTAAACCATTGACCTCATGTGTCTGTAACTGCGATATAAAAAATTTGAAAGTATCTGTTGCAATTAAACATTTAGTTTTACCCATTTATAAATTTTCAACAACAAAAAATTAATAGTGGTGACTAAACAATTTAAAATGATTGTCATAGCAATGATCATGATTATTTTCTACTTGTAATGATATGTTTTGAGCTTTTAGTCTATTTACAGATTTCTGCTCCCTCTTATCCCTTTTTGACACTTACGGCAGTTTTAGCTATAATCACATGTGTTTATGTGCAATTTGACAAGTTATATATCTGATTTGTAAGTTAAATGAGAAAAATTGATCTTCACAATACTAGTTCCACATTGTATAATAACAAAACTTTGGCACCCACTTTCTGAGTTTTCTACATATTTCATCCAGGATGTTATTCTTTATCTACTTGTGCATGCAAAGTGGCGTCCAAGTGATGTCAGCAGATTCACATAATTACTAGGTTGTCTAAATTTTAGAGGTCATCATGAAATTCAGGATAATTGCCAAGTGCCGAGCAAAAGAGAGTGTGTGTGTGTGTGTGAGAGAGAGAGAGAGAAAGAGAGTTCTTAGCGTTTTAATTTTTTTTTAAGTCATTTTACTCCGTTAACTTCCTTTCTTTTTTTTTTTTATGAAAGTATTCACTATGTTTTCTGCCAGCATCCATTGCTGTTTGATTATTATTGGATCATTATTATTATTATTATTTTTATTATTATTATTATTATTATTAGTATTATTATACTACTACTACTACTATTACTACTACTGCTACTACTACTACTATCATTATTATTATTATTATTATTATTATCATTATTATTACTACTACTACTACAACTACTACTACTACTACTACTACTACTACTATTATTGATATTATTATTATTATTGTTGTTGTTGTTATTGACATTATTATGATCGCTGCCACTACTACTAAGACTCAATAGATTACTGTTGCAGCTGCTGCTACAGCTAGTATTGTGCACCAACCTGTTAACTAGGTCTGATATGAAATGGATAATTAAGCAGAATTATACTTAAAATCGTAGCACATGATTGATAATTGCTAGGCCTGTGCCTTTCTATTTAATCAGTGCAGTCTACATATGATCAGAGATAAACTAAGGTTGTATTGTTTCCTCTTAACTCTTTCTATCAGTGGGACTGTGGACATAACCTGGCAATGATCTCGAACTGCACTAAAGGTTGTTGGTTAATGTTAGTTCATGTTGTCGAGCTGAAACAGATAGGAACGATTTATTCGAAATTTGTTACAGTAGTACATCATTGCTTGCACTATGACCATGGCTGCTAGTTCATATAGCAAATTGGAGCAAGCTAGGTGTTAAAAGGAGTGCAGGGTTATTGTTATCTTCCGAACTGTTTTTAATTGAACAGAAGTTGCACCTGCTTTATAACAGTTACTGTCAAGGGCCGTTGACCTTCATTGTTGTATCAGTAATGTTATAGTACTGTCTATGACATCGTGATTTCATCTGGTATTTTTCACTTAGGAACCAATGTATGTAGCACTATATTAAAACGACTCCATATGTCTCTAAGGGTAATATATTTTACTCTTTCTTGACTCCTTTTGCTGTGATAAGTCTTTCTAGAAGATTAATGCTTGTGTATGTGCAAATGGTTCATTCTGTTCTTTATTAGAAAAGGTTTCTTGTTACATTTTTGGACCGAGCACTGGAAAGCTTGAGAAAGAAAGGTATGGAATCCTAAATGGTATTAAATTTTGTCGAGAGAGGGAGAGAGAGAGACAGACAGACAGACAGGCAGACAGGCATTAGATGAAAAAGTTTATGCGGTTCCTGTGACTTCATTTTTCAATCACTCATCTTTTAAAAACAAAACCCTTTCCTGTTCTTTTTTTTTCTTGTTTATTATAATTATCTCTTTGTTTTTGTTTTTGTTTGTTTCTCTCTCTCTTTTTTTTTTTTAAAGACAAAACTATCCCACACCAAAAAAAATATCACAAATGAGTCATCTCCCTTGAGGACACCATGTCAGAAAATAGCCTGCCATGATGCATTTGACTAGTTATTAGGGATCCAATATCCGAAAGACTGTAAATGAAATTAAGGTGCATACGATCAGTTTTGTTTTGCCACCCCCTCTCTCTCTCTCTCTCTCTCTCTCTCTCTCTCTCTCTCTCTCTCTCTCTCTCTCTCTCTCTCTCTCTCTCTCTCTCTCTCTCTCTCTCTCTCTCTCTCTCTCTCTCTCTCTCTCTCTCTCTCTCTCTCTCTCTCTCTCTCTCTCTCTCTCTCTCTCTCTCTCTCTCTCTCTCTCTCTCTCTCTCTCTCGCCTATTAATAAGTGGGCTTGCGTTTTTATGCTTCCCCCACGATAAATACATGTCGAGTTGAGTTGGTTTTAACGTACAACATCAGCACTATACAGGCTAAATTGTGGACGGGCCCCAAAACGGACGTCTAACAATTGTATGTGCTGCCACACACGTGACCATGTACGTGTATTGGAAATACATTTGCATGTTTATACTTATTTACATTAATTTACATGTTTTCAATAGAAGAGTTTTTTTAATTGATTTAATCCCAGCTTTTTGTTGTTGGGTGGATTTTTTGTTTGTTTGTTTGTTTGTTTTTTGTATTTGAAACAACGCAAACGTTTATAGGGGTAAAGAAAGTCCGCCGTGCCGACATTATTCGTTTTTCAGTTCCTCGTGCATAAGATTCAAGTACACGTATTACCTCGACTGGCTCGAGTGTGCTCTTGACCTTTTTTTTCTTCATATAAGTATAATACAGTCAAAGGTCATGGGCGATAAAAATGACGTCGAAAGTTAAAGGTCATGGGCGATAAAAATGACGTCGAAAGTTTGTGAATTTTTTAGGTACTTGCATTGGTGTGCGGTTATGAATTTCAGTAACGAAGGAAAACGACTGTAATTCCTCGGAATGTTGTTTTGCTGTTTAATTTTAGCATAGCAATGGCTTATAAAAGATTTTCGTTGAGCCATCATCAAAACATAAACATTCCTCGATGTATTTTAACGTCTCAACAATGATTACTTGATGTGGTGTTTTTTAGTCTTTTAAAAATCAAATTAGTTGTCATACGTGTATGACACGATTGAGATTTCTCTATGGGCCGACCTCACCAACATATTCATATTCTGAATGATGGGCTTTCCTTTTCATCTCTTTCAGCTCCTTTGTTTCCTATTGACGAAGCTTTTTCAGTCCATTTTTTTTCTTTGGAGATTTTCGCCAGGATTTCATTGTATATCACAATATAACTTAAATTGTCTTAAAAACACACACTAAAAAAAAACAAAGCAAAAAAAAAAAACGATAACACTTCACTAACAAAATAATTTCATAGTCACTTTGCCCATGTGAAATCTTTAGCCGTTACTATGCTGACGTGTCGTGAAAATTTCAAATTCTATACTCCACGTGAACGTTTCTTGGTGATGGCCATGATGCCGTTAGAACTCGTGTTGTTGTTTTTATCAAATCTCTCCCCATTTTTTTTCACTAACAAGGAAGTCCGAAGAAAACAAGAAATCACGTTTACTTTACCAGAGAGATACATTGTACTTCAGGTTGATACCTTTGTGCCTTATATGTAACAAGCAGTTTTGTATTATTATTTCAATAAACTTTTTTTGGTCATCGTGCTTAGTGCCACTGGCAATCAATTTGTCAGGGAGGAAGAAAGAGAGAAAGCCAAGATGGTTTTAACACCAGGCTCTCTTCACACTCTCTAATCGATGAGCGGCAGGCTAAAGGGGGCCTCCCACAGCTCTTTCTGCTCAGCGTCTGCGTGCGGATTGGTACACTGGGAGCATCTCACCTTCTTTATCTAGTCTCTTACTTAAGTCGATGAGGTAGAAGAATCGGTCACTTGACGGTGCATGTACTGTGTCATTCAGAGGGGAACATATGTGCTTCCAATTTGCGAACAAGTTCTTCCTATTATTGTTACTATTCTTCTTTTGAGAAAAGTGATGCTTAAATTAGAATTTTATCGTAACTGTCATTGCCAAAGTGTATCCTTTTGATTCTAATACCACTGTTCTTGCTTTTCTTGAACGCTTTTTTAACGCATTTTTGCATGGTAGAAATGTTATACCAACAAAGATTTAACTGATCGACAGAATTGTTTTTATACAAAAATGGAAAAGAAAGGGAAATAGAAAATACACCTTCCTTTTCCATTTTTGTATAAAAAGGAACAGCAGGAAATAGAAAATACACCTTCCTTTTCCATTTTTGTATAAAAATAGTTTTGTTGATCAGTTAAATCTTTGTTGGTATAACATGGAGCATTTGTACATCAATAGATCTGTTTAGGATTGAAAAAAATAGTCATTTCTAAGAATGATACTTCTTTATATCATAAATCGTTTGGTGCAATTTTATACGCGTTGACAGAATCGAAATGCTATCTTGAATTCAAAACAGTCTTTAAGTGGGCGAAACCTCGAAACAAATGTTATGAACTGATGAGAAATGCTCCTTCTGAACATTTCATGAACGTACACACAAAATGTGTGTAAGTGCTGATAACATTTTGCGTTACACTTTTATTATCTATGGAGACCAACGTCATTTTAAATATTGCAACAGCTCATATCATTCATCAAACCGGAACGAGCGCCAAAGTTTTTCAAGGTCTGAACGCATTACAATATTGTAATTCACATGATTATGATATTTTCGTCTCGATTAACAGATGAGGTTTTTGTTAATAAGCTCAAAACCCCCAAGGAAGTATGCTTATTGAAATCGTGTCATTTTTCATAATTGGACAAACTGTTGAGACTGCTGTGCTGTATGATCATTATAAAAAAATCAATATCTTACTTTATTGTGGTATGCGACTGGAATGGTGTAGGAGATAGTTGCCATTTCGACAGTTTTCTTCTGGTGAGATTTAATTTTCTTGATAGCATTATTCTTACAAGTTCCACGTTTTTTTTTAAGTACAAATAAGAGTTAAGATATACACGTAAACACGTACGTTTATGCACTGTAAAAAGTAAAAATAAACAATGTTTCTGAATTCTTGATATTTATTCATTTAAATTAAATAATACACGGACGTGTATAGTACCCATACATAATAGGACTCAAAGTTTACTAACATTCCATCGTTATAATGGCTAAATATTTTATCGTGGTACGGGTAAAAAGCAACGGATCTGACTTTTTTTTTCTAGCGGCGTGCCACCCGACAAATTTATTAAATCTACATGTATAATTGTGATCATTACAAAGGCTATTACCTTATGATTAAACTCACGCTGAAAGGCTATTGAGACATATTTTCTATACTCCTGTTGTATATTTTGTACGATTCACCACCAAACATGGCAATAATAATATTGGCAATGTATGCTACAATTATGCTTATTGTGATTGCGGTTCAGTATATGTCAGTAAAAAATGTATCCGCCAGTAGAGTTTGAGAGTCCACATTCCCTGTGGGTGATTGCGCACGCTATTGTATAGGGAAGCAAACTGATTCTCTGGCCAATTTCCGTTCCATGAGAGATCACTTTACGAGCCTCAGAGTCAACTCGACCAACAGAAGGGGATGGAGGATCCATAATTCATTAGCCTGAGGGCGTCTTGCAGACGCTGGCGCTTGCTTAGCCAAACTATTGGGTTAAGTTTATAGGGGTGTTTCATTAGAAAACGATCCCAGGGCGCTTCTCGAGAGCACCTCATGCCGGGCCCTCTACTCGGGTCAAGCAAACGATACAGACGTATCTAATGAAAAATGTTAAACTTAAAAAAAAAAGTTTTACTGGTCAATGTTTTCGAAGCTATCTACTTATTTAAATTAATTGATCGCTGCCGTTGAAGAAGATCTTATGCAGTTCAGTAATGCCACAAATTACGCATGTAAATCTTTTTGATCCATGGAGGACAGTTTTGAGAAAATTAGAAGTTGGTTTGGCTTAATATTATTCGAATTTGCTGTTACCATGTTAGAAAGGTTAGTTTGGATGAAAGGATTGCCCAAATATATAAAATTAATGTAAGTAGCTTCTAGATCTCCAGATCTAAGTAATGGAGAGTATAGATAGAATGGATCTATAGTCGGCCTCACGCTCATGGTAGAGGGGGAGGGGGAAACAGAGGGAGGAAGAGAGAAAGATAGGGAGATAGGAAGTGGGCCATGGAATACAGAAGAATCTTTAAGTTAATCAATTAATTACAAAACTAATTTTTAAAAAATGAACATTCACTGACTGAGTGATGGGATGGGCCCAAGGCTTTTTTCTCTTCCAATGGGAGATTTCACACACCAGCAACTTCTTTCAGACCCATTAACATGTATTATTATGACAACAATACATTAAGAAAGAAGGGATCATCAAAGCTCAATGTGGTCTCCCTAGACTGGAGTCTCAAAGGACCGCGATTACAAGTGGTCTCCCTAGACTCTACCAATATTTTTCCTCTTCGATCTAAATGTGACTTGAAGTCTGAGTCATTTCCTTTTTTCCCCTACTCAAATCAATACTGAATATTATCACGAAATGAAGAGACGAGTTCCCTAGTAACCGACATAAAAATGGGCTTAGAATCGATGACCCAAAAGTCTACGGCTTTATTTAAAAATGTGCACCATATGGCTAACCGATGACGGTTGGCGTGTCCTGTTGTATCAAAATTGTCCATTCTATGTGGTTTTTGATCAGTGTGATCAGGCTTCAGCTGTACGTGCTGAGATCTAAACTTTTCTTCATGTACGCTATCGCCTAAAGACACAATGTGCAAGAGGTACACGACATTAGCCCACAATATAGCCTATATAGTGCTGATGTTGGACGTTAAACCAACTCAACAACAACCACACAACATTAGTATGAATGATCGGTGGTAGAATTTAACAAGGCGTCCACAGTTTAGACCACATTTTGTTTGTTTTTTTTTTTGCCGGCTCTCGAGACTTGATAATAATTATAAAGGTGTTTGTTTTTTTTTTAAATATAAATTCTGTCCACGGGTCTAACCGCTTGACTTTACTCAAATTTTAAAAAAATTAGGGTCGTCATTCTGTAAGAATCTGGTTTTACAGATTTTTTTGTTTCTCGATGAAGTTTCGTGTTCACTTGAAATGTGATACGAGTTAAATACTAACTCGACAGAAGTTAAACATAGTAAAAGTTAATCTGTAGAAGATATACGTTTTTTGTTAGTTGTCAATAAGAAATATTTATCTTTAAATTTGCTTTTTATTTTCTGTGTACTGGCTTCAAGTAAGGCTGTGTGTCACCCCTGAATGGAATCTATGAGATTAACAATATTTTAAAAGAAGACACTCTCTCGTCGTTTTATCTTGTATACTTATATGGAATCATCTTGGCTTAAATCTTGTTATATGTTCGCATTATACTATATAGCCGTTAACAAGTTGACAAACTAGTATCATCAAACAATATGCCAATGGGTATACTTTTATAGTCCGTCGTCGATTGGTTTAAAAAATGTCACTTTCTGTCGAGTAATAAGCGTAATAATAATAGTGAACTCCACCATCGGCATGATCGGTTTTGCAGTCGGGTGTCTCGAAAATACGTCAGGAGATCGAATTGTTCGCTAATATTTTTCATAGTTGTATTTCTCTAAAACATGTACCAATTTAATCTCTATTGTTATCAATATGGAAGTGAGTTGTGTTGGTTTATGGTGTGTGTGTATATATATATATATATATATAAGCAAAAAACATCAGCATTTTGAAAATGTAACAAAGCCACAAAACAATAACAGCGAATGAATATGAAGCTGCATCGGAACCTTGAAAGAAAACGAAGCACTTGATGGAGCTGAACATATGACATGCATTGCGGCAATTCCGAAGATAGTCATGTTGGGTCCTACAATATGACTTTTACAAACGTAAATATATATATAGCTGTTATTGTTTTGTGGCTTTGTTACATTTTCAAAATGCTGATGTTTTTTGCTTTGGCTGTCGCCGCTTTAAAGCCTCATTAGATCTTAGATAATACATTTGTATATCTTGACCTCGAATACTAACCTGTTTTCAATTGTTGCTGATGATATATCATCAAATTTCACACCAAGGCATTAATATTCCATTTTGTTTTATTTGAATTTCATTTAACTGACCCTGCCTGTTGAATTCAAAATTCTATTAATGAAAAAATAACGTGTGTCAAACCTCCTTCATCAACATTTGTATCTATTTTAAAAGTTTTCAATTCAATGCGACAACAGTAAAGGATATGGTACTCTAGGGACTAGAAAAACACCCACACAAACATTGCGCGAGCACAGATATTGCAGGGTAATTGTGGAAAGCAATCATAGATATAACTATAATAATTATCGTCCTCCTTTTTTTTTCTTTACCTCATGTTGAACATTTTAAGATTTTCTAACTCTACATGAGTGTAATTGTCTACTGAGGAAACAAAACGTTTATTATATTGACCCCTCTCTCACTTAATCTCCATCTCTTCTCTCTCTCTCTCTCTCTCTCTCTCTCTCTCTCTCTCTCTGTTATGCTTTAGCCTATCTGCCTTTTTTTAATCTGATTTATAGCATGATTGTTAAGTACTGAGTGCCTTCGGGTCCAAATAAGATTTGTGTTGATTTTGCAAAGGAACGTGGAGAATCAATCAACGTGACCCTTTGAAAGGGAAGCTTTGCCTGAACTGCTTTGCTTTGCCTCATTTTCGCATTATACTTATTCAACTGTTTGCGACTGGGGTCTCCAGACATAGTCAACTGAAGGGTTCGTAAATAACTTTACAGGGTTAATGTAGATTATACCCAACAGGGTCTAACCGCCCATAACCGGCTCGTCTTTGTCAACCCTGACAAGTAGCCAGTGCTGTGGAGCGTAGCCTGTTGAATCCTGGACACTAAGACATGTGTTTGTTCATGGTCGCCCTCCTGTTGTTCTTCTGCAACCTTTTGAACTATTATTATTATTATTATTATTATTATTATTGTTGTTGTTGCTTTTGTTATTACGATCGAAATGGTCGCAAAAACAGGTTCTATGGTAGCTCACAAGGAAATCACGGTGATCTGGCTTATAGAATTCTTCATACTCTCCCCCCCCCCCCCCCCCCCCCCCCAAGGAAAAAAAAATTAAGTAGGATTCTCAGGGTAAAGCGAGAAGACGATGGTTTCTTGTAAATTTAGAGCATTCTTATGTATCTGTCTCTTTGTTTGTCTCTCTCTCTCTCTATCTATCTATCTATCTATCTCTGTTAAAGACAATGGTCTTAACTAATTGGCCCAATTTAATTCGTTGGTATACTGTATGTGTAATCTATACATTGATGGCGGCATAGATTGCCAACTGTAACAATTGTCAATTTGAGTGAGATTTGAATCACTTCAGTGTAGTACTCATAGATAATTCAGATCGGTCAGGTATGATACATCGATAGAGTGCTGTGGAGCGTAGCCTGTTGAATCCTGGACACTAAGACATGTGTTTGTTCATGGTCGCCCTCCTGTTGTTCTTCTGCAACCTTTTGAACTATTATTATTATTATTATTATTATTATTATTGTTGTTGTTGCTTTTGTTATTACGATCGAAATGGTTGTGATAAACGATATACATGTACCATGATAATGTAATGAGCATTTATCTTTGTACCCTCTTGAACCACCCCTTTGCCTAGTAATACATTTGGGTTTTTATGTTTAAAAAAAACAACACGAGGCAGTGAAATGTTACATAATCAACTGTATGCTCTAGTTCTCATCATATAAAGTCGTCTGTTCATAGATTAAATGTTAGGCAAGAGCAATTTTAAAGCATTTTGAATAAATTGAGAAATCCCTCGAGCAAGTTCAATTGTCAATTCGGATTAATTTCGTTCAGATTGGCCAGGTATGATACATCGATAGTTCAGATTGGTCAGGTATAATACATTGATAGTTATGATCAGCCAGGTATGATACATTGATAGTTATGATCAGCCAGGTATGATACATTGATAGTTCTGATCGGCCAAGTATGATACATTGATAGTTCTGATCGGCCAGGTATGATACATTGATAGTTCTGATCAGCCAATGATACATTGCGCTTGCATCATGTGACTGATCAAATAGAGTAAAGTAGTATTAGCTTTGAATATACATGGATATATCAGTGTGAAGTGTTTCAGGTGTGATCTTTACCTCACCCCATTTTTTGGGTTGGGAGGTGGTAGAATATCGTCTGTATTTTCACGAATTTAATTGCAATGTTATTACCATTTCAAATGATACATGTATTTGGAAGAATAAATCATCAGCTAAATCTGTCGAGTGGGGACTGCAGAATCCTAATTTTTTTTTCCTAAATCAGCGTCAGGCTTGTTAGAAAGAAGGACCATACCTAATCTTTTGTTGTGCTTATAGATTAATACAATAGACATGGTGAACTTAATATCATAATGGTAATGAGTTCAAATAATTTTTCTTGACATTAAAAATTCAGTAGAGATATATATTTATAGATCTTCATTTTTTTTTTTATACAAACACACTACTGACCAGTACACGCTCTTTATTAATTTTTGCAAACATGGTGTACTGTGATCATTACATCTCTGCACAAGGCTACTCGACAGGTTTTCGTAGGAGTCGAGCAGGCTCCCTCTGACCCCAGGGCTCCTGGTCACAGGGCTTTGGCCTACACCGGGTTGCCTGGCCACTTCACTGAGTGCCGCTGCTGTCGTCGGCTCAGGTGTTGTTACTGTCGGGCTACTAGACCTAGCCATGTCCGCGGCCTGGTCCTTGGTTAACTAGATCTATCGAAATATTAATACTAGTACTACTAGTAGAATGCACCGCCACTGCTTGTTCAGCTCGCAGAACATCGCTTCACATTGTGTCAACTGAATTAGACAATTTTTTTTATCTTATCCTTTCTCTGTGGTGCAAATTAAAAGAAAATTAATGTTCAACGGCGTGTGTTCCTGTTTTCAGTAAGCTATAATTATTGTGAAAGTGAAATATAACAAGTGTAGCCTACCATTAACCACCATCTAGTCCCATTCACATGTATATGGATGTATTTGTGCATGATATTATTGATATATTTTTCTCTGTGATTTGCAATGGGTATTATATAATATGCTCAACAAAATTCAATGGCATTTTGAGTCGGAAACAGCCCGTGGGAATATAGCAGTTATAATTTAAATAATTCTTGTGATTAAAGTAACAATTATCATAGCTGAGATGGTATGAGGAGTAATAGCAGCAGCAGCAATCGTAATACTTCACTGTGCTGTGTTTGTGTGTGTATTTATGTGCCTTTTTTTTTTTTTTTTTGGAAAAAAATATTTTTTAAAGCGCAAGCCATTTAAAATAAATTAAGAGTAGTAGTAGTGGTAGAAGTATGTATGTATGTATATATGTATGTATGTATGTATGTATGTATGTATGTATGTATGTATGTATGTGTGCGTGAAATTTCCGTTATAGTTTAACCAGAGAATGATTTAACTATAATCGAATGCGATTTTCCCAAATCGTGCTGTGCTATTGTCACGTTCTAGATGTCTGGTAACACTCCTGAATGTGCTGGCTGTGCCTAATACGGTCTATCGCAATAATGCTGTGGTCTACTTAAAATAATAATCCTCTCAGCCGCTTTACACTCGCCTGCTGCTTAACCGGAAGAATTACGTGTTATTCAATATGCAGAATCATAATTAGTAGCTTTAAATTGTTATGCAAGATCACAAAATTCAGACATGATAGCTCTCCTATTAAATCTAACGTATTACGTTTAATATCCGAGTTATGCATGACGGAGTCTTTGTCTGAAGTATGGTGTCCGAAATATGACCTTTCTTATCTTTCTCAAGGTGTTCACATTGTGTTCATAAAAGTGGTTCGAATCATAAACCATTGAACTGTTCCAGTCTGTGTAATAATACAACCGTTTGCCGTTGACTTTAAACGGATAGCAAATAAGAACAGTTTAATTCAATATGAATAATGCAAGTTCATTCATTGTTTTCCTCTTACAGATTGATACATGTTTTAATACTGAGCGATTCGTGTGGCACAGGGAGTATAGTACGTTGCATCAAAAGATGTCTTCTTTGTCTTCCCGTGGCAGTCTGTGATGTGAGTACATGCACTTCACTTTCTTCTATTATTTTTTATCGTGTCATTTGCTGCTTTGCCGACTATTTTGGCTAGGAAGGTTAAACCGAAGCAAACTATCGCGTGCTGTGAATTTGTTTCAGCATGTTGTTTTTTTTCTTTATATGGTAAGGGTGTTTCTCGAGAGTGCATTTCGCTCCCAGTAAAAATGGATACAAAACTTGGTTTCGTATTTGAAAGTTCCTTTCCCAGAAGAGCTCTTCATATAGCAATAAGATTGCACGTAAAAGACGGCAGCACCACCTCGATCGGCTACACAATGCTTCAGTGTGGGGCGCAAAAAAACAACAAAAACAACAACAACGAAAAACGAAAAATGTTTGTCTAACCACCTAATCCGTTGGGATTTTTCCTTAAGTCAAGTGTGTTGTTTCTGGTGAGGCAGTATTTACGAAACTGATAAGTTGATATTGTTTTCCTTCGACTGGTCGAGAATTTAAGAGATGGCGAAAATTTTTTTTTTGTTTTGAGGGGGCACATATATGCTGCAAATGGCAGTGTAGTTTAAGCGGACTTTACAAAATGTGAAATATGAGCGCCCCCCTCCCAAATAGGCTGTCGGCCCGGGCATCATCCAGTAAGCAGCGCCATTTGTCATGGTGAACCCCCAGGCCGACGTTGATTACTCTGACCCCGTGACAAGGGTGCAGGCCTGGGGTCACGCTGAGCGCCATAAACCTTGTCACAGCTCTACACAGATTACGTTCTCCTCTACTTTTCAATAAAAGACGCGTAAATCTCCGATTAAACCGCACGATCAATTTTTTTTTTTTTTTACCTCGCACTGGCAATCGATCTTATCGTTTCGACTTACGTGCATGTTGTTTAATGTTTTGTTAAGAGATGGTGACTGAGATGAGAGAACTGAAAGTAGGAGTGAAACATTAAAAGAAAAGATAATTTTGTTTTAAATGAAATTATTAGTTGTTTTTTATTATTATTCATTGGTAGCACTTATCATGCTTTTGAAAACATTTTCAGTCTCAAATATAGGGATTTTTAAAAATTAATCCTGGTTAAAGGGTTCTAGGTGTCGGACTTGATGTGTTATATATACTTACCATTAATGAGTATGTATGTGAAAGGGTATTGTTTAAACAACCTTTTTCTTTGTATAACATTTCAATGGATTTCATTTTAAGTGCCAAACCAAAAGAAAATCGCGGAAAGACAGCTTGAGTTCGTGAAAGTCCAACAGCTTAGCACGGAAAGGTTTACATACTATAGATTGTAGGTTGCCTGCAGTAATTTGTCAAGTGCACTACACAGCCACTTACCAATAGTTTATAGGGACAATTTTATGTGGTAAAAATTTCAGACCCTTCAGTTTGGTATCGAATGGGAACAACGGAAAATATTCAGACTCGTGTGCTCTGTGTGTGTGTCTGTGAGATATGTATGTATGTATATATGTATGTATGTATGTATGTATGTATGTATGTATGTATGTATGTATGTATGTATGTATGTGTGCGTGAAATTTCCGTTATAGTTTAACCAGAGAATGATTTAACTATAATCGAATGCGATTTTCCCAAATCGTGCTGTGCTATTGTCACGTTCTAGATGTCTGGTAACACTCCTGAATGTGCTGGCTGTGCCTAATTACGGTCTATCGCAATAATGCTGTGGTCTACTTAAAATAATAATCCTCTCAGCCGCTTTACACTCGCCTGCTGCTTAACCGGAAGAATTACGTGTTATTCATTAGCGCTACCGCTTCCCGACAGTTGCCTCCTGTAGGGACACCGTTTCAACACACGTACTTTCGTCAAGTTATTAGCATTTTTTTAAACACTAAACACTAAAACATAAGAATTTTTAAGGTAAGATTTATATAGAAGTGAAGGAGTGCGATTGCATTGCTGCCTAAGTTCATATCTCCTTCCTGCCGTTCAGAAAAGACAGCTTAAAATATTTGTAAAATAGATTTTTTTTAAATACATTTCAATATTGCACCTTTATAAATTATAAGGGGCAAAATCTCTTGGTAGAGAATATGTAATTAATGTATAGTTTTAGGCAAATTTGGTCTGTGAAAATTTTAAATAGGAAAGTAAATCAGCATAAGCAGAAAGCTTTTCACTATTCATCCATTGCTATTTTTTGTAATCTTCTCTTGACACGGAATACAGCAAATATTTAACGGTCCACTCGTTCTAAAAACTAACAAAGCCATTGTCAAAGAATCTGGAAAGAATGGCACTTTGGTTTGTATAGGAAATACAACTCTTAGCTTTAGAAGCGAGATGACATGCATTTTAGTATGTCTCTCTTGTGTCCAAGAAGATCCCGGCTTTAATATGTACAAAAATCTTGTTACGTCTGATTTAACATTAAATAATACCCTAAGCTAAGTGGAGGGGCCGGAGTGGGGGGGGGGGGGGTAACCATTTGAATAATCATACGCAGCTGCTCAAAACGATGATGACATAAGATTAAACTTCATCATCTGCTATTACCAAAAGACCATAAATTAAAAACACGCAAGAGACATTAATTTTAAGTTTGCTACTGGACTAAACCTTCATCTCCGACACAGTCTGTATTTGACAAGCGAACCTCAGAGACAAGTGAACAATAAGTTTGGCTTGATTGTATCATTTGAGATCAGTTTCCTTACTCTTTATTGATTTTCTCTCGTTTCAACAAAGAAGAATAAGGCTTAAGAACAATGAACTGGAGCACAGGTGAAGCGTGGCATTAAATTTGTCAACCGCGCTTATTTTTCAAAACGCATATTGCTTTGCCAATGTGATCAATAAACTGATACTTTCTTTATAAATTAAATTTCTAAAACTTCCAGTTTATTTTATTTGAATGTGTCACTTGATACGTCAAATGTTTCTTACATAAAATGTCTTTGCCTAGTTTGCGAACCAGAACTGAGAAGCAATGGTTAGGTTGATATCATAAAAAAAGAAGAGGAAACGATTGAAAAGTGAAGGGCCACCAATTCAGGTTTATTGGTGTGATCTTTTTAAAGCGTGGTTGAATGGGAAATGAGAGGAATCCACAGCGACCTCTGTTTTTCCTTTAATTTTTAAGAAGTAGTGAGTTTCATTTATTTCTTAATTAGCTTGTATGGTTATTGATTATATATATCTAATACAATTCAAGCAATGTTTATCCTGTAAAGCTACGAAACTTGAACTTATTAGAACAGCTCAAAGAGAACCAGGAAAAAGACACCAACCTTACTGTTTATTTTTAGTTAAAGGAGTAAAGACCTTTTGTGTACGTCGTGTTTTTTTTTTTAATTTGTTTATATAAATAAGCGTGTTTTGCGCCTTTTATGTGTTTTGTTTTTGGTATGAACGTGTAGATAAAAATGTCTAAAATGTTAAGTACATTAACTTTATTCCTTCGCCTATAAGGTCTGTGAACCATCTGTTGTCCTTCGTCTCTCTCTCTCTCTCTCTCTCTCTCTCTCTCTCTCTCTCTCTCTCTCTCCATTTATCTATCTATCTATCAAACGCACATATCAGTCACCTCCTCCCCTCCCCTCCCCTTCTCTTCTTTTCTGAGTGGGGGCCGAGGACATAATGCCCTTCCTGTCTGAGCCGCCGTATATTAATCAATAACACAGTATATTTATTTTGTCATAGCACTCCAACACAGTCGCTGGTTCAATTTTTGTATCTGAGTAATGAATAAAGCCACCGTTAGATAATGTATTGTGACCAAGGCAGCTATGAATTGTAAAGAGTCAATATATAGTCATGATTTTGAGCAAGCGAAAGTATGCTTCTTCCAACCAGACGTTTTGTCTTTGCATTCTACCATTGTTTGACAATTTTATTTCGGTGTACAGGTTATGTATAATAAAACAAATTAGCGGTGATTTCTCAGTCTTGTAAAAGTTCATTCTTTCATTATTCATTGATGGAATGTTCCTTTGCTTGACAAGTTAAGTGTTAAAAGAATCCAGTTGCACATCCGAATATACGGCAAGTAGGGAAACTGTGGGGGGGAAAATGGTTATCGCTTATCTTTAAAGTTAATGCATGCAGAGCTTTGAGAGACATTAAATTCTCACTAATTAGAAATTCGCCTCAAAAGAGGAAAATTAGGAGATGAGTGCGGAGGATTGGGACATGAAAGGGATGGAAGAGGGGTCAAAGGGGTATGTACATTCCTTGTGTTGATTTAACAAGACTTTTCATCTTAGTTGGACTAACAAGCGGAGCCTGTATTTTATTCCCTGTCGCGTGTTAAAATATTATTGTTTGTGTTTTGTTTGTTTGTTTGTTTGCTTGTGGGAGTGGAAGTTAAGGTTTAGATCGTGCGGCTCTAAATCATACGACGGACCGGGACTCTGTTGCATGATCTGGGACTAGGCCTAGAATATTTTTGGTTGGGTCTCGTTCTCTATTGGTTGGCTGGGTGTAGGTATAATGTGATAGACTGAGGTCCAGTATCCCCGCTGTGGAGGATCCTTCATGGGAACCTTCTTCTTCTTCTTCTTCTTCTTCTTCTTCTTCTTCTTCTTCTTCTTCTTCTTCTTCTTCTTCTTCCCTCACTTCTCGATCTTCTATCTCTCTCTTTCTCTCTCTCTCTTCTTCTTCCCTCTCTCTCTCTCTCTCTCTCTACCTCCCCCCCCCCTCTCTCTCTCTCTCTCTCTCTCTCTCTCTCTCTCTCTCTCTCTCTCTCTCTCTCTCTCTCTCTCTCTCTCGTTCCTTCATTTCTTTTACACTTTAAATGCCAGTGCTGTGGATATCAAGATGACTTTTATGTATACGTATGATATCCCGCTGTGTGCTAGCTAGACCTCTGTCGCCTACGTAATGTTACCGGCCGTCCTGGTCATTGTGACCCTATAAAACGGGTCAATAGCATGTTTCCGATGACAATGGGCGCTTCACTCAGTCATGGAACTTAAAACAGATAGGCGCACACACTCCAACACAATGGTCTGTCTCAAGGGGGCAGCGCAGAGGGAGAGAGCCAACACAACAAGACGATGTGAAATGTGAAAATTGATAGCAGCATACAGTCAACAGGGTGTCATGGCTTCTCCTTTGATCATTAGTGAAGGCATTCGTAATTATTATTGAATAGCGAGTTTGAATCAGGCACAAAATAAACCACCTGTCCAGCCTTGCTACTTTGTTACTTCGACGCTCTTTAGATACCCCTTCGGGAATTTCCAAGTGCAGTTCAACATAATGTGCTGATTGTTGCTCTTGCCCCATCAAGACACCGAGCTAAAAACCATCGATCACAGCCATAACACCTAAGATAAGATAAACTTAATTGCTCCTCAAGGAAAAATTGTCCTGGATTAACAGTACATTGAGCAAACAGTGCGACAATACTTGTTATGAGCATAGCTGTCTTACTCTCGCTCTCTCTCTCTCTCTCTCTCTCTCTCTCTCTCTCTCTCTCTCTCTCTCTCTCTCTTACACACACACACTCTCTCTCTCTCTATCTGTTACATTTTAATGCTTTACTGACCTTACCCATATTTCACCCCAAACCCACCCCCGAAGAAAAGGATCTGAAGATGTCTAGATTAGAGTTTTGGGTTCTTAGTGTACAAGTGAATAGATGATATTTTTATATCACCCTGTGTTAGAACGGTCTAGGGACGTGATTATGATAAAACAGAGGTTGGAAATTATATTACTGTGTATAGAGCTTCAAAATGTCAGTTAAAAGGTTTTTCTTGTTGTTGTTATGGGTTTTTCTGATTTTGTTTCGTTTGTCGTGTTGTTGTTTTTTTTTTCATCTTGTATTGTTTGTTTGTTTGTTTTGTGGTTAGATGGGATGGTTGGTTTTTTTAGGTCCATCTCTTACATCTTCAAGTATATCGTGGACGAGTCCCAAGGCTAACGATCAAAATGTTATAAAGACTGCCGCACAGAGACAAAAATGGGTTACCAGGACTTTTATCTGTGATCATTTTCACAGTAATTTTTTTGCTTGCAACAAAATGTGTGATATATCATATTTCAGGCAATCTTCATTATATAAATCCAACATGATCGTTTATTAGCTTAAGGCCGCGTTTTACTCTAGACTGACTTGTATTTAGTTTTTAGCTTTTATCAATAATAACCTTAAATCCGCGCGATGTTTACCCTTCTCTTTCTTTCCCTAAGTTTAACTACTGATAAGTAACTTAATCCAAAGAAAACCGAAACGAAATTTTTTGCTGACCATTGGGCTAATGATGAGGCCATGCTCTTTAGAATTCTCATCAGTCTAGCACTACGACCGTCACATTAATGTACAGACCAGATCTCTAAAACTAATATAAAATTGTTTCTAGTTGTGTTCAGAAACACAGTTTTCACAATTATCTTCTTGGTAATAAGCTTTTGGCAGTGGCAATAAACACAGGAGATATGCACTGTCTTGTGACGAGTTCAACGCTATGTTAAATGTTTACATGAACAAGGACCCCCAATCCTCTTCACCACGACCTCCATTTTATTTCTCTAATGTCTTGTGCTGACAAGTCCAAACAGTGGTAGCGGTTTCGGTCAGAAATAGTGCCAATCGAGTCCACGCTTGGCCGACCATGTGTGGCAAGAGGTTTGACCTCAGCCATTGAACTAGCGGTCAGCGCTGTGCACTCGAGAAGCGGCCTGAGACGTTGAGAAAATAAAACGCCTCGAATCAGTGAGTCGTCTAGAGCGGGCATGAAGAGCACAACTTAATTTCTTCGACTGTTCCTCATTGACAAGGCTCTCCGCGCATGCTTAACTTCATGGAAGGGCTCCTGATCAATTAACCTTCGAATAGTTGATTGGGCGCCCGGTCTACTCATGTACCTTTCGAGAAGAGGGAACGTACAGAATGTCCTATCTACCTCTGTTCTTTGGTGGACAGGAGCTGACTCGTAGGCATCGGAAAGATTAAATAAGAAATAGAATTTTTTTAAAAAATGAAGGCCTGATTCTCTGAAACTAATTAGAATCCAGACTGTTATCCAAGTAGGGATAGTGAACGATGGTGCATTGTTAGGCAGTTATCGTTTGAATAAAACAGAATGGGTCGAAGATTAACATTTTTTAAAGACAACTTTTAAGTTTTTGGCAAAGATTACGGTATAAGATAAGTAAGATGATTTGTCGAGATAATGGTTGCTGTGTATTTTTTAAATTTTTTCTATAAATTATAAATGTGTAATTTAGACAATATGTGACCGTCAAAACAGTCTAACTTTTCTTTTTTTTTCTTTTAAATATAATGCAGAGGGTCATGGTTTGGCAAGTTCAGCTTGTCTTAAATGGCGATTAATCCGAAGACGTTCTCAAACTAAGATACTTTCTATCCAGTTCTGCTCGCTTTCAAGGCCATTAATTTGTGATTCTCTCATATATAGCCCGGTTTGTGATTTTTTTAGAAAGGTCGATGATGAAAACTAGTTGGCCGAGTGTCCTGCAGCTTTCAAAATCCCGCAGTAAAAAATTAATGGTCTAGCTAGCTCAGTGTTCGGGAAGGGGGGGGGGTTTAGTAATACGCGAGGGTTTTTGGCTTTGAGGACTCTTAATTTTGCGGTCTTTGGGTTTGAATGTCTCCTTGTCAAGCACGTTTGGTTTGATGACAGCCCCTGTCCCTCTCACCGCTATGGCACTGACTCACGAAGATATTTTCTCTATTGTACTGTTTTCTTCTTTCCACGCAACAACTTTCCTCAACACGTGTGGTTCTGGTGCACAGCTTTGCGATTGATGCGATGAGGAGGTTAAAGGAATTGCAACGTTTTTCGCTACTTGCTCCAACTGCCATAAATGTAATCAAATAGTTTCGTCTACAAAGTTCTCTTTTGCGTTTACTTGTCCTTTTGAAAATTGAATTTCTTCTTCTTCAACCTGCCCATCATCGACATCGTCAATGTTCTTGTGTATAGCGTGTTTGTTTTGTTTTTTCATGTTTAAATGTACATTTTTTTTAAACCAGTTATGATCTTTTGGATGGTGTTTTTTCGGCGCTTTTCTTTCTTTAGTCTTTAGCATTTATTCCTTAATGATTTGTAATTCGCTGTGACCGCGCAATTTTATTCTGATGGTGAACGATATGGCAGCGTGCTTCCCAATTTGCGCAATTAAAAGAATTATCTTGGTTTATATTTATTGCATTACTTTATAGTTAGATTGTTATATATCATATGAGGTATATAAAGGAATTGAAACAACCACAGAAAAAATATGACAAAGTGTCTCAAAGAGATCTTAAGCAAAAAACGAGTCACATTTTCGTTGCTTTCATGGAAAAGAAGTGGGGAGGGGGGGGGGTTAATACAGCTATTGATTTGTGAACTACTCGTAAAATCAATAAATTTTCCAAGTGCGTCTTAACGTTATAGTGTCTCTTGGAAAAGACAATACTGCCGCTAATCGCAAATCGAACTTTGATGAGCGTTGATGCGACATTATGAGTAAATTGAATACATTTTCTCTCTTGTAAATATTTTTATATTTTGGTACGGAAAAAAAGAAATTGTAACCATGCCAGTATAGGAAAATTTGTTTTAAGAATGATTATCTTATAACTTACGTACAATTATTTTCAACCGAATTATAAATTGCTTTTTTAATTTACAGAGAGAGAGAAAAACATAAGAAACAAATCTGAGAGAAAAAAAAAGTATGACTGGATGTTTCTCTCTCTCTCTCTCTCTCTCTCTCTCTCTCTCTCTCTCTCTCTCTCTCTCTCTCTTCCCCTCCCCCCTCCCCCCCCCCCCTCCCCCTATTCCCTCTCTCGGAAACATTACCTAGGAGTGTAATAAACAATTGAATGATTAAATTTCCTGATTTATTCTTTTATGCAGTAAAAACCCTCGCTTACCTCCAGGAATAATGGTGCGGTTATATTGTGAGAGCAGTCTGTCTAAGGCACTGCGAGACTTTCTTGGATGTTTGGGGCTACAATAATCAATGTTCCCTTTGAAATTCCCTTTGTTTCACGAGCTGAGCTGAGTGCCCGCAGCCAAGTTCCTCTCGTCACTCAATGTCAGATGAGGCCGATCTGATGTGGGATACAGTTATTGTTCAGTAATTATTTATATAAACAGGCTCTGATCGATTTTCCCTTGTATTTCTGCCTTTCTCTGTTTATGGCTCTCTCCTGTAGAGTGTTTTAAAGGAGCGTTGTATTGATTGTGTGCAATTGTGGTAGAGTACTCAGACATCTACATCCTCTCTACTCTTCCGAGGACCTGTCGTTGACATCTGTCGAGTAGGGTTATTGGTTTGGGTGATGCGCGTCTGCATTTCGGGGTTTGTATGTCTGTTTGTTTATTTTTTGTTGTTGTTGTTTTTGCATATGACAGCTTTTTACATGCAATTTGATTTGGTTGAGCAACAGAGCGTTGTTTTTATTGTTTTCTGCTCTTTAATGTTCCAAGTTTGTTTCTTGTTGTTTTGTTTTTTATTCAAATCTCAAACCTTTGTGTGCTTCCTAAGAAGCTTGAGTAAGTTCCAAGCAATGTTTTTGCTGCATATTTGTAACAATTAGATCTAAATTGCCTATCTTACAAAAACGTTTGTATATCAGACTTACACGTTGTAGTTGAAACTTCAAACACGGAGGTTTGTATTCTGAGTTATTTTAAAACCAACAAAGTCTCATGCTCCAAAATAGTCGAAAGTTGTATTCCAAAATAGAATTGGTAGAAATGGGTAGAAAGGTAGTCGCTTGACTCTATCTGGTATTATATTTCCGAACACCGTGCCCCTTTTGCTTGTTGTTGTTCTTCTTCTTTTTCTTCTTATTTTTCTTCTTCTTCTTCTTCTTCTTCTTCTTATTATTATTATTATTATTATTATTATTATTATTATTATTATTATTATTATTATTATTATTATTATTATTATTATAGGAACCCATAATAAACTGCCTTTCTTGTCCGGGAGAAAAGAAACCCAACGAATGAGAATTCGGGTATGCCATTTGTTTTTACGTTAAAGGATAGAAAATTCTTTATCTAAGTGTTGAAAATCATTTGTCCAGAACCCATCGCACTAATGATCCTCTTGAAATGGGATTTGTTTAAAAAAAAAAGGGGGGGGGGTTATGGATGTGGTTTCCTTTTCCCTGGAGAAAGAACTAATATTGAAATACAATTTGGCAGAGAAAAAATGTTCCGGATAAAAATTGTCAAAAAGATATGACACATTTTTGTCTTGTTTCTTTGTTCTTGAATAAGCATTACAAGATGTGAAAAGAAAAACTACGATACTACGATAATCCCATATTGTTGATTTGTAATTTTTTTTTAAACACACAAACTCACACACACACACACACACACACACACACACAAGCAACAGGGATGGTAAATGCACTTAGATTTGTGTCAAAGTAAAAGCAGGGGATACGTGGCATTTTAGGAACTTGTGTTGTTGTTTCTTTGCTTATGTTTTTTGTTGTTGTTTTGTTTTGTTTTTTACTGCTTTCCTTTTTGTATTTGGACCAATTTAATTGTCGTGTGACTTAATAAAAGCTTTGATGTTCAGAGACTTTTTAACTTTGCGCTTCATACATCTGCACCTGGCAATGTCTTTGCGAACTAAAAAATGATGCAGCGTTAATTTAGAAACGCTGAGCCGTAGAGAACGCTGAAGCGACTTATTATGAAAGCATTCAAATTCATTTTACATAAGTAGTGTTGCCAGAGCAAATTTTACGCGATATTGATCGATAGTTCTCAAACGCGCGTACTCAGAACACGCGATACCTTTCTTTCTATAGCTTAGGGAATCGGATCCTTGGCAGGGAAATAGTGTGATTGTTTTTATGTTGGCTGCATTTTTGCTCTCTCTTGTTCCAATTTAATTTATTTTGGTTTAATGGAAGGGGATTTGGAGACACATGTATAGTGAATTTCGGCATAAATTATTTGTATACCCCTTATTGTACCTTTGCGTTATTTGTGAGAGAACCGGAGAAAAAGAGCGAGAGAGATAAAATTAGCGAGACCAACTGACATGTACATTTTAAAGATCTTGCTGATGTTAAAGATTGGTGAATTGGTTGCTTAGTTAGTTGGTTTCTGAACTCCTAATGTCAAACACTTGGCTATATTGCGGTTCATTTGCGAATTTATTTAGATTTTTAAAAAGTGATTATAAAGTTGGCAGTATAATTTTTGTAATATAGTTAAAGAGATAGAATTTAAACAGTATCGTTTAAATTGGCTTGCTGGTAAGAAATGTAATAAGTTGTCCTTAAAGTTAGAACCAAATTATATGCCATACAGAACTATGCATATATATAACTTTCGTATACACATCAAACCTCGTGCCAAGAATTCAGTTGTCCTTAAAGTTAGAATCAAATCATATAATTTGATTACTTTCGTATACATATCAAACCTCGGGTCAAGCTAGTTCTTATCTCGTGTATTATTGATGATTAATGACAACAGTAAATGTACGTTTCAACAAAATATCACTTATAGTATTAAATGTAAAGTATACATGTACTGATTTTCTAAAAAATTAAGCCCACTTATAGGCTAACCAAAGTTCCCCTATCCCTCGAGAGAGAATTTTACTAGAAATACAGAAATGGCTTTTTCCTATAGCTCTTAAAACCATTATTAATTTTGAGTTCCTGGATAAATTTTTTTTATTTACTAATAAAAAGTCGTTAGGATATGACGGGCTCACAGTAAGATTACGTCTATCAGATTTCTAAATGGATGGCATGGTAGGAAAAACAGCTAGAGTATTGATAGTGAAAAGGCAATCGTTTCTTTTTATATTCTCGTACGAATGAGATAAGAATAATCCTTATGAATTGTCTTCAGCATTGGCAGTGCCGGAGAGAAGTCACGCTTTCTAATATGGATATTTTTTCAGAACATGAAGGAAACGCTACACACATTGGTTGTTAATTTCAAGATGCTTGAGAACAAGGATATTAAATTTATCATGATTCTCCTACGAGACTCTCACACACACACTTTCACCTCTCTCTCTCTCTCTCTCTCTCTCTCTCTCTCTCTCTCTCTCTCTCTCTCTTTCTGTTTTTTTACATGATATACCCCACTCTCTCGATGCCCACGGCGAGCCACGTTTGCCCTTTTCGCTTTTACTGTATCCTTTATGAATGCAATACATTTCTTAGGTGAGTTGGCGTATGAGAAAGTATTATTATTATTGTTTTCCTTTTTCCCCATAGTTGTCGTTTTTGTTTCATTGTCAAGCATTTGCGTCTCACATATGATGCTAGAATGATGCATTCCAAGCCTCAGCCTATTTGAAAAAAAGGATTTCTAGATGAAATTACAGCCTGCGAAATGAATTTTAGAAATGAAAAAGTGAACGTCCTCGTAGTGATATAAATCGAATTTGTTTATCTTAGAGGCATTAATCGTAATTAGTTACTTATCAATGTCGTAAAGTGACAATTTCAGACTTCAAATATATGAGATATAAGAAAGACGAACGAGACGAAGTTTTCGGATGAGAGGGGCGCATTGTGTTTATTTTTTCATTTTTTTTTCTCTTTCCTAGGTAACACTTTTCTTCATTACTTAATGATTCTTTTTAATATTAGCCATGGTGCTGTTTCAACAATTGTCACCTGCAGAGGCAGGACGAATGGTGCTAAAAGCAGCTATTGATTCAGAATGCTGTTATTTATTTATTTAAAATCTCGTTTCGGCCTATTAGATGTAGTGAATGATTTAGGGAGACACAAATCGAAAACAAGATCAGTGGGAGTAACTGGTCTGAATCGATAGAAGTTTCCATGCCTACCAGCTTAGCGAGACTGTAACGTTGTGACAACGGTATTCCGCCAAGTCCTGTGTACATACACGTAGTTTACTCTACCTCGGAGTGAGCCAAACAGTGCGGCACGAATCGCACTTAACGGCAGCTTCGGAATTTTGGGGTGTTCAGTTTTCAGTCTCTCTTTGTCTTCCTTTACTCATGAGTGGAATGTATGTTTATTGAGCATATGTATACACGGATATGTGAGTTTAGTCATACATGTACCATTAATATTTTATTTTGGCATGTAATTATGTGTTTAAGTTTCATAATTGTTATTTAAATGCACATGCATTTTTAATGCTTTTTAGCTATAGTATTACATTAGTATGCTGTTTTGTTAATACTAGCATTTTAATTAAGTACATTTTTTTTCAATTATGTATTTTTGTCGTAAAGCGCTCTGAGCCTAAGTGTGTTTGGGGTAGAACGCTGAAGAAACAAAGAAACAAGGTTTATTATTTTACTTATAGATGTTTATCGCCCCTGTACCAGTACTACCATTTTTAAGTACATGCTAAGGTGGATTGGATTTTTTTTTTCTTCGATGTGTTTGAACATTTTTCTGCAAATTCTTCTCTCGTGTTCATTCAAACCCGTTTGCTAGGTTTTCCATCGGAGTCCTTACTTGCCATGCCTAATTTTAATGGGGTTTTTTTTTTTTTGTCACAACCACGTCGACGAGACAAGAAAATGCCGATTCCATTCTTTTCAAAACTAGCTTCAACACTCTCTGTCTATATCTCTCTCTCTCTATAATTCAAATTCAAATTCAAATTCAAATTCAATTTTATTCAGTCAATGTGTGTTACATCGAAAATATATAATGTTGAATGTGACATCTTCAAAAGAAATTACATTAGGCCTACAATAATAGTGAGACACCACAATGAAAATTAATAGAATTATACACAGACTACGCTTTAAAACTAGTTACATTATCTTTATATCACCAGTGCTTTTTATGGCAATGGCCATACTGTCTGTCTATGTCTCTCTGTCTGTCTCTCCATCTCTGTCTCTCACTCATGTTTCTAGGCTAATAGCAGTTAATGTCCCTGTTCCTCCTCCTCCTCCTCCTCCTCCTCCTGCTCTTCCTCCATCTGCTCTCCCTCCACCCTTCTGCTGTTCTACCCCACTGTTACCGCGCCATGATAGCCACGTTAAGTTGTCACACATTAGCCTTTGGAGACCCGTCGCCGTATAGGAGCCTCCTTAGAATATATGAGACTTTCAACTAGGGGATCCTACTTGGAATATATGAGACTTTCAACTAGGAGATCCTACTTGGAATATATGAGACTTTCAACTAAGAGGTCCTCCTTGGATTATATG
>RQTK01000215.1:458711-501818 GCA_003991915.1 Elysia chlorotica | reverse complement strand
TTTTTCAAGCAGTTTCCCCTGCAGTTTTTTATTTTGGTGAGGGAGTGGCTAGCAGTAGTGATACATCCGTGCCTTATATTGTAATACTATACTCGAATGGTGCCTGAGGAGATTTGTTGAGCATTTATTTCTCTCTTTATTTATTTGTATTTAAATTTTAATCGATTCTATTTTTCAATAGGCTCTGAATCAGTTCAGTAGAATTACATTTTCTTCTCTCATTTTCTTTTTGTCTCAAAACAAAACAAAAACAAAAACAAAAAGAGCTTCAGATGTTAAGTTTATGAGTCAAAGACCCTGGATAGCTATATAAATTGACAATTTTATTGCGTAATTTCTTTCTATAAAATCAATGTAAGTTTGCATATACATGCTGACTTAAGCCTCTCTTTGTACATGCGGTTATTAAAATATATGTTAAAAAGACAGTTTCGAGCTTCCAAGTATGATTGCTCAACCATCACCACTCGGGGTTTAAAAAACTATATTTTATTAATCACCAAGCAAAATATTCAAATTGAACAAAATGTCTACGTTCTTATGACCAGGTGCGTTGCGTTCGCATGATGAGGGCATTCGATGCAGCACGCGCACTCATCTTTCAAGCTTCTCTTTTTTCCCTCCTGACGTGATAGACAGTTATTAATTTCCCCCTCTCTTGGCATCGCCATCGAGTTTAGATACGCACGTCAGCATGTAAAGCCCTATGGAATAGACCCTATGTGTTAGACACCCCCCTCTAAAATAATGTGATTGAGTGGCGGCAGCCGCATCCCAATAAAGCTAAAGTTTGAAAGCTTTTAGTTCAACGCCAGGAGACCTAGGTTCGTTGTAGAGAGCAGGAACCAAAATTGAGCCTTCAATGCGCTTGGCACCTCTGGTGGAAGAAGCCTATAATTATTATTAAAATAATATTAGTTTCAAATACCTTTTGGTGCTGTGGCAATTTTACTTTTATGTGCGTTTGGCTGTATAATGTTCAAAATGAAATGGCTTTCGTATAAATAATCTTTACTTAAGTTCTATTTTGATTAATGTAAATTGTACATTGTTACAGTTTTAAAGTTCTATAAGCTATATTAAAGTTTGAGTTAACTTTAGTTCCAGATTATTTTTGTTAGTTTACAACTATATCCCTGGAGCCCAATAATAGATGCACTTGGGTGAATTTATTCTCTCAGAACAGAACGATACTGACTTTTTTTTCCCTCTACCCTAAAAAAAACATGTTGTGAAAGCGAAGGCGAATGTCTATCTGTTTATCTCTCTATTTCTTTCTCTTCATCTACGCTCGTCTTCCAATCTATCTACTCAGCCATCTTTAGTTTTATCATTCACAAAATTTCTTATCGTTACATATTTATATAGCTGCACAGTTCTCTGATTATCACCTCTGCCTCTCGCCCTCTCCATTCCACTGCTATCCTTGCACTTGTTCACAACTCCCATTATCATAATCTCAAGTTGAGTCGCCTTTCCCTTGACAGCATTGTTAGCTTCCACTAGTTTGGAGAAGGCATCTCTTGCCTGGTCTTGCTTTGGAAAAGGAAACTGAGTGGCCGCACGCCCGTCCGGCAAACACTCTCGTCTCAATAGTCACTATTTGTTGGTTTGCTAAGCACCTTTGATACCCACGATGTTTGGCTTTTTTTTTCCTTTCTGTGTATGGCCTGGCCGTTTTCCTTATAGAAATGGCTTTTTGAGTGCAGTTATTTGTCCTGTCTTTCTTAAAGTATTTTTTAAAACTCGGTTGTATCTGTGTGTAGTATTGGCTTGGTGCCGCCGTTGTTTAAACATTCTACCATCAACTTTAAGTGTTTTTCTGAGAACTTTAAATTCCTTGATTTTGCTCGAATCTTTAATGGGTTTTTTTAAATACTATTATTATTAGTATTAGTAGTAGTAGTAGTAGTAGTAGTAGTAGTAGTAGTAGTAGTAGTAGTAGTAGTAGTAGTAGTAGTAGTAGTAGTAGTAGTAGTAGTAGTAGTAGTAGTAGTAGTAGTAGTAGTAGTAGTAGTAGTAGTAGTAGTAGTAGTAGTAGTAGTAGTAGTAGTAGTAGTAGTAGTAGTAGTAGTAGTAGTAGTAGTAGTAGTAGTAGTAGTAGTAGTAGTAGTAGTAGTAGTAGTAGTAGTAGTAGTAGTAGTAGTAGTAGTAGTAGTAGTAGTAGTAGTAGTAGAAGTAGAAAGTTACTCATTCACAATTCAGCTAAGGTACTTGGATTCTGGAAATTGATCCAGGAGTTATTCAATAAAGTCCTGTGCAGTGGGGCATTAACTCAAGGTGTTCTTGTGTGTGTAATTATTGGGCAGATCAATCAATCGATCACTTAGCCAAAAGATTATGCAACGATCATAAAGTGTAGTCAGTCGTGCGAAGAAATTGCTGTTTTACTTAAATATTGCTCTATTGTCTTTTTTATATAGGGTGAAATAGCATAACTGCCACCTGCCAGTCTGCAAGTCGACCAAATGTTGCCAATCGTATTTTTGTTTAAATAAGTAAAACGGTGTTCATCAGCTTAAAGCTACATCGCAGATATTTCTCGAACAATTTTGTTTCTTACCATTCCTGCGCACAAACTAGCAAACTTAGTAGTAGTACTAGTAGTGGTAATATTATTATTATTATTATTAGTAGTAGTAGTAGTAGTAGTAGTAGTAGTAGTAGTAGTAGTAGTAGTAGTAGTAGTAGTAGTAGTAGTAGTAGTAGTAGTAGTAGTAGTAGTAGTAGTAGTAGTAGTAGTAGTAGTAGTAGTAGTAGTAGTAGTGGTGAAACTGCTAAAAAATTATTAATGGTTTTGTACTTGCCATTTGTCGTTGCTTTTGTTTCGTTTATTTTTTTCGGGGGGTGTGTGGGGGGGGGGGGGGGGTGGGGGGGGGGGCTGCTGTTATTGTAGCGGAATACTTCATCGTGTAAAATTTCCTCAAGTGGTTTTGTGTCTTAGATCGTTATATGGGAAAAGAGGGTGAAAACGAACTGACGAAGTGAACATATGGAAAGGGGTAGTAGTTACTGCCATTTGTCGATGAGGCTGCTCTACCTTTAAACACCAATGTGGTGGGCGCTACCATTTTCTTCACCCCTTCATTATTTTTGCATATTTATTTTACATTTGAATTGAAAATAGTTTGTGGCTAGGACATCACAATGGCCTTTGCCGGGAATAAGATAATACAGATGTACAAACAGTGTATGGTCTGGTAGATCTGGTTTTAATTACCTGCCACAGCAGCAGCTGTTGCCGCATGAGAGTGAACTAAACTTAATAAGAAAAGAAGAAACACGTGAGTGGGACAAATTACTGACTAGGAAGAATAGGCAGCTTCTATGGTGCTTATAGGTTTCAAGATTCCCTCTGACGTAATATTGCATTTTTTCAAGAGGAGTAAAGCGATTTATCTCACTCATCGATCAGATCTGTTCACCGTCGCATGAAACATGTGGGAGAGAGAGAGAGAGAGAGAGAGAGAGAGAGAGAGAGAAAATGTACAACAGTATTTTATTAATAGGAGCAATTTTCAGTTTGGAGAGCCTGGGAAGATATCTTTCTCTGATAAAAGAAAAATATAGTTTTCATGGCCATTCAATAGAGGCTGCATAGCTAAGACAACGTCATGGAGGCAATTTGTGCAAATAAGAGGCCATTCGGATCTCACTAAATCTATTGTCGGTTAGTTGGCTTTGGCATAATTGAGACTAATTAATGAAGGACGAAATGTCAACATTGCTTAATAAACAGTTCAGAATCTATGTGCGCTTGGCTTTTTTATATTTAATCAAATATGTCCTTACGTGGGCATTTGAATAAGAAAAGGAAAACTTATTATTTATTGACGATAGAACTTCAGAGCCTTCAGTGTAGGAGGGGACAATTTTGTTTCATGACTATGCCTTTAAAAAAAACGTAGAGATTTATTTATGAATATGGGTATTTCATATATGAAAACTGATTGCTACAGGAAGTAATGTGTACTAAGTGTCTTCGATATACAACAAAGAAAACTAATCTTTTTTCTTTCTTTCTCTTGTTTTCTTGTTTGTGTGTTATTGTTTGTTTGTTTTTTTTTTGTTGTTTTTTTTTGCTTTTTCTTGCCAATGATCTGCTTTTTTGTTGGATTTTGTCAATGTTCAGCATTTATTTTGTTATCTTTTTGCCAATGTTTTGTATAAATGCGCGCCTCTAGTTGATCAATAATTATTTTATGCAGTTTTACTCTGTACAATGAAGATAGTGTTTCCTCTGGCTGACAGTCATGTAAAAAACTGTTAAGCTAAACCACACACGCCCCACCCATATCATGAGTGTATGCACTGTCCTCACTCTTACCTTTTCCCCTCCTTGACTATCAGAGCAGTAATTGATTTCTCCAATTATAATCTCTTCATTCAAATGCATAATTAAAGGCAATAACAAATGCATTGAAGGATTGAATGGGCAACAGACAAAGAACTAAAATTATAGAGTTTCTGTTTTATGGGCAGAAAGAGGGGGGAGGGGGTTACCGGTTATTTTTCTTCTATTTGAGTGATTTAAAATAATTATTCACATTTTCTTTTTGACACAGGTAGGGATATTCAGTACAATCTGTTGACATTAAAATTCCCTCTTTTTGCAAACCTTTTCTAATTGTTTGTTTGTTTGTGTGTTTTTGTTTCAGTTGTCTTGGGGAGGGAGTGTTGTTTTCTTGAGTGGAAATAGTGAATGTGCATTTAGCACAAGATAAAGTTGAAACGTGAAATTGTACAGTCTGTCCTTGCATGAAAATCAACAGGAATCTTTTTAAATTTTGCTTTTTGTTTTTGCTGGAGGAATGTTTTCTCGTCACGCCAGAACACTTGAGAAGAAACGACGTGAATGTGGGCTTTGTATCTGTAGGGCCTTTTTGGAAGGTTAGTTTAGGTTTTATCTTATCACTCCTACCCTGACTAACATGGTCTCAAGTTTGATCCCCATTTTATACCGATTGTGTAAACTACAAACACGTACGCTAACCATCTATGTATAGAGCATAGGTTTGCATTGCAACCAAATCTATTTTCTTGGCCCTTACACCGTTTAAATTCCTTTGCCGTCCACATTTCGAGACTGGCTGTGTGGTGCAGACTGAATAATTTTAGTGTCCCTCTTACAGCCTGTCTAAGTCTTGCCCTCATGTCTCGGCAATGTATCTGTGGCTGTTTGTCCAGCTTTATTATCTTTCCCTGATATGGGATGCACGGTGTCCTTGGTTTAAGTGTTTGAAAATGTTTTCACCCTCTCTCATAGATCAGAGACTTTGTTGCTTCATTCGAATTGATATTTTAAACATTATAAATTATACTGAAGGTTTTAAAGTGTATTCTTCAAAGACCGCTATTTTTTAAGGTTGTATAACTTATACCTAACGTTTACATGTTTTCCCTACCTCTCCCTGCAAACTTTTACGAAACAGTTAATTGAGGGGGGGGGGGGTCCTTGTGTACTTGATATAGATCAAGGAAGACACCGTGTATTACAAAAACAATTAAGGATTTTGGTGTTGTTGGGGTGGAAGCGTTTTATAGATTTATACAAAATGGCTCTATGAAGAAATTGTAAACGTACACCCAGAGATGCATATTTATCAACACACGAGAAAAATTTGCACAATATGCTACCGTTGTTTATTTAATTGTGTGTGTGTGTCTGTCTGTGCTGACATCGATTTCGATTTAACACGCATTGTAAGCGTTATCTTTTCCTTCGGTTTAGCAAAAGGTGAAACTATAAGAGAGAGAGAGAGAGAGAGATGAAAAGGGGGGGGGTGGAGAGGAGGGGTGGAGAGGAGAGAGTAGAGTAAATAAAAAATGGCAGATCACAGTCAACGTTCTATGCTTTGCACGATGAACCTGATATGTTAAAACTTGTAACTCAAGGCATGTCGTAGAATTGGGATGTCCCCCGCCATGTAGCCCTTGTCACCTGGACAAACTCATCTGTAAGTGACCTTGTGGTATGTCAGAGTTGGATGGTTACCGAAATTCCTGATGAGCAAACAAAGCATCCCCATAGGTAAGCTCAGATCAGCACAAACTGGCCGACCCCAGCAATGCAAATCCTATCATTATTTAATACTATGATTAGTTGAGGGATAGTTCTTTGTTACGTCACTGGCCGATACCTTGCTGACATATTTCCACATTTCAATGGTTAGAATTTTCAGATTAAATACTTATATTGCTTTACACATCTCTATCAAGTATAATATACCAACTCGCTGAATTGTATTTAGTATTATATACAGATTTTTTTTTAAACTAATTAGGGAGATATATTTCTCTGCTCTTTTTGTCTATCTTTCTCTCTCTCTAGCTCTCTCTTTTGTTTTGTTTTTCCTCGTTCTGCTTGTCCTGTGTGTCTGTCTTTTTTTAACCCCTGTCATAAGCGCACATCTTTTTTTTAACCTTATCGTGTTTGTTTTCTTTGCTTCTTTTCTTTTTCATTTTTATGCCCACCAACTTTCTTATAATTACCATTTCAAAAACATGCTATTAGTCTCAGAAAATTAAAACAGAATTATATTTGCTTTATATTGACTCGTTTATTTTTACGGCATTATAAGGTCAATAGAAGGGGATTGTGTTCAGTCATTCGTTTGTGACAGTTTGAAAAGATCCAATTTGAGGAAACTGGCGTCCACACCTCATCCATGAAGAAAATGTAGTCTTTTTCTCACTTGCTCCCTCTGTTTCTTTCTCTTTCTTTCCTCGGGGAGTGGTTGGTTTGGAGATTCAAAAGTTTATAAGGACATAAATATCAGAAAGGGCGCGATAAATAAAATTAAATTTTCTGTATAAAGGAAAAGCCTTCTAGTGGGTTGCTAGATTTATTTTGGTTCCTTGTTTCTCTATATGTCTAATAAGAAATCGTATCATACTTGTAACTTTTTCCTTTGTCAATAGCAACCGAAGAGCCAAACGTTGAAAAAATATAATATGCTTCTCACTTGAAAATAAATCAGATTATATGTAAACTTTTGAAATAGTGCATTCCTCTTAACTTGATCTAACTCCTATCAGCTGTGTCAGTTCAGCGTCAGAGAGGTTTGCCCAACACTGCAAACAGTAAATAGCTCTTGGAGGTTTGTTGAGGTTGAGGCCGAACTTCTTGGTTAACCCACCTGTCCCTACCTCTTGCAGTGGTTTGTCAGTAACGCCACCTAGTGATGACAATCTCTCTATCTCTTTATATAATTCTCTCTCTTTCTCTTTCTCTCTCTCTCTCTCTCTCTCTCTCTCTCTCTCTCTCTCTCTCTCTCCCTTCAAAATCAGTACTTGAATGTTTGAAAAGTTTTGAAGGATGCTTTTCTTATGATTAACTGGAATAGACATATCCAATTTATCATTTCGTATGATTCTCAAAGGTAGATTTAGATATAGTTTAGGGTATCTAAGAAAAATAAAAACGTTAATTTTACCGGTACTCTATGTTGTATTTGAAACCGTATTTGCGTTACCCGCGTTGCCTTACAAAATTCCTAAGTGGTAAGTGTATTTCGTTTTGTATCTAGCAGTCAGGTTGGAATCTAGTTAATCATTTGCGTAAGGGTTTTAGGGAAATGTCTCTAGGAATGGTGGAGCTCCTTCAGACTGAAAAGCTTTGTGTACACCGAGTTTATGTTTAATGTATTATTGCGGAGCTTCAAACATCGCGACTGAGCACCCACATTATCGTATGCACTTAGATAGATCTGAGTTCAAATTTTTTAATTAGATTCATGCATTAGAGGATCAAGTTCACCTTCATCACATTCGCTCCTTTTTCCCTAGCCGGGTCCTCAGCAGAATCCAATCATCTGTCTATGTCCGGCGTATCATAATAGTAACGTAGTGTGCGTTTCATGGGAACAGACGGCCGCCTGACATAGTTTTATGGAGTGATCGGTAGAGTTGGTGGATTTTCCTGTCAATCATCCTGCCTCAGTATGGAGATCCGTGACTAAAGCAAAGATGTATGCTCGTTGTGTTGTAGTAATGATTTGCCGAAGTCACCAACCTATATCTTGCCATGCCTAATTTTAATGGGTTTTTTTTTTTTTTGTCACAACCACGTCGACGAGACAAGAAAATGCCGATTCCATTCTTTTCAAAACTAGCTTCAACACACCAAAACACCAGCACTAGGTCTATGTTAATAACGAAGTTCATTAACCAACTTTGAATTTTGGCATTATAGAAATGTAATATTGTTGATTGTATTATTATTATTATTATTATTATTATTATTATTATTATTATTATTATTATTATTATTATTATTATTTTCATCATCACTACACCGCAAAAGGAGAGTATGGTTTAAAAAGTATTGGGAGTTTTGTTTTGTTTTGTTGTTATTTTTGTGGGTGTGTTTTGTTTTTTTAATTAGATTCATGCATTAGAGGATCAAGTTCACCTTCATCACATTCGCTCCTTTTTCCCTAGCCGGGTCCTCAGCAGAATCCAATCATCTGTCTATGTCCGGCGTATCATAATAGTAACGTAGTGTGCGTTTCATGGGAACAGACGGCCGCCTGACATAGTTTTATGGAGTGATCGGTAGAGTTGGTGGATTTTCCTGTCAATCATCCTGCCTCAGTATGGAGATCCGTGACTAAAGCAAAGATGTATGCTCGTTGTGTTGTAGTAATGATTTGCCGAAGTCACCAACCTATATATATATAATTATACGCTCTGACGTTGGTATTCACATTAATTCGAGATGAATGTTAATGGCCTGTGTTCTGGGTTTATATTTCACTACATACGTGCATAATTAAATTGCCTCAACGTTCTAGGGTAAGTTAACCGACTAGCGGACGGTCGCCGTTAAGTGCGGAGTGTATGCAGAAGTTCTGTGGTGTTTGGTAAGCCTTGAGTACAGGTAATGTACCGATAAAGATGTATTTCTGAGGAGTTGTTGAAATGTTCTTGTTTTTACACATGGTTCGCCTCAGTGGTAGTATATAGGGATACTAACAAAATAGTGTACCGTAGTTCTACTTTGATGAAGAGAAATAATGTTGATCTTTTTAAAATCTTTTGGTAAATGTGTGAGAGACCTAATTCGTAGCAGCTATACTAATAGAACTAGTGTGCTATGACAATGATATAAATCGGTAATTGATAAAATGACATTTGAAATACTTGTTAAAGCCATCCCGGAAATTTTAACATTTTTTAAAACTATATAAGGTTGAAAAAACATTCCTTAATGTCCCACTTGAAAAAACATTCTTTAATGCCCCACTAAAACTTGGGCTGGTGATTTGCTAATTTCAGAAATCACAATATTTTATGATAATTTTTTATTTGCACAGATTTTCTGGAAAGTACCCATTGAATTATATTCCTTTAATCCTCGCGTCTTTTTTCAATTGTTTTTGCAGAGTTATTTCCCGATTAATATAGAATTGGGATGTCCCCCGCCATGTAGCCCTTGTCACCTGGACAAACTCATCTGTAAGTGACCTTGGTATGTCAGAGTTGGATGGTGTTGTTGTTGCTGTTATTATTGTTGTTTTATTTCAATTTAAAAGTTTTACACTATTACTTTAAAGATTTGAATTAGGGAGGATGCTGATCCTAACCATAAACGTTTTTGTTTTTTGTTTTTTTTTAGAGAAATACTTGTGTCTTTTCAGAGTTATTTCACATTGGCAGTGAGGAGAATAAATGTCATTTTGTGAAGTAATTTGTAAAGATTTCTTATGTTAAAATACCTCACGTAGTTTAAAATTCACGTATTGGCTGATTAATATTAATCATAAGCGCCTCTCTTTCTCTTTCTCTCTCTCTCTCTCTCTCGCTCTCTCTCAAAAAAAAAAAAATGAAGCACATCATAATATAACAAAACATGCTTTGAAAATCTGCAACATTTGCGTTCATTGTTGGACATTAAGCTAGAAGGGATTGTGTGCCGTAAGCTCTTAAACTTGGATGCTTATTCAATTTAAAAAAAAAATGATTTTTGTTTGTTGTTGGAATGTTATTTTGTAAGTGCATGCGGTTTTATCTGGCAATTTTCATGTTCTTAACCTAGACTACTTCCGATGAGGACGATTTGGCAACGACAATGATCAGTTGAAATTTTGCTTTCCTTTGTGATCACTGTTGTTGTTGTTGTTGTTGTTGTTGTTGTTGTTGTTGTTGTTGTTGTTGTTGTTGTTGTTGTTGTTGTTGCAAATAATCAGTTAACTTCATATCAGATGTGTGAACAAATAAAATTTGTTGCGTTTTTCGGGAGATCATATAACAACAACCTATGTCCGATCAAAACCAAAAACGACATGATCTACAGTATAGCCTCTTAAAAATGCGTTTCTTAAAATTGTAGAGCCGGGTGATAAGATACACTCGTGCTTCGTGCTTGAAGTTAAATAAATGTAGGGGTGGGGGTCCTTTTGGTGGGGGCCCGAGACCCGGGCCTCGCGAGCCCCGCCCTAAATCCGACACTAGTTTTATGCCATGTTTATCATCGTTTATTTAAGAGGGAAAACCACTCTCTCATAAGAATTCAATGTTTTAATCAGTTACCTTGATGATGCAGCGTCTTAATCGTGCTTTTTCTCCCTTCATTTCAGATGCCCCGCACTTGAGCAGGTTCACCGGATCGCTGGGCAATTATAGGTAGAGACGGAGAGTGACACTCTCCCTACTCTTCACTAGCGCTCTAACATGAGGCGGCTCAAATCTGGCTCGGCGCCGGGGCCCGAGTTCTCATCGTGGCTCGCAATCTCCCAAAACGAGCCAGTTTCATCTACAGAAGTTTCGCGTCATCCTTGTCCGCCACAACTTGAGGCTGATCGCCTGTCTTCGTCCATCGATGATAGCGGCGACCCAGCAGCGTCAGCCTATTCACTACTGAGGCCCTTGCCCTCACCGCACACGTCTTTAGCGGAAGAGAACCCGTTGGTGAATCCATCCAGATCCCCAATAAATATCCATTGGCCAGCACAGGCAAGATCAGTGTTGCCGTCCCTCAGCAGCAGGTGGCCCCGAGTTCCTCGGCTGGCTGCAGTAACGCTATTATTCCTCATTGCCGCTTTGGCGCTTCCACTTCCTATAACTTCATTAGAGTCGGAGGGGGTTCCACGATCGAACAAATTGCCGTTGGAGGGCAGAGATCCTTTAAATAATGTCGTGAACAAAGACAAAAATGTTGTTAATATGATGCACAACAAGATAGATGACACTCGCTCCAAGGACAATATTGTTCACCAAAGCAATGCTCAAGACAATCACAGGGCGGCGAACAGTGAACAAAATGCAGGAGATACCGGTTTGGCAAGTGTTTCAATGCTAAAAATCTTCCTTTACATATATATATATGCTGAAGTCTTTTTGTATTTCATATTGGGGATGTGGGTAGGAAAAGGTCTGGGGTAAGATCTTTTTTTTTATGATTTTTTTTTTTTTTAAATCTGAAAATAGACTTACCCGAGGGGCCTTTTTATCTTATTTTTTTACTTCTTACTTTTTCAGTCGTGACATCTATTCATTTTTTTTCAAACGTTTTTTTATATTGTTGGGTTTTTTTTCTTCTTCTCTCGGTACAAATGATTTTTGCCCAGTCAATTCCATTTTTCTGATCAAGAACATGGTGATAATACCTCTGTAAAGATATTCTCGTCACCGTGCATGCTGCTGTCTTTTTTACATTGATATTTTATATCTTATACCTTATGTTATCACCAAGGCAGAAAGTGACGGACGATTAAGTATTTAGTGAATTACAGCAGCAGCAGCAGCAGATGTAGTAAACAGATTTTTTTTAAATGCAGTGTCAGTAGTGGGATTAGTTGCAGTCGAAACAGTGTTACACATATGAGACTATTGTGTTTATAGTAGTGACACACATCATTATATGTGTAACAGTGGTGTTAGTTAAATTGATAATTGAACTCCGAATGGATATGGCAAGGGCAGAGTCAGAAAGCAGCAATAGCAGATCTAAATATATATCAGTACACCCAGGCTTTACCACTGAGCTTGATTGTAAAGAAACTCAGTTTTTAATGCACCTTTTAGTAATGGGTTTCTATGTGGAATGGGTATGGGTTTTTTTTTAATGTGGGAAGGGAAGGTTTCAGGGTTTTAAGAGTTGTCTGTTAAATTTTCCGAGCTGTTTTTATAACGTAAAACTTGTGAATTCAATAATAGAAGATATAGCGTTACTTGCCACTTTTCCAGTTTGTTTAACTAATTGATATCTATTTCCCTTTTCAGAGAGCAAATGTGTTGCCAGACAACAAGAACTCAGCAGAAAATCCTCTTAAAGTGAGTGATCATTACTCTAAGTTCTAACCCTTGTTAAAAAATGTTGGTGGGAGTTTCTCATATTGGTGCACACATCTAATTAGCATTTCTTTCAATATATTTTTAGCAAACATATAACAAGAAAAGGTGAGATGTTTTTTGTTTTTTTTAGGAATTATCCTTTTAAATTGATCATAAACTATCTGAGAGCTCTATAGTGCCACCACCATAATAAACTATCATGGTTTTATGGGCGCTGAAAATTTACTTGACCTTTGGCACATTCATTTATTTACCTGCAAATAAATGAAGTTTTTTTTTTTTTATTGCTTATATTTTCCTAACAAGTTTTGTTATTGATTTAACTCAAGTAGGTGAATAGTTTGAAAATTACCTTCTTTAAAATATTTGTTAGTGACCCTGTGTAAAATCTGTTATAACTCCCAACATAATTTCATGTAAGATTTACACTTCATATGTAATTTTATTTTAATAATACATTGTTATTAGAGTTTTCAAAATATTCTTTATTATAAGCAATAGAAAATCCCATAATGTTTAACACAATGTCTTCATAATGCATACAAAACAGTCTGGTTGTTCCTCCAGAACCTTGCTACAGATTTGCAGGGGTTTTTTATTTGATTTTGGAGGGGAGATAGAGAGTCAAAACCTTTGAAATTGTTTGTGGAGGAATCGAAGACATTGAAAACAGTCAAAAGCTTCTCTTTGGGGGGAGGGTTAATGAGAGTGACAATGTGTTTCATAAATTTTTATCTCAGTATTGAATTATTTTACTTTGCCTCTTTTTTTTTTAATGAATTTCTTTTTACATATTTGTATCATTATCTTTTATTCCATGGTATTAGATAATTAAATGAAATTTTCTTTTCTTCTCTTTTTGAAAAACCACCTACTTTTTTCCTTTAATTTTTTTTATTCTTTGGACCCAAAACACATATAAGAAGAACAATTTTAAGTGACTATTTTTGTGTAAACTTTCGTTCACCCAGCAACTGGCTGTGCAGCAGAAGCAGAGAGCGGCAGATGCTGCAGCCATAGAGGCCAGACGGAAAGAGGAAATCAATCAACAGATTGCAGACCACGAGAAACGGTATGCAGCCAAGCAGCAGCACATAGAGGAGAAGGAGAGACTGCGGCAGGAGAGGGAGAGGATACTTGCAGAAAAACGTATTGCTGCAGAGCAGAAGGAGGCTCAGGTGACTGCATGATTTGGTCCTAGTAGGACTATGTTATTGCATGAATATTAAAGAGTATAGAATGTTGGGATATAAATGTAGAATGTATTCTAAAAGAAAACGTAGATGTAGGAAGTGATACAGAAAAGGAGAGTGGCTTAATTTTCCTTAATATTCATGTCACACCTTAAAAAGAATGATATTGATGTTTCTTTTTGGTGAATCGTTGATCAATGCTGTGAATGAGGAAATCGGAATATCACAATTTAAGTTGTTTTTGATGACATATTTAAAGAAACAAAACAAAGAACTGTGATAATCTATAAAATTCAAAATTTCATTTAAACCTATGGCATAAAGGATTTTTTTGGGAGTTAAGAACTTTCAGAAATAATCAAAGGTAACTTAAACTTTGTAATGAAATGCTAGAGAATTGTATGTAGGCACAATACTTTTCAAGACTCTTAACATGTTTTTTGTTTCCTTTTGCATACAATAAACATTGCGAATTAATATGAGTGTTTTTTTTTTTTATTCTACTAGGAAAATAAAGAGCAGCAAAGGCAACCAAGCATACATAACAATGTGCCAGATCTAAACCAACAGAAGGAAGATCTTATTGAACAACACAGACGTGAAGCCATAATCAACAGCAACAGAGAGCAGAACAAAACGGACAGTAGGAAAGGTCTAGCCCAACAGGCTTTTGTTAAGCCAAAGGAAACTTTTGGTGCTGCGGCTGCTGCTAAAGCAGTATCTTTTGGATCTGTAGGAGGTGATCAAGCAGCAGAACCTCAGGGAAACCTCAGGCAGGACACCCACCAAGAGGCAGGAGCTGCTGCTGTAGATAGAGGTCATCAAAAGAGTGGGGTACCTAAACAGGCTGGTTTTCCTGAAGAGGGAATAAAAGACATGAACAAAGTAGGTGCTCAAAACAATTTGGACAACACCGGGAATATTGGTGTATACTACAGAGGGCCCACGAGAGGTACAAAGGTTGCTGAGGAAGGCTCGCTCAAAAGTGGCGGCTGGAATAATGTGAATGTGCACCAGGAGCCAGTTCAGCGAGAGAATAAAGTCCTTGGAATACCAATAGAGCAAGGAGCCAAGGCTATCCCTGGTGAGAATCCTAACGAGGGTGTGAATAACTTTCAGGGTGGTGGAGGTGGTTACCAAGTCAGGCATGATAGTCAAAACAATCCAGGTATTTACAATGAACAACAGCAGTTCCACCAGCCTGAGCAGTCTCAAGTTGGAGGCATGAATCTGGCCTGGGACTGGGAGGACTTCTCCATCTCCTTCAATAACTACGGTGCGGCTGAGATGAAAGTGCGTCGTTCTCCACACCCCACAACAGGGGAGCCATGGCCAATGCCACAGTATTACAGCAAGAAAGACAACAAGGTTGGTACTGAAGGGGGAAAAAAATACAATTTCTTATCATACTTGTACTCTTTATGACTCTGACTCTCTCTCTGTCTCTCTCTCTCCCTCTCTTCTCTCTCTCCTCTCTCTCCTCTCTGTCTCTTTCCCTCTCTCTCTGTTTCCTCTCTCTCTCTCTCTCTCTCTCTCTCTCTCTCTCTCTCTCTCTCTCTCTCTCTCTCTCTCTTCTCTTTCTCTCTCAGTCTCTCCTCTCTCTCTCTCTCTCCCTCTCTTTCTCTCTCACGTTCTGTATTTCTATCTTTCACATATATCCATCTACACCCATGTATACTGGAGACTGTCAGGTTCCTTATGGGACTCTATACTCCAACAATCTTATTCATCTTGATTTACAGTGAATACATAATTTGTCTATTTCAAGGGTGCTGGAAACTACTTTTTCAACATGCTTCGTGTTGTGCAACAAGTTCACATTTGAACTTAACTCATTATATCTAAGAATAAGGTAGGAGCTTCACGACATTATCCTTGTTGAGCTTGACAGCTGCTCAACAGATCAAAGCCAATAATGTCAGGGGCTGCAGAATCACAATTAAGCAATTTGTATAATCAAGACCATTATTATAAATTTCATCTTCAAACCTTTCTTTACAAACTTGCAGGTGTATCGAATTAGCCGTGACCTAAAGCTATTGCCTACTAAGGTGACTTGTGACATCCTTGAGGAGGGCCTATCTCGGCATTTACAGCGCATATTGAGAGGATCGGTGGAAGATATGTATGACAACCTTCAGAATGCAGAGGGCACATTTGTTGATGATCCCGCACCCAAGTATCAAAGAGATGAATATGTCAATGCTCACTTCATCACCAGGGTTGAAATAAGAGTTCGCAACCCCTGCAGCAAATATCCTGCATTGGAATCAGATGAGACTTGTGAGTCTTTTAACTTGCTCCTCAGGATTTCATTGTTGATTTTTAAGTATGAAATACTTTTCATCTTTAATTTTAATCGTGAAAAAAAAAAACTTAATATTTGTGGTCTTAATACTTTTTTATATCCAATAATGTTTTTTCTGGCTCATATGAAGGACCCTAATGTTTGTCATATTGTTAAATTCATTTGCTTCCCGGTTTTTCATGATATTTCAGGAAATGATGTATGGTTCCGGAAAACTCTGTAGGGTACATAAATGTAAATGCCTGGCTCTATGGACAGACCTGTGTGGAGAAATATAATTTATTTATCAGGGGAAAAGGTTTAATTTAGTTCTTTCTAAATGTATAAAATATTGTAAACATTCAGTGTAAACTATTAGAATAATTACTTTGAAACAAAATTTAGGTTGGCAGTCAGGTATGTATCAGAAATAAAATTCATGGATAGGGTCAAGTGGTTCTAATGAAATCTTTCAACTAATAATATAATTTTTTTTTCGCTTGTTCCAGATGATCTTGTTGTGAAAAGGAAGAAGACCTATATTTGGGCCAATGAGGTGTGGGGAGCACTGAGGGGCCTGGAAACACTAGGCCAGCTCGTGTGGCGAGGCTCTGATGGACATGTGTGCAATCTTTCAGTTTCACTGCTTTTCTAATTGATATGTTCTGCTTGTGAAAACTGATTTATATGAACAACAGCTTATTAGAAATAGGACTGATAACATTTGTTATGTTTGTTTTGCCGCTAGTTCTTTATGTATACACCAATTTTTAATAGTAATAAGAACACTTTCCTCATCACTGTCAATTTCAACCCTTTATTGAGATGAGTTTTGGATTTTAAGTGTTTTGTTACTCTAACTTTTGTATTTTGCTAGTTCCTTTATGTATACACCAATTTTTAATAGTAATAAGAACACTTTCCTTATCACTGTCAATTTCAACCCTTATCACTGTCAATTTCAACCCTTTATTGAGATGAGTTTTGGATTTTAAGTGTTTTGTTACTCTACGACTGTAACTTTTGCTAGAAAAATATCCTTGGTCATTAAAACATTAATCCTTTTTTTTAATATGTTGTAATGTGGAATTTATTTCAAAAAGAAGCAATACCGATAGATCTAAAAAGCAAAATTTTTTGTTATTCGATTATGTACTTTGCCATTTTACTTTCGTATGAAATATCAAATCTTGTACGTTATGCTGGGTTAAACCAGTCTTACTTATGATCAATCATTTTCTGAAATTTTTGGTGGGAAAAGATATTTTTTTTAAAGTTATCTTGTTGCTAAAAAATTGTATCTGTCAAATTTGCACCTAATTACAATAGTTACAACTTTTTGTACAATAGAAATTTGTCAGAGAAATTATATGGAGAGGCATGAAAGACCCGACTTGAGATTCAACTTTTTATTTCAGCTTTATATCAAAGAAACAGTTGTCAGCGACTATCCTCGGTTCCCACATAGAGGTCTGCATGTTGACACCTCCCGGCATTTTCTCTTCAAAGAGATTTTGTTAGATATTATTGTAAGTAATATTTTAAAGGGCATTACATTTTTTTTGTTCTTGTTTTTGAAAAATGTGACTTATTGTAAATTTTATGTCTTTGGTTTATAGTCAAAGTGAGAAAATCCAAGCATTTTTATTACCTTGTCTTGATGTATATACCGAATTTATAATCGGAACTTTGAAAGGAAAATCAATTTTTATTTTATTTTATGCACTCTTAGTGATCTCCCTCCACTATTATACGAATGTCAAGTGTTATATTGCATGTGTATCTCCAGGTTATGCATATACATACTTTTTAATTGATCTACTCTATTAAACATCAACTTGTACAACATTCTTGCTTCGGTTTTCAGGATAGCATGGAAATGAACAAGCTAAACGTTTTCCACTGGCACATTGTTGATGATCAGTCTTTCCCTTATGAGAGCAAGGTGTATCCTGAACTTAGTCGAAAAGGAGCATACCATCCAACCTATGTGTATACACAGGAAGACATAGTGGAGATTATAGAGTATGCCAGGTTGAGAGGGGTTCGAGTCATGCCAGAATTTGACACTCCAGGTACATTCCCCTGATAAGCCTATTAGCATAGAGGCCAAGATAGTATTTCATCTTATTTCACAGGGTTTTTATATACTAATTTGAATTTAAAAAATCAAATAGGAACTTAGTATCAGAGCACTAACTGAAAAAGAAGAAATAAGTACAATATAAGACCAGACTTTTGGATACCTGCCGAGTCTGCTTGAGAACACAGGCCATGACAGACAGAGGCTGTAGTGATCAAATATAATGAAGCGTAGTACCAGCAGTTACAGTACTTGTCTGCCTTCTATCCAAATAAACTCAGTACAGTGTAAAAGTGGGCTAATTGCAATTAGAAGCCCACAGTCACACAACAGAACAGACCTGAGTTCAACATGGAATGTGGTCAGCGCATGTTTCACCTCAGTCTGTCTGTCTTTGTGTCTCGGTGAGGCAGCGTTTGACACTTCTATTTGAATCACCATCCTTCCTTACATCAATGGTCCAACCGTTTTTATTCACGGGACTAAACAAGATCTCTACATGACATATTTTGCTCCTTCCTTAGCTCTTTCCTTTCTTAGAGATTCAGGCTATGATCAGTGATATACCTGTCATAACGTGACTGGGAGACAGAGAATTTGCCAAACTATTCGTTGATTCCATTGGTTGATATTTTAAGAGCCTGTAAACCCATTCATGAGAATAACAGTGGCAGTTACTCAGCACCCTGCAGTGACTAGTTGGGAGGTGCTAAGTCAGTAAAGTAGTAGCGAGGGGAACCAGTAGTTCTTTCACAGCGAGGCAGTCAAGTGGCGTGCCACGCTTCTTAATGGGTTAATTATACTTAATATAAGAATCTTCAAGGCACTTAGAATGGAGCATAAACCCAATTTTAAAAATTATCAATCATACATAGAAGCCATTTTATGTAAGATGTGGATGCTCTATTGTGTAAAACCAATAGAGTTTTGTATATACTGAAGGAGAGATTTCATTTTTTTTCAAAGGTCACACTTATTCATGGGGATTGAGCAGGCCTGAATTGCTGACTCAGTGCTATAGCATGGACAGGATTGTGAAGGGATACCTAGGTCCCATTGATCCAAGCAAGAACGCAACCTACAGGTTCCTTGAGACTCTCTTTCGTGAAGTGGTGGAAGTTTTTCATGATACGTACCTTCACTTGGGAGGAGATGAGGTGCCACTCGGATGCTGGTTAGTGATGGTTTGCTATTTGACAATTTTATATCAATTGCCATAGTTATATTTAACGGAAAAATAGATTTCAAGCTTAACCTGATCAGCTAGCTCTGCAATAAAACTTTAGTTTAGACATCAAATTAAAGGGTAAAGTAGTCTATGGACTCCATTTGAAAAATAATTCTAATAGTTTCCTTGTCATCCATCAGTTGGCAGTTGCAAATCCAGAAGCAGTGAAGTTTCCTTGCAATTTTTTTTTTTTACAGGCAATCTAACCCTGAAGTGATGGCTTTTGCTAACGAACTTGCCAAGCAGCCAAAAGTTACCAGTGCCCAGACAGCCCAGGCCTACAACAATAATTTTGCCTTCAGTATGTGGTCTGACGACATAAAGAGAGTCTATGAGTATTATGAAAACAGGTGAGAACTTAGTTTTTAGTGTGGTTAGTCTATACTTAAAAAAATGTTGGGTACAGCTCTTAGTGATTTTTTGTTTGAATAACACAGCAAATTGGTATGCATAGAATAGTTTGATTGAGTGGAAGAACAAAAATAAGCTGGAAGAATTTTTTTTTTTTAAGTTGCTCATGCTTACAAATTTGGCAGATATTTTTATTGAAAGAAACTCAAAAGAGACAAATAATTGTAACTGGAAGAGTAAAGGCAAATTTCATCTACAACCCTCTATCTCTCAAATACCTCCATTTTCTTTTGTATAAATTCCTCATGTTAAATATAACGAGTATTGTTTTTAAAATAAATAATGAAAAGAAACATTGGTACAAGTAAAAAAATAAATTGATAAACAAAAATATAGGCCCTTAATGAAAATTCATCAAAACAATACAGTAGTTTTGAAAGATAGTAAAGTTGATGGCAGGTAAATGGTGAGGACTAGCTCAAGGTGAGAAGCCAGCAGGGAGGCCTATTTTGGACAAACTATTTATACTTGAGGAAAAATGGCACCAGACAGGCCTTGATCTCAGCTAGACTTATTTGTTGTTTAAGATAAATCTAGTAGAGATAATGTTTGGGAAGAAAAATTAGTAATGAGCATCACTTGGATTTACTGTATGTATTCATTAATATCCTTGCACAGAGAAAACATTGGCTGTAATATAAACAAAGAAAGGAAGCTCAGGTCTATCGATTCGGTATAAAGATATGCAGCAAGATACAATTTGTCTTGGTCTATGAAATGCTATTAGGGCAAGAGGTCCAATTAAAGTTAAACATTTGGCAAATTTTAACATAAATTATATTATTTGCATTTTTCCCAAAGATGTCTTGTTACTGTTTTATAATAAGATTTTTTTTTTTAAGTATACGAAAGATGATTATTTTTTTAATTATTTCAAGAAACATAAAATTCACCAGCCTAGAATTAGGATTTTTTGTGGGAATTTTCCTAATCTGTTTAATATTGTAATTAAGCAATAAAACATATGGACTATAATATGACGTGTTTCTCAAATGATGATTTTATTATTGCAGACTGATTGGTATTATATCTGACATTGCTAAAAAGAAAAAGAGGAAGACCAAGTATGTCATGTGGCAAGAAGTTATGAACAACAATCTACAGGTAAGACTAAGAGTGTTATGTTTGAAATAATCTAAATTTCTAATTGTTTAATCACTGTCAATGAGTGCTTTCATTGGTATGTATCATTTCTTGTTTTTATTAAAATATAGTCAATGTCATCTACTAAAAATTTATTGAAACTTGTGACGTGCCATTTAAGTGTACTTCTTTGCACTGTGTAAAATTAAGACTCATAATGCTGCTGTACTAAATTGACTCTCTAATTACGTTTCCCAGTTGCCGAATGATACCATTATTCAAGTTTGGATGGGAGACATGGCGGATGTGAGCCGAGCCATCTCGCTGGGTTACCAGGTCTTGTACTCAACCTGCTGGTACCTAGACCACATTGAGTATGGAACCAAGTGGCCAAAGTACTATCAGTGTGACCCGGCAGACAACACTTATGGTATGTGACTTACATCTTTTTTGATTTTCTTTCCCTCGATTATATTATTTGTTCTGAGCATCACGATTATTAACAGCTTTGCTTTTATATAAATTGGGAAAAATCACCTATAAATTGGTGCGATAAATAGTTCAGCTATTGCGTGAGATATGTGAATGTTTTGAAAAATATATATGAATGCCACATCAGTTATGATAGAATTGCCCTGATATCAGTTAAACTTTGTTTTTTTTCCAAGTGCCTTACATTACACTTTGTTTTTGTCTCTTACCATTTTTAATAGTTGATCATTGAATCTTTTAAGCATAAAAGGGAGTAAAGTGGAGGGGGTTGCTGATTAAATTTTGTTGTTAAGTAACTGCCTCTATATTTATTTAATGCAGTGGTTCATAAAAACAATCCTGTTCATTGCAACTTTTGAAACAGAAGGGAAGAGAATGTCATGAAACATGAGGTGCAGAGGTGGACCACATGAGCAGCAAATAAAATGCAAAAATAAAAATAAGAAGAAACATTTGTATGATTTCATACACCTCATTTCATTACTGTCAATGAGTGCTTTCATTGGTATGTATCATTTCTTGTTTTTATTAAAATATAGTCAATGTCATCTACTAAAAATTTATTGAAACTTGTGACGTGCCATTTAAGTGTACTTCTTTGCACTGTGTAAAATTAAGACTCATAATGCTGCTGTACTAAATTGACTCTCTAATTACGTTTCCCAGTTGCCGAATGATACCATTATTCAAGTTTGGATGGGAGACATGGCGGATGTGAGCCGAGCCATCTCGCTGGGTTACCAGGTCTTGTACTCAACCTGCTGGTACCTAGACCACATTGAGTATGGAACCAAGTGGCCAAAGTACTATCAGTGTGACCCGGCAGACAACACTTATGGTATGTGACTTACATCTTTTTTTTTTCTTTCCCTCGATTATATTATTTGTTCTGAGCATCACGATTATTAACAGCTCTTATTTGTTGCCATTGCACTTTCTTTAGAAATGTGTACCTTTTTTCTTCTTTTTTTTCTTTTTGCCTTCTAAAGTTGAAATATCTTTTAAACTCTTTTTAATATTATATGATTCATGAAAATAACTGATATGTGTGCCTGTACTCAATTTTTCCCATTCTGTGACATCACGTTTTAATGTATACTTTCATGTGAATTAATTTCTATTCCAGTAAACCAACACCTTAAAGAATATTATGATACAAAAAATTAACTGCTTTGAATAAGACTATTCTAAGGAAAATTGTTTTTTAAATTTTGTGTATGTTGTATTGCTGTGCCTACTCATAATACAGCATAGTTTTTCTTGTAAACAATTATTATGAGGATCATTTTTTTTATTTTTTTTTGCCTCATGTTGTTTTTATTTTATTCTAGTAGAGAAAACCTAGTAATACTTAAGAGTTAGTGAGAAATAACCCAGTGATTAAATTTTCCATAAAGAGGTAAACCAGAAGGCTGAAAAATTACACCAATACTCTTTCCAAACCTTAACACAACACTTTTTTTCTTGTAAATTTTCTCCTCATTTTCACTTCTTTTTTCTTCTTCTTTTTTTGTTGTTCTTGTTGTTGTTTCGAAGTATATTATGCTTATCTTTGTCTTTTTGTGACAGAATGAGTTTGCAGTGCAGCCAAACATTTCAACGACACTATGCAGAATGCAAATTAAAATTTACACATTTTTTGAAGAATTTAATATTTTCTAAATTTGTTCATTAGGTCTTAACGTGCAATGAAATAAAGCATTTTTGCGCGATGGTGAAAAAACACTTTGCGTGATGGTGGTGGAGAATCATACCTTTATAACAGGATGTTGAGAACAAAACGAGGCACACAGAAAGATCCAAGCTGATTACAGCATCAACCTTCATACAGGATCAGGACTGTTTTTATTTTAAAGTACAGGTGCACTTTCCTATTCTCATTTCAGATCCATTTGAAGAACTTGGTAATGGGCAAATGTTCCTTTTATTTACCAGTTACACATTCTTTATTTGTTTGTCTCTTATATTCTTTATCTAATGATTTTTACCGTTTATGTCCCAATCTTCTTGAATATAAAAATCTTGTAATGGTTAACGACATATGATTTCTCTTGTCAGGGAAAGAATATGGAATCGGAGACTTTGATAAGGACAAAGAAAATGAAAGTGGTAAAGTGGGGGCTAATATACGGGCTTCATGTCTTCTATCTGGTCTATGTTGTGCCTTGAAATGAGGTTAACATTATTTATCATGGCTTGTAGTCGGAATTGAATGGTCTAAATGCATATTATTCAAGATTTCAGTTGCTTTTCAATTTTGTTTCACCAGTTAGTCACCGTCACAAGTTTTTAAGAGGGAAAATATAGATAAAAAAATATTTAGACTTGTATACTTAAAATCTTCAGGGGTGAATTGCAGGTTCTGAAAGTGGTTGTTTTGTTTTTATTTTGTTGGGTTGTTTTTTTTTGCAGCAAAATGTACTGTATTTTTTTTGCCCTTTGCAATCAATATCAATTAGTTTAGTATTTATATGAAAAGACTATTTTACAGTCTTTAACTTAGTGACTTTATTAGCTCTAGTCATATGAGGCACATCAGCTGAAAGATAGGATCATGTTTTCTTCCATTCCACACATGCCACAACAGTTACGCTTGCCTGACAGATCGGTTATGCAAAAAATAAAAAAAATTTCTTTCAAAATATGTGAAACTGAAACCCCCAAAATCTGATTTGTAGTGTATTGAAATAAATGTTTACTGTTATCAAATTATAAACAATCAAGTCAATGCGTACTTTCAAATCACGATTATTGTTGGATTTAAGGATTTTTGTTGTTTTTGCTTGGTCAGTTTCATTTTTTTTCACTTTCTCTACAACATAGTGCTATGAAAAATTCATTGCAAACACACTGTCTGTGCTTTTATATAAATTGGGAAAAATCACCTATAAATTGGTGCGATAAATAGTTCAGCTATTGCGTGAGATATGTGAATGTTTTGAAAAATATATATGAATGCCACATCAGTTATGATAGAATTGCCCTGATATCAGTTAAACTTTGTTTTTTTTCCAAGTGCCTTACATTACACTTTGTTTTTGTCTCTTACCATTTTTAATAGTTGATCATTGAATCTTTTAAGCATAAAAGGGAGTAAAGTGGAGGGGGTTGCTGATTAAATTTTGTTGTTAAGTAACTGCCTCTATATTTATTTAATGCAGTGGTTCATAAAAACAATCCTGTTCATTGCAACTTTTGAAACAGAAGGGAAGAGAATGTCATGAAACATGAGGTGCAGAGGTGGACCACATGAGCAGCAAATAAAATGCAAAAATAAAAATAAGAAGAAACATTTGTATGATTTCATACACCTCATTTCATTAAACGGTTGTTTATCTAATGTGTAATACACTATTTATTTCCTCCTCCTGCTCTTTCTTTCTCTCTCCTCCCACTTTCTCTATCTATCTCTCTTTCTCTTTCTCTCTCTCTTTTCCTCTCCTCTTCTGTTCTCTTGTCTTTGCTTCTCCCTATTTGAGTCCAATTATTTCTAACACTGGCAGAGAAATATTTTGAGTTAAAACTGTCCATTTTTTAGCCACATGTATCAATCAACTTCGTATATAATCATTGTAAAAATTCCTATTTTAAAGGGCATTAAAATGCTGGACTGTTAGTATAGTTGTTGTTGTTTTTTTTTTGGTTGTTTTTTTCTATCTTGCCAAAGTTAGAGAAAAGAGACAGGGCACAAAGAGAAAAGGCCATAATCTTACAAAAATAAACTTGGTTTTAAATTTCCGTAGTTGAAATGCTCTTAGTGAAATGATTGTGATATAATTATTAACATCCCCAAAATTTCCTCTATTCTGTGATTTTTGTTTTAAATGAGAAGATGAAATAATCCTTTGAATCGGCTATAGTGAAGTAAAATGAAGTTTTGATTTTTTTGCAAGATCTATTGTAGGTTTTTTGTAGAATCTTGCTTTTTTTTTTTTTTTTTTTTTTCAAATTACTTTTTTTGTTTCTTTGTCGCTCATGTCAAAATTAAGCTGTTTAAAAATGCAGTCAGAAGCCTTTTTTTTTTTTTACATTAGAAGGCCAAACCTAAATGTTCATATCTATGCCTTAAAAATAATGTAACAATATTTGCACTTTGAGAACCAGTTTTTAAGGATTAGAATCATTGTGTAATACTACCACAAAAACTCTGTAGAAACTCCTCAGATGCATTGTATTGAATATAAAGAGATCCTCTGGAGGTTATGGTGTTGATTTTAAACAAAAATCACTTTTGCGTTGCAAAGAGTTCAGCTACTGATTAATATTAAGGATGGTCAGCATTTTATTTTGTCATTTTATCTCATGCTTGAGCTGATCAAAGAACTCAGTGTGTAAAATTTTGCTGGTTTGAAATTTTTTAGTACAGATAATGTTAAATAATCTTTTAGAATGCATTAAATGGATAAAATGTTGAACTTTTTAAACACTACTAAAGAAGCATAGAATTATTCTTAAGATAGTAGATGATCCTCATGAATGTGCCGGAGTTACGTAAAGGATGATAGTAAAAGCTTTTGTAAAGGATTTAACATTTTGTATATTATGCATAATTTGATTTTACCTTCATATTTACTACAACAGAATAGTTTTAGACGCTTAAGTTTGAGTTTGAATGATTTAATTCACAATTTAATGACCCCAAAACATTTATTTTTAACTCCCTTGAAGATTTATTGATTAATAGATTGGGAATGGTAAATAGCAGCAGTAGTTTATCATATAAATAAAGAATTTTACAGATTTCAAGCTTCAGTCTTTTCATATTGAAAAACTTTTGTCACATTTTGTTTTCTTTCAACATATATAAAATGACCTTTTAGTATATTTTTCTTCTTGATGTCTCTTACAATTATGACAAGCTTTTTCTTCTCTGTCTCTTTCAATTATGAAAAGTGTAACTGTTTTCTCTTGACAGCACAAGAGGAACAAACGAATCACGTTGATCAAGAAAACACAGATTCTGGTATAGACTCATGACAGTTTATATTCTTTCAGTGACCAGTATTATATCTTGCAAACAGCTCTTTTCATTATCATTGCTTGTGGTTTGCTCTTATAATTCCTATCTGATATTGAATTCCGTTTGTTTTGTTGCTGCTTTTTTTCATCATTTGTCAATATTTTCAAAGGGGTTGTTGTGACCTGAATTAAAGAATGGTATTTTTCATCAAGTCAATTATTATACTATTTATAAGGCAAGATCATTTTTTGTTGGATCTTTTAATTATTTTGGTAAGTCGCTTTTAATTGTTGCTGTTAGTTTTTGTTATGATTCTCATCCTCATTTCAGTTTTGGTCACAATAACTTACTTTCGGACTAGGTCTAAACCTCAAAGTAGGAGGGCAGCTAGCTTTACTAGGTTGAAAGTCAGGCCATGCGCATTTTGTTTGGGTGAATTTCAGGGAAACCCATGGAGGTCTCATTGGGTAAAAGCAAAAAAAAATGAAAAATACATTAGAGAGATTTTTGTCTTTGTTTCTTCAACTGCTGTTTTCATCTATACATTTCTATAGCTTTTTTGCCTGCGGCACACAATAACTCACCTGTGGCAAACACAACATGCAGCCACTTTTAATGATGCCATAATGTTAATCTAAAAGATGAGTTTAAAAACTACTTTTGCTTCTCAACATTTGTTTTTATTCAAGTTAATTAAAACTGACAATTTATGTAAAAAGTAAATGGGGGTATTGTACTTAAGAGGGCTATGGTTTCCCTCCTATTGCCTGATTTAGTGCTAGATGCTTTAGCTTAGCAATTGTTCTACTGAAAGTCTTCTTTTTGCGTAACTTTAATTCCGTCATTAAATCTCTTGGTTATGAAGATGATGTGGTCCTATTCCATTGGTTTATGATTCCCTTACCCTACTCGCACTAGCACATGTCTTTCCTACTTTAAATGCCTAGGATGTTTAGCTAGAATTTTTGCTTACCTCTGTCTTACTCAACGTTACTGAGCCTGCTATTACAATTATAACTCTGTACTCTCCATGCATTATCATCCACTCAGCCGTCTTTCACACCATCACAGAAGTTTGTCACATCAGTATCAGTGTAATGTCTGTTGTTTCTCAGGATTGTCACCAGAAGTTAAAATATCCTTTTTAAAAAAAAATGCTTTCAAAGCCTTGCTATGACAAAAGCGTGCAACTTAATGCTATAGCATCTCAAAGCTTAGCATGTGGATCAGTTTGATTTACCACAGACTCTGCTTCATTACATCCTATAATAACTGCTAAGAACAACTGTAGGTCTAATGAACTGTACAAAAGTCAATATGGATACATTATACAATTTAGACAAAGCCTTGTTTTAAGCATTGTCTTTCAACCATAATAATAGGGTGCCTTTCACTTCGCCTTCTTTTGTTATCTGTATCAAGTCTGTCACAGATTTGTCATTGTGTTTTGTATTTTTTATATGACAATGTTGGTCAAACCACAGACATCTGTTGTTTTTTAAACCTCTCTTCTACTTTCTCTTTTACAAGTTCTTTATTTCATTCCGTCTCTTTCTTTATCTTTTTTTTTTTTTTATAGTCTTCTATTTTTGTCCATCTTTGTAATTCATAAGCATCCTTTACATCCACTACAATGGTCTTTGATATTAAGGAATATTGGTCATTAGCTGCCTATTTTTCTTCAAATTTTTAGTTTCCTAGAAGAAGGACATCTTCAATAGTACTAACTGAAATCGAACTAAACACAAAAATTAGTTTGTAGGACGGTGGAATTAAGATTTGTTAAGTTGTATTGCAGAACCGATATTATGCTCTAAATTAAGTCTAATAAAATGCCCTGAGAATGACACCTCAAAAGTTTGTTTTGTTAAGACATTTTTTGTGCATGACACTACAAATATATATAGTAAGCCTACTTTATAAATTCGGCTGGAATGGATCATGGCTATTCTCCTCTCCGACTTAAAAGTTTTCAGTGGTAAAATGTATGTACTCAAATGTAATCTATGGAGTCCAAAAGATCTTTTTGCAGCAATTATGAATCAACTCTATGGAATATTTGAGGGAGTTAATGATCAAAACCTCTCCTCAGATAAGGTTTATTCCTTTAGCAAAGTCACTTGCACAGAAAACCTTTCCACACTCAAGGATTTTTTCTTCAAACACTCAGTGATACAGGCGCACAAAATCTCTCCCCAGAGTTGTGAGGTTTCATTAGATGTTCATGTATTTTACATTCCTTCCCTTAGAATCTGTTCCAAATGGCATTATGTCAAGTCAATCCAAATGGAAGCCTAGAAATGTTATTGTTTTTAGATATATTTTGATAGTTTTTTTTGCAATATTTGATTTTGCTATGACTTTTACAAAGTTAAAAAATTAACTAATTTATTATTCACGATAACTTTTTTTAGCTAGATTTCAGTTTTCAGATGTAATTTGGAATCAAAGTCCTCCTTTATTGGTTTAAGGAATAACCATATTTGTTGTTTTTTGTAAAGACAGATGCATATTTGCAGCATCTAGTGAAAGATGCAGTTGTTCAACTTATATGAGATACAATTTCATATCTAATATCTCATGAATACACACTTAAATAATTATTTGAGAATGTTAGATTTTCAGAGACGGATACACATGTAATCAGGTGGGAGGTATTTTTATCTTGTTTTTTCACTAAGGCTATTTACCGGGAAAGAATGAAGATGAGATGACAATCTTTTAAATAGTGTTATATAGAAACCAGTTTTGTGAAATATACAATGTATAATTATTCTTAACATTCTCTCAATTAATTTTTGTGTTTAAAAAAAAAATCCTGTTGTTTTCAATGGCAAAAACTCTCAGGTTAATATGGAACATAATTTATAAGAACTATCTAGTAATTTTCCTATTCAAGTGGGGTGTTTTCTGTAGAAATAGGCAAATTTTTCTCCCAAATGCTGCCAAGAACTAACACTAGTTGTTATTTTTCTCTTACTGATAATGCTATCATTGTGTGTTTCCCTCAGGTTATCACATTGATGAATCAAAAGTACTTGGAGGGGAAATTGCTTTTTGGTCGGAGTACTTTTCTAATGAAAACCTTATTCCTCTTATGTGGTAAGCAATATATTTTTAACACTACCCTTCCTGTTTTGTTTCTATACACAATTAACCTAAAGTTATACTTTAGTGCTTTTAGAACTGTTAGACGCATATGTGTGCTCCTCAAAGACAAAAGCAGAGTTGATGTACATTTTATATTTTAAGATCTATTGGTTTCTCAACGTCAGTTTGTTATGTTGCATTACTCAGCATACTTAATTCTACAAGTTTAATGGTTTCCTCTCAGCAAAAGAGAAAACAAAATTAAACCTGAACTAAGTTCAAGATTTCTTAAAAGCTTATGTTGTTAGGGACGAAAATAAATCAAACCTGCAGGTGTTCATATTGTCCAGAAACCAGTAATTTCCATTTTGTGGTACTAATTGCCTATTACATCACAATAGAAAATATGTAGTTTTATGTAATGGGGTCCAGTTTGAGAGTTTCTGCAAAATTCTGCACTATGATAATTTTTTACTTTAAAAAAAAAATGAATACTTAGAGGTACCATCCTAGAATATGAAAAATAGCGACATGAAAATCATAAATATACAAGTATGTTTGCTGCAATACTGGCAAGTTTGGCAGTTTCATCTGATTTAGTTCCAATTATGTGGATAACACTTCAAAATTTTTCCAGCCTGGCCTGTCACTGTACCATTTTGTTTTTTCCCCCTCTAGGCCTCGAGCATCGGCAGGGGCAGAAAGACTCTGGAGCAACAAAGAGGTGAAGAATCTGGACAAAGCTGCAGAGCGACTCTCAGAGCACCGCTGCCGCATGATCAAGTATGTTAGCTCTTAATTAAAGTCATATTTTTTTATCTCTTATATATTATTAAGTTTGGGTGGAAAAATATTTTATTTAGGTGACATTAAAAGAGTTGCCATCTACGTTTTTTGCACTCTTTAGAAAAACACAAACAAGAGTTGGGACTATTTCATATTTATAACTAAATCATTTATCAAAATGTTTCTTTTACTCTCTAAACAGCCTACCATTTCAACAGCTATTATTATTTTGATGATTTGTGAAAACACGGGAACACCCCAGAGTTGTTTTCTATCCCCCACTCTGTGCACGCTGTACACCAATAACTACCGTACACACCAAATCGATACAACTCTCATAAAATTTGCGGACGATTCTGCTGTCCACAGCTTATTTATGATCCATGTAAAACAACCTATTTATAAGAGGTAGAAAAATTTGTAGAAATTTGGAACTAAATGCATCAAAAACTAAGGAAGTCATTATAGACTTTAGGCATAACAATGAGAGCCATTTTCCATTTATGATCAAGGGAGAGAAAGTAGAAAGTGAAAGAGTATAAATATGTTGTCTTTATGATAGATAATAATTTAAATTGGCATGAGCATGTGACGTCTTTTATTGCATCAGACAATTTATTTCCTGAGAAAGTTAAAATCTTTTAACTTGGATAGAAAGTGTGTGTTAAAATCAGAAAACACAATGAAAATTAAAAATGTTATTAGAAAGGTAATTGTGAGTTGGGAAATGTAGAGATCATCCATTCTAAAGCTTGTCATTTGCAAGCAGAAGTCAATATTGAGTAACACCAAACCCACGCTCAATTAAGAATTTATGCACTTTGAACGAAGCCATAAAATCGTGCAACCTGCATCAAGAACGGAAAGGTATGGGAACTCTTCGGTCGTAGACCTTTTAGGTAATTGAGATCTACATCTGTTAGTATGTGACGTGCACCATGCACTAATCATAAATTTATGCCTTCAATTACCTCTCCTGTAACCTGAATGAAGGGAAAGAGGAAGAGAGAGAGAGAGAGTGAGAGAGGGGCTGTAATGTCATAATTATTTACTTATCGCAACTGCTTTATTACCCCTTAAAATTCCTTAACGAAAAAAGAGAGATAGAGAAAGGGAGGGAGAGAGAGAGAGGTGGTAATGTCATGATTATTTACTGATCAAAATTCCTTTATTACCCCTTAAAATTCCTCGTCAATGATACACTGTTTTAAAAAATGTAATAAATATGTAATCAAAATGATAATAAGAGAGAGAGAGAGAGAGAAAGAGAGAGAGAGAGGGGGGGAGGGAGAGGGAGAGAGAGGGAGGCGGTAATGTCATAATTATTTACTGACCACAATCGCTTTATAACCCGTTTAATTTCCTTGTCAATGATACACTGTTAAAAAAATAATGTAATGAATATGTGATCAAAATTATAACGAGAGAAAGAGAGAGAGTTGTATCTTCAAGGTTGTATCTTTTTAGAACCCTCTGTATCTGTGATCCTGTTGAATAGATATAGTTTATTTGATATTGTTAACATCATTATTTATTTCAGAGTTGTGGTGTTGCAAGAGATTATGTTAAAACTAAACCATGGCATATTGACATGTTGTTGTTTTTTTTTAATTTTGCCTAGCATTTAGATTATTAGTACATAAGTCACATACTCCAAAGTAAAACAAACAAAATAGACCTAACTAAAATAAGTGAGTAGGCACATATTTAATTTTATCCTCTCTCCTCAGACGAGGCATCAATGCTGGTGAGATCAGTGGACCTGGCTACTGCCTCCATCCTCCACCCAAGCGCCGAGTCTTTAATGATACAGCCGGGTGTAAGGGCGGGAACTGCACTGGCAGGTCCCACAACATTGTGCAGATTGAAGACATCGAGTTGCACCTGCGACAGAGAGGGGGCAGCATTGCAGATTGTGGCAGCGTGAGTCTCTCCCTCTCTCTCTCTCTCTCTCTCTCTCTCTCTCTCTCTCTCTCTCTCTCTCTCTCTCTCTCTCTCTCTCTCTCTCTCCCTTTCTGATCATCTTTTTCTCATGACTTTTTTTTGTATAAATTTGTTTTCAAAATTTGCTTATGTATAACCTCATGAATGAACTGTTATTAAAAGTGATAATGAGAAGTATTTGTGTACATTAAAAACGAATCCTCCTATTTCAAAAAGGCTCTTTTTAGATCTATTTTTTACACATGCCATGTGTCTCCTTCTTGTTCCTGTTTGTTTTACTATTAGCCAGCATAGCCAGTTACATACATACTACCCTAATTAAATTTATGAGTTTTGTGAGAGGGTGATTATATTTTGTATCAGTGGTGCAAGGGGATGGAACTTAAAATGTTTATTCAGTTGTATGGACCCAGATCTATATTGAATTAGCAATTATACAACAATGTTACTTCTAGGGATGGGCTTGGCTGTTCCACCATCGAGCACTGCACCATTCAGCTTTGTTTACTTTGATTGTAGAACAAGATTAAGGTGCCTGTTGGGAAAGGTGGGGTTATCTTTAATGTCACTTTTGTCAGGGATAGCAAGGGGAAGGTATGGGGAGAGTGACTGGACTGGGAAATGGGTGAATGTCTGAGGTGCGAGAATGATATGTTTACTGCATGTATTTGGGACCTTCTTCAATTTATTTTCGTTTCATGTTTGGAATGGGCTTAGAGCAGATCAATTCTCTATCTTCTCATTATTTGCAGAGTTATCTGTTTTAGGCCCTCGTTATTTCCAAAATAAATTGTAGGGGGCAAATGGCAAATAGAGAGAAAAATCGAGATTTTCAAATCCCTCGTTATTCCAACAGTTCTCGTTGCAGATGTTAAAAATGGGGACTAGTGTATGTACAGATTTTTAATAATGCTGAACCCAAGCAATCAACGTACAAAGAATGGCCAACTTTCTATATTTCTTATATATTTTGTTTGTGCTTTAGGTTTTCTCGCGAGACAGCAGCGGGCCATTTATCCTGCTCCTGATTGCGCTTATCCTGGTGGTAGGAGGGGCTGGTGCCTGCACGCTATCGCGCTCGCCCTCAAGACTTCACCGATCAAGGCTTTGCCGCAACCGCTCAGTGCTGTTTGTGTTTGTCGGCGTGCTGCTTGTCTACTTCTTGTGCTACACCACCATCTGGATGCGTGCGTTTGAATTTTCTGGTTCTTTTCACAAGACTTTCCAAGAGGACAGTGGAGGAGACGGTGGGGATCAGGGAAAAAATTCTGCAGCAGGCATTTGAACTAATTGAAGAATTTGTATTTAATTCTCATGCGTATGCTTTTAATAGGATGTGGTCCTTGGTTATGTTACTCATCTCAGGGCCTGGCTTAAGGGATGGGTGTACGAGTTAGGATTATGTTGTTCTCATCTGGGTTAGTTTTGTTTGATCTCGGTGTAAAATGTTCGCGCTTAAAAACATTCAGCCTCAACGTTTGGACAACGGAAAGAAGATACAGCAGCAATCTTAGTTTGCACATGTTTATTAACTGCTTGTTAAGAGCAGTCACTTACAAAATAATACTAATCAAATACTTAAGTTTTCAGAGTTATTGGAGATCTATAAATTTATGATATATAATTTAGTCTATATTATTACACTCGGAAGTATTTGGTAAATGTTGGTTAGCTATACAAAATCTTTGAGGTGCAAACCATGTATTTGATTTACAACTCTCGTTTTTGAGCAAACATAGGCACACTTAATAATTATCAGTAGGTCCAGAGATTCATTAAGTTATATAAAGAACAAAGTTTTATGCTGGGGCAGCGATTAACACTTTTTCCTCAATTGAGAGACATCAAAACTTTGTAAAAAATGGACATTGCATGAAAATTGTTGTACATTAAGTTTGTTTTTTTTTTCCTCCCCATTTCATTGTCTCTTTCTTCAGTAAAGACATAGATGATTATGCTATCTGTCCAGGATATTTGGCTCACTAATTATTATTTTTAAAAAGCGGAAAGAGATACTAAGGACCTTCAATTCATTACAAGCTTCTTTATCAAATTATTTTTAATATTTGAAATAGTCTTGCTCTTGGACTTTGAACAATTATCCAACAATTGTTGAACCCTCTTGATAACATAATGTTAAAATATATCAGTGTTTCACATTATAGGACCAAACTTAGAATTGCATGTGAACATTGCTGTTTTGGGTTAGATGAATTGAAAATTTTTTTTTCAATTCTTAGTATGGATATATGTTTCCCAAATTCTCTCATTTAAATCAGTGCTTTGAATTCCCTATGTAAGTTGTGGATCAAACTGAGTATCACCATTATGAAGGATAATATTCTTCACCTATAAAAGCGCCATTATTTTTTACACTGATATTCAGTAATTATATTCATCCCCTTGGATATTTATATGTATTCTAGTGGATAACAGAGCAGATTGAGGTTTGCATCAATCTAAGAAGCCTGAATCTATTTCCTATTGCACCTGATGTCTATATTAGACATATATTGTTGATGTGCTCCTTAAAGCATAGTATAAAAGCTTTGCATGCTTAATATTTTAACTTTGAAAAAGCACATGCAGCCAAGAGCATGAATAGGTTGTGATGTGTTATTTTAATTGCTTAGTTTGTTTTCCTCATTTATTTATTTATTGATCAGCTGTGAAAACAAAGCGCAGCTCTGAATTGGTCCGATTTCTTTGAGGAAAATGGTTTAGTAACATATTGTAGTAGAAGTTTCTCCTTGAAATATGAAAGATTGCGTGATGACGATGAATTAAGAATTTCTGTGAATTATAATTTTTGTGTGTTTTGCCTTCTTCATATGGCAGTAGAAAATTATGTGTATGTGAACAATCAAACTGTCCTAGTCGCTCACCAAATGATATCATCATGATTATCCTCTTTTTAGAACAAGTATATCTTTAAAGAATATGTTGTTTATAATGCATATATGTAAAAATGTTTGACATAACACAAGAGCAATTTTCCTATGTGATTCTGCTGCCTTTTGGGGTATTAAATTGTCAAGAAATATGTCGATTTATATCAGGTGTCAAACATGAAATATTATACCATAACGTTCGCATTTATCTTTCCTCTTTCATCAAAGCTTTAATCAAGCAACTGATACTAGTCCACGAGTTGTAGATACAATTCAGAAAAAATTTGCAGGTTAAAAGGCATCTGCCTGCACCAGCCAGTGTTTTTGTTGTGTGAATGGAGCAGTGAGTGTTTTTTAACATGTCTTTATACTTTCAGGAGTCCGTTTGTAGAAAGTCTTGCATAAAACTGCACCCAATGCAATGTGATCAAGTAGAACCTTGGTTAAATCCACTTTTCCTCTGCTGGTCTTATCTTTGTTTCATAAAGTTTGTAATGAATACACCAGTTTCTTTCTATCAGACCCATCTTGGGGTTATAATAAAAAGCATCTGTGCACAAAATGCTTGTTTCCATTTTAATTTATCTCGTAGAATTCAGCTTATAATTGCACAGATTCATTTATAGACCTCATGTGTATTTTGTATTTCCTTATCTTCTATTTACCATCATTTGCACAGATAAATGCTATTTTGAAAACAATGAAGAGCTACGTGCACCAGCCGCTGTGAAGCAGTGGCCAGAAGCTTTTATAAAAACATGAAACACTCTGACTTAGCACTGGCTTAGGCAATATAAATGTACAAGATATTCTGCATTCAAGTGTGCTGCCAAATTGAAGACCAGTCGTTGACTTTTGAACTGCACTCTATTCTAACTTTGCTTAAAGGTTAAACTATTTCATGCCCCTGCAAACAATTTATTTCCAGTTTTTTAGTACAGTGAGTTTGTTTGTGAAACCTAATAGCATTTAGAATTTAACAAAACTGAACTAAATTGTATGAAATGGAAAGCCACAAAATTTGAACAAAAAAGAACAAATACACAATGATATTTATGTTTTTCATTAATTTGTTAATAACCTAAATAGGTACACTTATTTTTTTAGTGAGAAAGACACATTTTTTTATATAAAAAGACATTGATTATATAAAAGCCTGTCATGCTTGCAATTATATTAATTTAAAGTTAAACTGCTATTCAAAAAGGAACAAACATCTCTATTTTTTAGTCTCTGTTTTTCTCTGATGGCAACCCTTGCATTTACTAATTGTTTGAATTCAAGAACATAAAGTTCCAGCCATTTTAAAAATAATTTGCAGAAATTTAAAAATGGATATAGGTGTTAAATGTAAGACTGGTTACTTCCATGAAAATATTTCTGTCATAAGATAATAAAAACGATGAAATGCTCTTTTAACATATTGTTGTTCCTTCAAGATGATTGTTATCATAGCTATGAAATGTGTACAAATGTATATCAGAAATTTGTTGGAAGAATGGATAGGAATGGTTGGTTCAGTAATTGCGTTGTCGGATTTGATGGTCAATCACTAAAAAAAGACACCAGTCAATGTTTAACTGATGTGTGCTTGGAAGAAACGTTTTTTAAAGTGCAATGCAATTATAGATATCAAAGAATAGTGTTGAAATAAAGCATGCAAGTCATATTATCAATAAATACAAATTCTTTTTGTTAGTTCAGTTTATTTATTGGCATGAAAATAAGATATTATTATAATATAAGGCTTCTTTTTTTATGTTGCATGTTGGACCTTTAATAGAGTGTAAATACTGTTATGTTTATATGGATATTTGTTTCCTTGTAATTTGAAAAATTCCAAAAGAAAAAAATTCAGGATATCACTCTTTGCTCACAGTGATTTTTTTTTCTTCATGTTACACCTTTCAAATTGCATAATCTTCATTTTTTTATTTGTGCAAATGTCATACTTTATTTGCTTTAATGTCATTTTGGTTAACTCATAATTTCGTTTTTCTGTTTTAACTTTTAGCTTTTTTATCCTTAAAAGTCCTCTGTTGTGCACTTTGTCTCTTAGTCAAATTGTATTTATTAATATGTATGTAACACTTACATAAATAATTTGATTCGGTTTAATATGTGCGTAAAACATAGTATTTTCTTATCTCTCTCTGTAGGCAAAAGAACGAAAATTCAGAGACCACTGGACTAAACATCTCTCTAATCTATGTATATCTCTTATGTGATCTAGTAGAAACCTAGTTAAAATGACGGCCCTAAAAAGCTGTAATGATTTTCTTAAAGTATATAATTGTGATGTTAGTGCGGTCAAGTTTGAGAGAAAACACTACTTCTAATTCATACTCTCTAATTTCCCCCCAAAAAAATTTTAACTTTGAACTGTGATTTATGAGATATTGAAGGTAATTAGCAATATAAAACTGAATAAAAAAATATCTCTTAACTTATTTTCTCATGACAAGTATGTGTAGAATTGTTGAATTGTTTTTGTCTTGAATAATTTTTACATTTTTCAACACTATGTGTATTGGGAAAGGGGGAGAGGGGGGGGGGGGGTTGGTAAAAGATAAAGGTACATTTTCTTTATCAGAAGTTTCAAGCATTGGCATTTTTAATATGTTTTTTTAATAGAGCAACACTATAGTATTAAGAATGTCACAAAACATTTATGTATATCTAAGTTGAAAACTGAAGTAGGGCTGCTCAGAATAAGGGCCTCAAGCTGATATATTTATTCGAGTTGAAAACTAAACCCTTGCCACCAGTGTTTAAGATCTGAACTAACTTTATCAATAGGAATATTAGTTCTCACTGTAAAGAAATATCTCCATTTCTTGTAAGGCACCACTCTTCATAAATAGTCATGGACATTGATTTCAACTAGTTTAGATTAATACTGTAAACAGTTTAAGTTATTCAAATCTTTTACCATTAGAAATATTTCAGTACAGGCAGCAAAGATTTAAAAAACACATTTTACAGATTTTTATCATGTTTTTGAACAGAGAAGAGATGAAATATTGGGATGATGCCCAGGTAAATTAAGTGTCTCACTCTGACTATTATAAACTCAGTATTTTCCCAAACTTGGCTTTCACATGAGACGTGAAGAATTTACTAAAAGATTAAAAGTTAGTTTATTATTCCGTCATCATTCAAACTATACTACAATTTTATTACTTTTTGCTTTTTTATTTATTCATCAAGATATATGCTTACTTAACTTTAGGCTCTAAAAATCGTGGTCTAACAACAAATAGATTAGCTGTGTGTTCTTTTTTATTTGTTTTTTTTTTTTTTTTGCATCAAGCTTTTCTTGTACTTTTTTCTCTGCTGTTCATTTTGGCTGTGTTAATGAACAAAGGTGGGAATGGGCTTTCTTTTATCTCTGGCAATATAATGTTCCACGAGTATCTTAATATTTTTAAATTTGTGAGTTTTGACACTTTGGTGGATGTTTGTGAGGGTGAGCAAGCATGATTTTGGTGAGGAACATGCAACCACAGCCATGATTTATTTCTTTTTCAGGCTCATTTATTGATTGTTGTTTGAATGAAAAATAAAAACTTTGAGCAAATGAATATATGACAAAGTCAGAAATTCTTGACATTTTGTTTTCGTTTAATTATTGTCTCTTTTTTTTACAGTTAAAATAACTTGGGACTTTAGAGTTGTTAATGTACAACGTCAGCAGCACAGCACTACATTGTAATATGGACAGGTAACAAGACTAATGCCACACAGAGACAGTGAGGGGATACTAGGACTCTGGTCTGAATCAATCATATTGTACTGACACCTACCCAACCAGTATGGATTGAAATCGGGTTTCTTATCAGACTCTTATTAATCTCACAAATCTTAGAAATAGGGTGATATTTGAATCATGCAGACCAAATAAACTATGAAGGAGGAGGTAATAAAAAAAAACAATCTCTAGTATTGTAGATTATGACCGAATCCACAGAACGATAACAAAACACTGTCGTTAGGAGATAATATTTCTTTGCAAGGAATGCTCATAATCACTACAGTGCTCATGTAAATGATTTTAAACACATATAAAAGATGCAACAAGGTGAACAAAAGTAACATGAGATAGAAGGAATGATTAAATTTAATGGTGCCTTGCAAAATGCAAGGGATAAAATGTGTAGTTCTCCCTGCAGGCTGGGTCAGGTTAATAGTGCTCCTTCAATTTTGGATATTTTAAATAAATTCCTGATTTTAACCAATTTCTAGAATCTTCATATTATATTTGAAACGGTGATTTACCCTAACTGGCAATCATATGTAAGAAAGTTGTACGACGCCGACGAACAAATTAAAATCAAATGCTATAAAGCAGTTGTAGAACAGTGTCGGAATACAACATTGCGGCTTCGAACCCACCTCAAAAGTCTGAAATTAACACTATAACAGCCATTAAACTCATCTGAACTTGAACCAGTGCAGAACAGAAAAAAAAATTAACAAAACCAACTCGTATGTTTCTAGAGTAAAGGAGCCTCCGTATTTTAAAATAACGAACATTGCTGATGCGCACGACAGTATCTCTTGTTATTAATGCGAGTTTAATCAAAGTGCTACGTTTTATTGGTGTTACATACGTCGTTTAAAAATTAGTGATAAATAATAATAATTATAACAATAATTATAATAATAGGCCTATTAATAATCATATAATAATAATAATAACAATAATAATAGTAATAATAATAATAATAATAATAATAATAATAATAATAATTAATAATAATAATTAATAATAATAATAATAATAATAATAATAATAATAATAATAATAAAAATAATAATAATAATGCCCACAGAGGATCTCTATTTGTACAAATAGTAGAGGAGATGAACAAGTTTGGAAACAATTTAGTGACTTACTAATCAAAGTAGAAAATCCAGATGAAAAATATATGAATGGAATGCAGTATAGTCAATAGTTGTGCAAACTGACAAAATAATTTTATACTGATTTGAACCAGAGTACTCTCTATCCAGAGAAAGGAATGAAAGATGCAACAAATTGGCCCAACTTAAAAGCTTTAACCAATATAGTGCTCAGATATATTTTCAGAGCGTAACTGTTGATGGACATATCTTTTTAATTTAACTCTAATAAATTCATGTTTTGAAAGTGTCAGAGTCGAAGATGATTTGAATTGGTGAATGCACTCAAGTGCTCAAAGCATTGCATCTTCATTTCTTTTTACGACCTTCTTGTTTTTACAATGTGTTTTCTACGCTGTTTTCTCTTTCTTTTTTTATCCCCTATTCTTTACATCCATCGCTCTGGACATGGAGTACTCGGTGCTATAAACTGAGCATTGTCGTTCTGTTTGAGACAACTCTCAATTCGAACCTGTCGGACCACAGCTGTTCCGATCGATGATGGAATTTACTGAAATGAAACAACAGTGCAATAAGAATCGCCAATCTAAAACTGAAAGGTTTCACCCGGAAGTTAGAAAATGGGTTTCCTTGGTTACTCTGAAGTCAAGTTTCGACAAGAAACGGCGTGATTTTGACTATAACTTTCTAACTGGTTATCTTGACATATTGTTTCGAACAACGTATTTTTTCTCAAACTGTCTAAATCAGAGCTGACATTTATCACGTGCTGTTGATATTTTTTTAAAATAAAACTAAGATAAGGCAACAATTGTAGATGAAAAGGGTAAGTGGCATATAAAGTAAACGTATTGAGGTTAACATAAAATTATGAAAAAAAGGTATTGACTAATGGAGCCTTAACATAAGAAATAAACGTTTTGACCCTCAATATATGAAATAACGTTTTGAGCCTTAACATAGGAAATAGCGTATTGAGTCAACACAGAAACAAAAGTATTGGATCGACAACTTCAGTTATTTGTTTGACAGTGCTGGGCACAGATTATAAATTTTAACTCCATATCCTGTGACTGCTGATCACAAACTAAATATAACTCGTCTTTTTTCTTTTGTTTTGTTTTATTGTTGTATTGTTTTTGTTGAGGGTGGCTTATATTAGTGCGCGCAATTTCTTATCCGAAGGCCCTGGGTTGATCCCCGAACAAGTCAGTGTCAGTTTAATGAGGTTTGCACGCTCGGTCTCATTGTGGCAGCACGTTAAAGTCTTGAGGCCCGGCCTTGAAACCCGTTTACGCCCGAGGGGTGGAGCTTCTTCCCTGCAAAGAAAGCAAGTAGAACGAGTAGCTGATCTCAATGAGAGAAGATGGTGTGAACTAGTGAAAGATTGGTGGTACTGATAGCAGGCGAGGCTGTGTGTGCGCGCGTATGTGTTAGTGACATTATCAGGGCCTTGGTAAGGAAATGCTTCAAGTAGTATTAGATTTCAACATATCACTCTTTCGATTAAAAAAAACTGAGAAGATACATTCGGTAAATGTTATGGAATGTGGATAGATAGATAAATATATAGATATATAATGGAGATAGATAAATAGATAGGTATACCGTAGTTAGGTAGGTTGATTGATACATACATACACATACATACATACATAAATACATACATACATACATACATACATACATACATACATACACATACATACATACATAAATACATACATACATACATACATACATACATACATAACTTACATGCATAGTCAGATAGATGTATGCCTATAGATAGATAGGTAGATACATTAGATAGATAGATAGATAGATAGATAGATAGACAGATAGATAGATAACTAAAAAAATATAGATAGATAGATGATAAATGGCCACTATTTTTTGTAGAAAGATATTGTGTAAATAAAGAAACATAATGAAAGCGCAGTCCTACTTTTAACAGACATAAACAGTACATGTTGTACTTTTAGTAGCCCATTTAATTTTTATCTTTTTTTCGATTTCTTTCTGAGACCTGCTCCACGACTGTCTATTGCAGGCGTAGTTGTTCGATTCGACAATGTTCCATCATATGCGAGCAGCAAAAAGAAAAACACAAATATCAATCGACAGCCGATACATAATATTCTTAACAGAAAATCAAGAATGCGGAAGTGACAATCCGCGCCAGACTTCGATCGAACCCAGGCGTACACATATATAGAACACGAACCCTGGCGTACACATATAGGGCCTACAAACATCAAACACGAACCCTGACTTACACAGATACACAACGTACAAACAGCAGCACGAATCCTGGCGTACACATATACAAACATCAACACGAACCCTGGCGTACACATATACACAAGCTTGCAAAGTACAAACAGCAGCACGCATCCTGGCGTACACATATACAAACAGCAGCACGAATCCAGATAATACAAACAGCAGCACAAACAAGGGATAACATAGAACACAACACGAACACTGTCAGCTGCCGTTGCCCACACGGAAGGGGTGGATCTTTTTTACTTCTCAGCCTTTCTACTTCCTGGTTGCGGCGGTATCTCTCTCTCTCTCTCTCTCTCTCTCTCTCTCTCTCTCTTTCTCCTGTCTTTCTCTCTCTCTCTCTCTCTCTCTCTCTCTCTCTCTCTCTCTCTCTCTCTCTCTCTCTCTCTCTCTCTCTCTCCCTTCTCTTCTCTTTCTGCCTTTCTCTCTTTTTTCTTTTCCGTTCTCTTTCTCTCTGCCTCTCTTTCTCTCCAAACCTCTCTCCTTTTCTCTCTTTCTTTCTCTCTCTCTGTTTCTTTCTTTCTCTCTCTCTCCCTTTCTGTTTATCTTTTTCTCTCTTTCATTCTGTGTAAGCCTCTCTTATTCTCTCTGATACGGTATGGGTGTCTCTATCTGTTGCTTTTTGTCTCTCTCGTTCTCCGCCCCTCTCTCTATCTTTTACTATCTCTCTCTCTCTCTCTCTCTCTCTCTCTCTCTCTCTCTCTCCCTGTCTTTGAAGTCATCGATCTTTTCTTTCTATCTTTAGTCGTGAATTAAACTGTTTAAATTCCTAACCAGCCTCAGCATCTTTCGTGGTGCTCTCTCCCGATTCACCTTGTATCTCTCTATTTCTCCACCATCTCCATCTTTCTCTGTCTATCTCTCTTCTCATTTACTAACTCTCTATCTATGTATCTATCTATTTATCAATCTATCTTTTTTCTACACGTCTACCTGTCTCTTTATGCTTCGCTTCACATGACAACTACACAATCAATAAGACTTCCGTATGATTCACTAAAGCCTGGTTAGAAAAAAATCTTTTATAAATGTATACGACTGTAGTTTTCAGTCTGTATATAGAAATGTTTAATCTTCACAACCTCATGAAAGTGTCTAGTCTTCTTCATTTTGTAGAAATGTCAGTCTGAGTTGCACCTGCGACAGAGAGGGGGCAGCATTGGAGATTGTGGCAGCGTGAGTCTCTCCCTCTCCCTATTTCTCCCTT